>JADRCH010000006.1:8530678-8554219 GCA_019843965.1 Rhynchomys soricoides | reverse complement strand
AACATGCTTCCCACTCAGGTTGATCTTTCTGTGAATAGCACTATCTTCACAACACACACACACACACACACACACACACACACACACACACAGTTATTAGATCTATCAATGACTCACATTTGCTTCTGAGGCAAAGTCCAAACTCCTAGCATAATGTAGGTGGGAAAACTCCTGAGATCTGACGGTTGCCCATCTCAGCAACTTCATCTCTTATAGTTCAAACTCACCCCACCTACTAAGATTCCATGACCCTCAGATGAATTCTACCTCACCCTCCAAGAGTCAGCCCAAATATTGTCATGTATTCTATAAAACTTTTTCCTCACCAACTTCCTCTTTGGAAAATTCAGTCTCCCGCTGTGTGGCTCCACCTGTGACTCTTAGCTAGGCATATTTATTGATTTACTCTTATGTCTCTTTACATGAGTAAAAGTATATTTGGGTCAGGCTCTGTATCTAGTCTTTCATGATGTCTATTGAGTTTCAAGTGGAAGTATATTAAGGTTGATCCAAAGGTGTATGTATGTGGAGAGACAGAGAGAGAGAGAGAGAGAGAGAGAGAGAGAGAGAGAGAGAAGAAGAAGGAGGAGGAGGAGGAGGAGGAGGAGGAGGAGGAGGAAGAGGAGGAGGAGGAAGAGGAGGAGGAGGAGGAAGAGGAGGAGGAGGAGGAGATGAATATGAGGGGATGGGAAAGTATTACCAAAGATTTTTTAATGATCTAAAGTTGCTACCAGTATGTTCCTAGAGATTCTAAATGTCATTTGTCTCTTGGTGCCAGAATTACTTTGAGGTTGAGGCTGGAAGCAATAAGAGAAGAGGTGCAGTGGTTGGATCAAATTTGCTGGAGAAAAAAAAAACTATTTAAAAATTAAGGAAGTAAAGAGGAAAAGCATCTAGAGAGATAGTTAGAGCCTTATTTGATGAACTTTGAAGGTCAAGGTAGAATGTTGGAATGCTGTAGATTCAGTCAAGGCTTCATGACTGAGGAGTAGCTTGGAGCTGTCAGTGGTTCATGAACAGCAAGAACACTGACAATGAAAGTCCTTATTCCAGGAAATTTAAGATCACCTCACTCTGAAGAAAGAATTCAAAACTGAAGTCAGGAGGAGTAGATGGGGGTTAATGGACCAATTTAAGCCCTATATTAATATTTTAAATGGGGTTATTATCATTGGGAATAGAAAGAACCAAGTTTAATGCTGAATCAATGGTACTAAGAAAATTAAAGACTCAAGTAACGTGAACGGTGCTGACTAACCAGCTGTAATCCCGGGAAGTGTCTAAAGCTATCCCCCATCATGACTGTTCAGAAGACATTGCTGAAAGTGAAATGGCTCTAAGATGTTGTTGACATAACAACTTCTATGTGGTTTCTTTTCATTGGCTACTGAGTTCTGGAGACAGACATCTTTGGGTGCAACCACAGCCCCATCAGTAAAGAACAGATAGAGGAAGGATGTAGGTAGGACACAAAGACAAGAATTTCCCGTATATCCCTATCTTACATCTTTAGTCTAGAAAGGCCAGACATGTGGTAAGGAAGAAAGCTGAATGACAGAATGATGCCAAGAAATCACAGATCCCACAGAGTGGGGCTCAGCTGACATCGAAAGGAGAGATGAAGGCTGCTATGGAAAGCCAAGACAGGATCTGCTGGGTTTGTCCATGTCAAGAAGGGTTGAAGTTGTCCAGCCAAATATCCAGGGTAAATAACATCTCCCAGGATTATTTAAGTCATTGTTTACTTTAAAGTCACTTCCAATACCTCAGACAACATGCCCACTAAAACCAATGTTCTGGACAAGGTGACAAGTACAAGATGATGTCACTAGTAGTCCTACCTGTGCCACCTATAGTATATGTACAGAAATGTTGTTATACTTTACCCTTTAGGCATTTAAATGTCACATGGTTTATCCAACTTGTTGGGGCACTTGTATAAAAAGTTATGAAAACAACTCTCTGGCCTAAAGACAATTAACATTGTTTCTGCCTTAGAAATGTAAAGTCAGAAAATTCCAAAATTGAACGCTAAGAGCAGAAGTCTTAATTGTCACATTTTCTGGGTAAAAACCTTTTGTAGATGTCTTCTTCTAAGTGGCAGAATGAGGGGCCTGTCGCAAAATCTGCAGAAGCTTTGAGAGTTTGCTGAGGAGAAAGGAGGAGGCTGTGCACATGATTTAACTTTGTCTGGCTGAGTTGAAAGTTTCTGAATGACTAAGAATCTGCAACTTGACTCAGTCAGAGACCATGTGGCCTGTAACAGAAAATCTTATGAAGGAAAACAAGATAAATTTGCAGATGAAGCAAACAGATGATCTCTCTAAGTCCATGACAAGAACCAGAGCTGCCATTTGTCCCTAGTCTCTGAACCAAGACCACAGCAGGACAAGAAGCTAAAATATGTTTCTAGTGAATTTTTGGAGAAGGAAAACTTATGTTTTAAGATGAAGTCCTGTGGTTTCTTTTAGGAATACCTCCATTTCAGTTGGGGGAAAGTATGAGGAATTCTTGCTGGTATGGAGGTTGTTTAACATGTCACACTTTTTAGTGAGAGAGAAAACACCATCATTCTCCCCAGAGGATTATGTACTAGCATTCGTTACACTGGCCGTGAACTGTGAGAGAAGCCCTGTTACAAACAGTCCCCCTTTCAGACATGGGAACAATAATGCCAACAGTGTTAGGATAGATACTAACTAGGTATTTTAAACACAACACACATTGCCAAGGTTTTCAAAGTTTGTCTACATTATTCTGTGTTTCAGAACTTCACTCCTTGCCTGATTACCCTTCGAAAAAATGAGTTCCCATCTGTAAAAGATAGCTGCTGTGGCCACAGATACCCTGTCCAATCAGGATCTTAACAGTTCTTATTCACAGTTATCCCCTACAATCCCTTCAGTCCTTAAGTAAGGATAACCAGTATTGTGTCATTTCTTAGGAGACACAGCATTATGTGTCTTCTCTGTCTGCTTCTTAAGGTCACTGATCATTTGGCTTAGGAATTTACCATCCACACCTAAAGCCAAGTCAAAGGGATAGACCACCACAGCCCTGCCATGCTCATACGGGAAGAAAGAACAGAGTGGAAGGAATCCATTGTCAGCCTGAAGGGTTCTTCTCTATTTATTGCTATGTTGCCTGTCTTACCCCAAGAATTCAGTAGTTCTAAGTCATGAGAATTTAACCTTCTAAAAATTCTGTCTTTTGATTTTTTTCTACTGTCTTACCTTACTGGGGCCAAATTTATTTTGGGTACCCAGGCTGACACTGGTCACATTGTTTCCTTCCACAGGCTTAGTTCTAAGCCTTTACTAGATAACAAAATCAGAAAGAGTCTCACAGTATTGGAAACAATGTCCATCAACATCTCTTTTAAAAAACTACTAAAGTTACACAGCCAGTTGGTGGCTAGAGTGTAGAGGGCAGGGATTTATCTTGGTGAACAAAAAGTAACATAAACACATGTCAGACAGAAAAGCATAGCTACGGATCTTCATTCTATGGTAGGAACCTGCATGGTTATCTAATATCACCAAGCTGCTTCCTCGGGGTGATGTGACCATTAAATGAGACAATGTACAGAATGGCAAACATTTTTATCCATAGTCTGAGTGTCTATTAAGTGTTAACTGTTATCTGTCCCAGGTTAGTTGACCAGAGCCCATAATCCCATGGCTGCTTCCTGCATGTGCAGAGCTGGAACACTTGTGGGCACTCGGATCCATTTGCTGAGTGGTAGCCTGGGTGTTAGTTGACATGGTACCGGGACAGACCAGAGCACTATGTTGCTCAGAATCCAGCAGATCCTTCTCCAGCGTCCTAAAGCCAGACATCATCTTGATACCTTATGGCTGCTCCACTCTGAGACACACGGGGTAGGCCCCTAGCAAGCATTTTGAATAAGAAATTAAAGTTTATAGTTCCCACTTTATGGTTCCCAGGAGCAAACACAAACCCAAAATGTAGCCCGAACTCCCCCTTAGGCCCCAAACACATTATACTGTCATATACAACCCACTACTTGTAATTGAATCATATTACTTACAATCACAGATTTCTCATTACAAAATATTGTCTTAATTATAACAAACGTGCTTACTCCTCAAAATCTAACTGAAAATGTTCCATGCTACCCAACAATCTTCAGCATTCATGTCAGATTATGCAGTAATGTTTGCTCCAAACTTTCCTCTTATTCACAGGTTATTGGCCTCAAGTACTTTTATATTTTACTAGTTCCCACATAAATGACTACTTCAGAAACAAGCTTTCCTTTTTCATAGCTCAGAGCAGGCTCTGTACCTTCCTGATGGCTTCCTATGGCCCTCCCAGAGCTTACCCCAAAACCATCTCTCCCTTCTCAGCACTTCTGCTTTGGTGCTTGGCAGGAAAACAAAACCACTTCTTGTAACAGTGGCTCCACTTTTGGGGTGCCTATGACTTGAAAAGATTAACTAGAGTCTACACTGTTACAAAAATCCTCAAGCTTGTTTTTCCCACTTAAAGAAAGGAGTCAGTAATAACCTAGTATTTAAGGTGGTTTTGTATTTAAGGTGGTTTTGTATTTAAGGTGGTTTTGAGTCGCATTCTAATACTCCATTGTAAGTTGAAGATACTGTAAATAGAAAATGTATTGAATATGCCTGAGTGTCTTCATTCAGACTCATACCTCATGGCTCCGTTGTCTCCCCTTGGGGTCTCGTGGATACAAGGAACTGCAGCTCATTGTTTTGCCCTGCCTCATGAGAGAGAATGATCACTAACATGGGAAAATACTGATATTCAAAATCTGAACTATGGTTTCTAGTTTTACACTATCATAAGGTTAAAAGATTAAATCAAGCTACCATAAGCTGGGAACCATATTTATAGTAAAAGAGATAACACAAAAGTCTTGTGGTGATGTCTATGTGAAAGTGATCTGGCAATATTAGCTTTTGTTATTGTCACTGTCATTAGACAATGAGCAATACAAAAAAACATAAGTCATATTCTGTACCCGCCAAGAACTTATAAGATCCTTGGATGGCAAGGTACAAGCATCTCATAAAAATATCCTAATAATTTACATGACATCATTGCAGGCCGGTGATGATAGGATACTTTGGCTATAATACAGCCTAGAAGGACTCCAGGAGTTACATGGAGAAGGAGCTGGGTTTTGACAAATTGTCCTCAGAGAAGAAGGGAGAAGGGGTGAGGATTCTAGGCAGAGAAACAACAATAGCTAAGCTCCTATAATTTAAGACTTGAGAGGCTGAAGCAGTAGGATCAGAAGTTTAAAGTCATCGTTGGTTACATAGCAAGCTCAAAACTAACCTGGGGTACATGAGACCTTGTCACAAAGAAAGAAACAAAAATGAGTGAGGAAAGGAGAGAATAGGGAAGGAGAAACAGCAGTAAGCAGCATACAGAGGCAGGAAGGTGTGTGAATGAAGACCTGCATGACAGATTCCATGGAGCATTATGTCAGTGCTATGGTAGCTAGGTTATGATGAAAACAGTATAAATGAATATACACTGTGGGCATTTGAGCTTTAGAACCACAAAACTGTGGGAGCTTAACACAGTAACAGCATATGGGTGGGTTTAGAATCTGGGTAAGTTCAACAAAAAGGATTTATTGTTGCATTTAAGGTGATCTACCAAGAATTGGGGAGCCCTCGGGAGATAGAAAGGCAATCCAAGTGGAAGATACTTAGGAAAATTCTCGTCCAACAGGCAAGTACAAGGTAGAACCAAGTGTTGCATACATGGAGGGACACACAGAATACTGTTTTAATCTCAGGAAACAGAGAGAATAGGAGATAGGATTGCCTTGAGTTGTGAAGCAGCATGCTTGCTCCCTCCCCCACCCCCCATATTCTATGTCTGGCCTCTGGGATGAATTTGACTGCCCCCACCTTCCAGGAAATCACAGTCCAGTCAGAAGAGGAAATAAGCTTGGGGAAGAGAGATTATTTACTCATGAGTGATTCATAAGATCTTATGAAACTTAAATGTCACCTAGAAGACACCTCACCTGAAACACACTTTAAAGATGGGAACCTTGTATCTAAAGGAACTAAACAGCTGCCCAAATTCACAGCTTGAGATATTCTTACCCCAGAAGGTAAGGCCAGAATTCTGTCAGCCCAGGCAGCCATGCCTCCATGCACAGCCCTCACTAGCTGGATGATGAGCATTTGACATACCATCATGCATTGCCAAAGGACACCAACCACAGGCTGTTGAGAGAGATGGGGAGTACAAACAGTGAGGAAAGAAAAGTGTTGCTAACTCACCTCTCCTGGGCTGGGGCTTTTGCATTCCCAAAAGAGTCTACAGACTTCCAATGCCTAGGCATCCAGCCTGCAAGAGTAAGGCCATTACTCACCACCCAGATGGAAACCTGTGTCCCTCCTATACCCAAATGCCTTGGGAACCACGTCGCTCCATCTCCAGTGCTAATCAGATTGGTTAACTCATTCCACTGCTCCCACTATTATTTTAACTCAGGCACTTGCTGCCATGGTCTCTGAACTTTTGCTTACTTTCCACTCATCTCCCGTTCTGCCATCAAAGAGGAACACATAACATTGCACTGCTTACAAACCAACAAGTTTTCTTCACTGACTACAAGATAAGATCCAATCTCCTGCGTACAGGCTAGAAGTTCGTGGGCTTCTAGAAGTTTCTCTCCATTTCTTTCCGGGCACAACCCCCGCCAAAAGTTGCCACCATTATCAGAATACTTCAAAACTCCCATCTCCCCGTGTTCCCTTCATGGGTACTTGCCTCTTTTTTTCATCTCTTATTTTATTTTTTTTTTTTTGGTACCTGAACTCCTACTCATTCTTCAATGCCAACCTCAATTGTCACCTTCCTAAATATGAATTTCTATTAATTACATTTGTTTAGAATGCATACTGTGAAAAAAGTAAGGAAAGGCAACATCACACACAAAAAAAGATGCATAACAAATAAAGCACACTCAAGTTGACCACTTGGGGATGCAGAACGGAGACAAAGGAACATTGGGCCACAGCGTGATTCCTAAACAACCCTCAACATCCGCTGGAGTTTCGTGACCCCTCCCTCAAGCCTCTGGGCATTTAGGTGTTCACGTGTTTTACCATCGCCCTGGATGATGAGTCCTTGAAGACGAGAAGTTGTATCTTCATGATTTCTGTTTCTCCGGTTTCTCAAATAATGTCTAGCACTTATTAAACACTGAAGAAATGATTATTGGATAAATGAGTAAATGAATGGATATATTCCTATTGGACCCAGTTTTACAACTCTGCCCCATAGCGAATACTTTAGAAATAAAGAACATTTTTAAAAGAAACATCTAAGTGCTTTGAGATAGGCATTGCATATTAAAACTAAAAAGGGGGAGAGAAATGGAAACACGCTCAAAATAGAAAGGGCGGGAATCGGTAGAGGGAACACGCTCAAAATAGAAAGGGCTGATAGGGAGCGAAGAAAAACAGGGAGAGTTGTGGATCCAAAGCTGTGAATTTTTAAGGTGTGTAAGCTCTTCAAATACAAATCAAGTGAGCTTTGAATTCTCTATGTCCCGATGTCCTGCTTAGGGGGACCGTTAAATAAAAATTGTCCTTTAGGAGTTAGAGGAATCTTAAGGCCCCAGGTCAGGATCACAGCAGATATCTGACCTCCTTATCCTGGATTTGAGTTTGGGCTCTGCGTGATACCCGTGTTTACCTCAGATGTCCTTCACTTCCGTGTATCCGGTCCTCTAGACTCCAGGGCTCGCAGCAGCTCCTTCATCTGTGACACCCTGATTGTTATCATCACATTTCTCTGAGATCTCACTTGGTTTCTCTATCCACATTGACACTGCTGACCTACTCCTGCCCTGACTATAAGCTATGATATAGTAACACCTTGTTCTGCAAATGTGGTTGTGGTAATCCACTCAGTTACACAACTCAAGAACTCGCACGCCTTTCCACGTCCCAAACCCAAGCGGTCTTGGCTCTACCAGACTTAGAAGTTCCACTGCTGTTTATGGGAGCAAGCTTATGGCAGTCACTCTGAGGGAGACTTTGCTTTGGTTTCAACTGTTTTCTTTTTCAACCCACTATGACTTAACTGAAATCACTAGATTCTTAAGACAGCTGCTAACAAAAGAGAGCAATTACACTGAAATACTCCGCAAAATCCCTGGCGTGGTTTACAAAAGAATCACATCCAAATGTTTCTGACTTGAGATTGCTCATCTTTAATTGCTAACATTTAAATCCAAGAAGCATTTCTGCTACCATCTTTGACATTTTTTAAGACTTTATTTTTCTGGAGCTAACAATTTTGAATTTCTACTGTACAAAGCTTAGACTTTACTGAGTGGACATATTCTACATGAAAGATTGTCACAAATAAAAAGTGCTTACTGTAGTTTATAAAATTATCCCCACCTAAGAACTCTCCTTGGACAATCCTCTACTCCCTGTCTGATAATATTCAAGAGAAGAAAGTATAAATATCACAACACATAAATATTAAAACAGGAAAACTTGGAACTGACAAGCTGATGTAAAACCTGAACAGGTTATTCCTTTCCTAAGAATGATGACAAAGAATAGATGAAGGGGTGTGTGTGTGTGTGTGTGTGTGTGTGTTTATGTGCATGTGTGGGCACATGAATGTGTGTATCCTGTGATTTGGGGTGTTTTGTGAGTTTTTAGCTGCCTTGAGACTTTTCTAGAAACTAGGGAGAGAAATTCCATAAATTTAAATGTTGAGGCTCTAAAGAGCGTAAACCATACTAAAATAACAATTTAAAAGACACATAGAAATTTTGCAAATGTATTTAATGATACTTTTGCACACTGAGGATTAGTCTCTCATCCACATGAACAAAACCAAAAGCCAAAGTGATCCAGCATAGTGGCCTCCAGCAATAATCTGAGTGCCAGCTATCAGGAGGCTGAGGCAGGACTGTCTCAAGTTTGAGGTCAGCCTGTACTATACAACAAGAGATTGGTGATGATGATGATGGTGGTGGTGGTGGTGGTGGTGATGATGATGATGATGATGATGATACTATCAATAATAATAAACCATTGAAGTACAAGTAGAGAACTAAGTACCATGCTTATCCAAAAGTTATCATCTAGTAAATATTTTAAGAAATGCTAGAAACCAATTCCTGAGGATTAAACCACAGAGTTTAAATGACAGAGTGGTAAAATTGTAGAGACAAAAAAGACTTCAAAGATTATTTCAAATTAAGGTCTGGGATTCTCCAAACTTTTCCCTGGGGAGCAGATCCTAAGACCCTTGTTGAAAAATGTTCCCCCTGTTCTTGGAGAAAAGGAACTTCCCTACCTCAAGACACAAGGATGCAGAGGAATGGGAATGAGCTGGCTGAGCTAAATTCCCATGGTTTCTCACCCTGAGATCAAGCCTCCTCTGCTCAATCACACATTGCCATGTCTTATCAGAACTGAGCATAAACAGTGCACATGTTCCCAGCTGTATTTGGATACAGTCAGGAAACTTACATTAAATAACTTCCTATAGTTCTCTCATGTGACTCTGTGGTTTTCCCTGGGAACCTCAGCCATGAACACATGGATGAACAAGAAATCCTCCCTCCCCTACAGAAGAAATTGAGACATCAAATGTCTTTATTTGTCTGACAATGAGATGTCTATGAGAAGGTAACTAAATAGACAAAGGGGAATGTGCTTGGAGAAGTAAGAATAATTATGTACAGCCAGGCATGGTAGCTCAAGCTTGTAATCCAAAACCTAGAGAGCTTGAGGTAGGAAGATCATGAGTTTAAAGCCAGACTGCTATCCATAGGGAGATGTAAGCCAATGTGAACTACCTAACCAGATATTGTATCAGTAAAGTATTGTGTACAAAAGCTTGGATTAAATTAAACCTTGGATGTACATGGGACAGATCAAGTGGCCTGGGCTTCAGGCCAGAGTCCCATTCCTTGCTCTCTCCCAGAGCACTGAGAGAGGTGAGAACAGGAAGGTAGCAACAAAGAAACCAGGACTCAAAGCTGGTGACAGCTGTGGGGAAAGGAAGAGATGTGCATGCAAGAGCCAAAAGCTCTTGATAATTATAAGAATAGAAAACGTACTAATTTTAGTCAGATTACTAGTGAACATTGTATAACCAAATTGTAAACTTTCTTTCAAGCATGTAATTTTTTTTTAAACAAAAAAAGGTTTCTAATCCTTTTTTTCTTAAAAGGAAGTACCAATTTAAAATTCGGTTTGTCTTTTTAAATAAGATTCATATGTTAATTTGATCTACAGCAACAGAAGTACAGCCTCTTCAGAAAAACAAATTACACTATGGGAAAAAGTGCTTAGCAAGAACTTCTGTTTTGTCCTCTGCGGGGGTGGCAGAGTTTCTAGATTATAGGCACCTAGCATCAGAACTCCTGCTCAGATCACTGGTGTCCCACCTGTGCAATGCCTCTGAGTACAAGGCAAAGTGGCTCCTACTCCCAACTCAAGTTCAAGGCACATCCGTTGAGCACAGCCGGAAGAGGCTGACCTGGGTGGGGGTGCTTGACCTTGTGATAGTCAATACCTCTAGACACAGTTTGCTCTTGATCATGAAGATAATACAAAGCGGTGAAAACCCACATGACTTCTAAGGTGTAGCCAGTCAGAAGCTGATAAATTTGAGTTAAGGATCTTTCATGAGGATGAACTTGACATAATTAGTGCCCTACCCCTGCCTTCAACAACAGTGCATTTTAAAAAAAGAGAAATCAAAACAGACTTCTGGAAATAATAGAAAAAGAAGACATTGGGTCCATTTGGCCTAAAAGAAGCAGTAGAGAAGAGAGTTGCTAAACAGCTTTCAAGACTGATAATATGACATTATGAACAACCCTTTCCCAGGGATCACATATTGGATATCCTACATATCACATATTTAGATAACAATTCGTAACTTGCAAGACTGTCATTCTAAAGTAGCAGCAAAAGAATTTTATGGTTGTGTCGCCACAACATGAGAAACTGTATTAAAGGGTTGCAGCATCAGGAAGGTTGAGAACCTCTGCTCTGAGGGATGGGGAGAGGGATGGGGAGATGCTTCCATCAGCAAAGTGTTTACTGGGCAAGCATGAGGACCTGAGTTCAGGTTCCCCAGCACCTACACATGTCTACAACCTCAGCAGTGGGAGAGGGGAGAAAGAACACAGACAGGTAGATCCCTGAAACTAATTGGACAGCCAGTCTAGCCAAATTAATTGGTTTCAGGTTCACAAAGGGACCCTGACTCAGAAAATAAAGGTGAAGAGTGACTAAGAAAAGGCATCCTTCACTGACCTTTGGCAACCCAGATACAAGCACACAGGTACATATATACCCACCCCCAACATATATACACTCCCACACTAGAAAATAATACACCATGCTCAAAACCTATCATACACACACACACACACACACACACACCCCACAATACACACACACCATGCACAAACAAATTAAAATTTAGAAAAGAAATACAAGCTATTGAGGACTACTGAAAATACACAGGAAGTACTTGTCTCTGAATGCTTTAGGATTGGTGGAAAGCCTAAATCATTCCATTTCTTCTCAGAGACAAAACCATATCTCAGCACACCACAGTCCATCTCCCCTACAACCATTTTAGAAATTATCTCAGAATTATTTGACAGGAAAACTACTGTTCTTACCTAAGTAATCTTAAACATACCAGTATATCTTAAACAAGGAAGAGACAAGCTTTCTGTGACTATCAGCTCCTCTAGCTTGCTGAGGTGGTTGTTCATTTGGCTTCTACTTTTTTTGTTTTGTTTTGTTTATTTGTTTGTTTGTTTTTTAAATCTGGAAAGGATTGTGTGGGAAGGAAGAGAAAAAGTCTAGGAAAATCAGCAACATGAAAATTCTCAGAAAGGAAGCCATTTTAGAACAAAGGAGACAAGGGTGTCAAAGCAGATTTTTAAGAACCCTGGCTTCACTAGAGCACAAGTTGTCCTCTCAGAGGAATTCTCAGGACACTAATGCATAGTGAAGACCAAAGTCTCCTATACGGAGTGTCCTACATTATGTCACCTGAACTCAAGTTTGCAGAACCTCCACTCATTTTTTGCCTTGTGGTAATTTCCAATCTTTAGGAATCCCTAGGATAAGAGAGAAAGCTTGCCTTTTAGACTTGATTACTTATGGCACTGACTCAAGAATATTGGCCAACATGTTTTCTCTCATTGATGCCAGCAGACTTCCTAAACATTAAAAGGAATAATAATAACAATACTTTTGCTGCAAATGTTCCATAATCGGCATCAGAAAACATCAGAACGTGTCCCTCAAACAGAACTAAATACACCAAACTCATTGAGGTAGGAGACAGTCTAAGTCTAGGCCAGGTGACCTTGAGGTAGCTCTTATAAAGCAGGAAATTGGTTGGAATTTTGGAGAGTTTATGTCCAAATGACTTGATTTGAAGAACACAATGAGGCAAGAACGCACATGCTGGGCCTGATGAGCAAGCTGTGAGAAGCAAGCTTTGAAGTTGGTTTTTCAAGGTGAATTATCCATGAAGCAGATTTAGGAGACAGTTTAGGATTCAAAACAATTATTAGAAAGTGATGTTGAGGGTGCATCTGTGGATAGGCAGGGAGGAAGCTGGCTTGCAGAACATGGAATCACAGTTTTAATTAACTCCTCTTTGGAGCTCTGTATTTGAATGACTCATCAGATATGTTCCATGTTGGCTCACATCAGTAGACGTGAGAGGCTCCTACATAAGAGAGACTTTGAGCAAGGCATCTCTCTGCAGCTGAGCCAGCCCCAGGAGAATGACAAATGTCTTCCAGCAGCCTTCCAGTGGCTCCCTGTGAAAGGGGTCTGAGCAGAATGGTCCCGTCTCGTCATCCATGATTTACCTGTCCTGAGTAAACAGTTTCTTAGTACTAATTGGCTTCAGCTTTGTTTAGGAGACAATTATGAAATTTTATTTGGTCTCATTGTTTAAAGGATAGGCAGGTTTCTATATTTATAACAAATTTAGCATTTCCTCATACCTGAACTTACCTGAATCTCATAGGAAAATGTGTTCTTCCTGTGTATTATTTTGATTTTTCCATCTCAGATATCCTCAACCATCTCTGCCATTCAGGCGCTATGTGTGTTTTCTTCCCTTTTGAACATATTAGATGACCCTCTCACAACCAATAATTCTTCTCTATCCAAAAGTTTCCTCAATCTAAATCAAAGACAGCAGTAAATTCTACACCAAAACTATTCGATTCATTTAGGTCCTTAAATATCTTTATAGTTTTTTACCATTAAATACTTCTCACACCAACTCTTTCAGTTCTATCTTTGCATCCAGGCATAGTGTGGCATGCTTCTAATCCCAGCACTTGTGAGGTAGAGGCATCAGAATCCGGGATTCAGGATCATTCTCAGTTACAAAGTGAATTTGGGACTAGTCCCTGAAAAAAAAAAACAAATAAACAAAGAGCAATAAATAGTTGTGTCTTTGCATTCCTAGTGAAATAATTCTCAAGTAAGTCACTAGTGATGACTTACAAACATCTTCCTTGATGTTTGTAGAACTTCCCATGTTGAGTAGCTCTCAACTTCCTGGAATTGGCAGGTGTCTTTTCTGTCTCTAGGACAATCCATCGTCTCATAAAAATGAATATATTTTCTATTTTTGTCTTCTCTTTATGTGTACTTCTAGTTCTCTGCTCATATAAACAATAATTCTTGATGAATTCATACCTCGACTTCTGTCAAAATCTGTTTACCAAATAGATATCTGTAAATCATCAATTTTTCAGGACTTCAAACCATTGATTTCTGTATGATATATATACAATACATATATTATATATATAATATATTGTATTAATATATCAAAGATTTATGAGTATACTTCTTTGATTTCCTATCTATCCCCCATGTAAAACCCTAATGTAGGTAAATATAGTTTTATGTTGATCAGATATCAGTGAGAAGAAATGGAAACTACATCAGTTAGTTCAACTGAATTTAGTACAAGGAATGGGGTAAGTTTTGAGAGGTTGAAAATGCACAAGGAAGTACTGATGTACCATAAAGGCAGTGACTTCAGGAAGCAACTTCACTCCTGGAGCTGGTGGAACAAAGCAGAGAGCTATGGTTATTAGGACATAGAATGTCTGAGGTATGGCCAGAAGGGACAGAAGGGTTGGGGCTGATTCATTAGGAGCTTGGAACAGTACTTCAGGATACTGAAATGAGCTTCTGGGGGTAGGGCATGCTAGCAGCAGCTGTTGGTATCTTTGAAGCAGATCACAGCTGACTTCTGAAAATGTGAACAAACTGAACTAACGTCAGCTACCTTGATCAAGAAAAAAAAAATCATTGTGGTGATTTCCAACAAAAACAACAAAAAAAATCATTGTGGTGATTTCCAACAAGAACAAAAAAAAAATCATTGTGGTGATTTCCAACAAGAACAGAAAGCAAAACGTGAAAGAAGACATTATTTCCTCTCTACCTCAGACCTCCTGAAATTAGAAATGTCATTTGCAGAGTTACAGCCCAGTGTCCTATGAGGGATTGAAAGGTTGAGTTTAGACCTCAGAGGTAACAAGTTACTAGCTAGCACTGGCACCATAAGCCTTTAAACCAGGGGTCAACAAAACACAACTTGTGAGAAGACCCCTTAGTACCTAAAGGGTTATTGCAACATAACATAATGCTCACGTGTTTATCTTTTGTCCATAGATATATTCATACCATAATGGCAGAGCTAACTTGTCACCACGGAGACTGTATGGCCCACACATGACTGACCTTTTATACACAAATGTTTGCTAGCTCTTAATTTAAACTTCCAAGAATGAATAATATTATTGTTTTGACAACTCTACTCCCCAAATCAGAATTAAGTTCTATTAGTGACATCTCTATAATAGTAGTATCATTCTTCTCTATCTCTTTACTGTCACCCAACTGCTGTCTGGAAAACTTATGTCTGAAAATGTTTCTGCTCTTATGATCCTCATTTGGTTAAAAACATTTTCAGTCTAAACTTCTGGTCATTGTTTGACCCCACGTTATATTCACTAACTAGTTTTCCAACATTCTCATGTACTGATCACTAACTAAACCTACTCTCCTCTACCCTTGCAGCTTTTGAGAAATTAACATCCTTATTACACAACTGAGAATAAAAAACATTGAGTAATATATTATCATTGAGAGATATAAAACATAAAGATCAAAGTACTACATTTACAATTATAAAAGCTGAAGAGACTGTGTGGCTAACTTATGAAAGAAGAAAAAGAAGAAAAACTTGAATCTGAAAAATAAAACATTTTAGGTCCCTGTTTCACATAGGCAAAATAATAGAGACTGAAATCCTAAACTAAGTTGATGGCACATGCCTGTAATCCCAGCATGCAGGAGGCTGAGGTAAGAGGATCAAACTTCAAGGTCAGTTTTGACTGCATAGCCAGATTATAATGGTAGGAAGAAGGAAGGAAGGAAGGAAGGAAGGAAGGAAGGAAGGAAGAAAGGAAGGAAGAAAAAAATCCTTGTGTTTGGAATTCAGCCCATCAAACTGAAAAAAAATGAACCCATTGGGTCCTAAGACTGAAAGGAGAAGTGGACACATGCCCCATTCCTAACCCAGAAGCAATTTCCAACTGATAATCACTTGCCAATGAAAATTTAGTGTTCTCCAAGAGAGTCCCACTGATGACGCAAACTACTTTTAAGAGTAGCCTGCATGCCCAGCAGTAGATGAACAAAAGAAATGAACTCACTAGCATCTGTGGAGGTTCCTTATCTCATAATGTCATGTCAGGGCTCTTTTAAAATTTAACTTATTTTGTACTTTATTTTTCTCTCTTTTTCCCTATAGGTCCTTTGCATATATATTGTGGCTTCTGATTTAGTGTTTTTATGTGTAAACAAGTGAGCTTCTGCATCTATATCTGTTTCTTGTTCCTTTTCTTGGGCTCCTTTCCTTCTGTTTGTTTTATCCAATTCCAATGTGCTAGTTTTGTCCTATCACACATTTTATTTTCTTATTATACCTTAGAAGCCTGTTTGTTTTCTAATGGGAGACAGAAGGTGGGTAGATCTGGGAAGGGAACTATAATCAAGAGAAACTATATGAGAGAAAAATTTATTCTTAATAAAAGGGGAATTTTTTAAAGAAAATGAACCCATTGATATATTCTATTGGTCATGTGGGCTGAATAAGAAAGCCAGGTCAAAGACAATAGTGTCAGCTAGTTGATTATGGACTTGGGAGTGGATGATGGTGATGGGACTGGGTAAGGATGGCTGTGATTCTCCAAGCATTTCCATCATTTTTTGCTCTAAACCTCTGAGATATGAATCTTGTGTTATTGAGCTTTAATTGTCAACTTTATCCAACCTAGCATAACCTGGGAAGACAGTTTCAAATGAGGGATTGTCTACTTTGGGTAGACTTGTAGACATGGCTTTTAGATGGTTATCTTAATTAAGTTAACTGGTGTGAGAAAACCCACCCACTGTGGGCAGTAGCATTCCCAAGACAAGGAGTCCTGAACTGAGTAGAGTAGAGAAATCAAGACAAGCATAAATTCACTTGCACATTTGAGTGAGTACGTATACATTTATTTCTCTCTAATCTTGACTATGAATATGGTATTATCAGCTGCTTAAAGTTCCTTTCCTGCCTTCCTCACAATGTTGAACTACAACCATAAACTATAAGTTAAAATATATTACTTCTTCTCCTGAGTTGTTTTTTGCTCTCAAAGTATTTTATCACAATAATAGAAATGAACTAACCATGGCATTTTTATCAGCCAAGAATATGTATGACTTTCTTTAATAAGATGATATTTATTTATTCAATATTATTCTTACCTTCAGGAGTCACTGTCTTTTTTAATTATATTTTTATTAATTGTCTGAGAATTTTATGCCATGTGTTTGATCATATCCACTCCCTTAATTCCTCCCAGATCTACCCCAATCTCAGTACCCACCCAATACCATTCTCCTCTCTTTCCTTCTCTCTCTCTCTCTCTCTCTCTCTCCTCTCCTCTCCTCTCCTCTCCTCTCCTCTCCTTTCCACTCCCATGAACTCCAACTTGTGTTGAAGGGCTTATTTCCTAATCTGTCTATTGCTCCTTTCATTTCCTGTTTTTGACTGGTGGTAGGAAGCATAAAATTTCTTCAAGACTATACACTAACTAGATAACTCCAAAACTGTATTACACCCTAGCCTGAAAACTTGATATCTCTCCCATTCACCACCACAAATTATGGCCAAATACGCTGCTCAATATGTCATATAAGAGAGTGTGCAACACTAATGTATTCCACTAATAAATACTTCTCAACAGCCCAAAGATGTTCAAAATTTACATAGAAACACCCTAATATTGTGAAATTCCCAGAAGAAAATAGTCTAAAAGATTAAATTCTCCTCCACGTTAAAGTTCAAATAATTTAACATGCAAACAATTAACACCGTTAATTTTTTCCTTCAGAAGTTATTGTCCCACAGGGGCTCATGTAGACTGCAGGCTCAGGTATCAGGTAGAGCCTGGGTTTGTTCAACCACTGCTGCCTAGACCTTTCTCACTAAGGAGAGTATAACTTTTTTGTTTCTTCCCATTAAAAAGACTGAAGACATCCCAAGTTTATCAGGCAAAAGTAATCAACTCACAAACTTAGATCAATACAAACACCAGCTTATAGAGAGGCCATCCAAGAGATCACAACACTGAATCTAAATACATCTTAGCGTGGCCAAAGATCACAGTAATGAATCAGGGATCCTGAGGGGAAGACGGAACTAGAGGGGGAAAGGTCTCAGGTGCAGCACTGACAGGATGCCAGTCAGTTGGTATCGGTACTTAAAGTTCATGATCATGAGCACACATCCAGTTGGACAATTTTTTCGTAAGAACTTATAATGTCTGATGGGACATCTCAGGGTATATTATCTCTTCTGCTGTAGATTCTGAAGACATTATCACTCCCAAAGAAATTTTAGAAATGTATCATCTTTAAAGTTCCATCTCCTTCTCTCCTGTTAGGGTTTTGGTTTTTTGTTTTTTTTCCCCCTTCCATTCCATCATCTTTTAAGATGTCAGGATTTCTCTGAAAGAAATATATTACCTGCTTCTCCTTAAAAAGCCAATTTCCTTCCATAGTCTTCCTTCAACCTTTGTTGCATTTTGAAATGAAAGAGCAAGATAGCTCTTCAAACCGCCTCCATTTCTTCTGGATTTCTTAGGAGAATGTTATTCCCAGCAGCTGAGTGTCAGGGAAGGAAATAGTCAAGTAGCCTCTTTGGCATTGAAACACATAATTATTTTAGTGAATTATTTCTTTAAAAAGTCATCTAACAGAATAATCTCTTTATAATAAACAACCATTACTTAGTTTTTTGAAAAGCTTCAGTACCTTTCCTCATGTCCAGTGTTTTTAGCTTGATGATTTTTGGACAATGTATATAGAAATGCAGCCAGGATTGACATTGAGATACACAATACTTCTTCAACATCAGAAAACTTTTCCTTGTGATCGCAATGATTTGCTTTCTATCAATAACGTTTTGATTGTTCTAGAATGTCATATAAATGTAATTATGTAGCCGAAAATCTTTGATACCAAGTTTCTTTGAATGAGCCAGATGTGTTGTGGTATATTCATGTTATTTCATACATCAATTATTTCTTCCTTCTCATTATTGGATTAGTATTCCAGTGGACAGATTTTGCATAGTCTATTTATTCATTCAGCAGCTGATGAACATTTTGCTTGTTCTTAGTTTTTACTCAACTATGAATAATGCTATTGCAAACATTTTCATGCAAGTTTTTGTGTGGACACATATTTTTCATTTCTTTGGTGGGAGAAACTAACATGTGAAATTGCTAGGTCATAGGGTGAAAGGATGTTAAAGTTTCTAGGAAATTTTCATACTGTTTTCCAAAATGATCTTACTACTCTGAATTTCCAATAGCAATATATGAGGGGTACCCCTTTGGGGTACACTACTGTGTGGTTGATACCATGCTACTGTGGTTTTAATTTGCATTGGCCTGCTATCGGACACTTTTTTCATGTGGTCATTGCCAAATGTAGGTCTTTGAAGTACTTACTACATCTTGGGCTTATTTTTACCTGGACTGTTTATAACTAGTGATGTCTAAAAACTATTTATAAATTCTGGCAACATGTTAAACATCAGATATATACATTCAAATTTTTTTACATGTCTATGACTTAATTTTAAAAATTTTACTTATTTATTTTGTGTGTATATCAGTGTTTTACATGCATATATGTCTGTGCACTACTTGTGTGTTCCTGGTGCCCACAAAGGCCAGGAAAGGATGTCAGATATATGGACTTATAAAAACCATGAGTCATCATGTGGGTGCGGGGAATCAAACCTGGGTCCATCTGGAAGAGCAGCCAGTGCTCCTAACCACTGAGCCATCTCTCCAGCTCCATTTTCTTAATAGTACCTTTCAAAGATCAAAAGTTTCAATCTATGAATTCTAATTTTTTAGTTGTTTTCATAATTTGTACTGATTTCACTTAACTGCCCTGGCAGAATCAGCCCCTGCTTACTAAACTACAAAACTAAGAACATCCTACTCCAAGTGTCCCAATCTTCATTTGTTCTTTTACTCAAGAAGTGTCTCCATGGCTGTCATCTATCATTCAGAGAAGGGAAAGTGAGTATTATGAAGGTCAAAGCTAGAAATGTACTGCTATAAAAAGTTCCTTACACAAGAAATATAAGCATGATGGGGTGACTGTGTCTCCCTAGCATCCCTTACCTGAAATAGCCCCCTAGAAAATAAGCTGACACTGTCCCCGTTCCTCCTATCAAAGACTTATGCATCTTTGAAGGTGTATTCATATATGACTTCTCCATTAGGACTCCTTCCCCTCTTGAATCTCCCAGCCTGTTGCTACTCAACACTTCATTTCATTTAACTTAACATTTCATACCCGCCTTGGACACTTGCTGTGTTCTAGTCTGCCTAATCAAGATTTACATTCTTTACTCCCTGTGGGATCTAGTAGAGTGCCTTGGACACAATGGACTTTTTTTCTTGAACAAATAAAAAAAATGGAGGAAACTCAGTGTGTGTGTGTGTGTGTGTGTGTGTGTGTGGTGTATGTGTGTGTATGTGTGTGATGGTGTATTTGTGCATGTGTAAGTGTGATTGTATTCCACACAATGAGAACTAGAACCAAATGATGCATAAGGAAGCAGACTTTAGCTAAACATAAGAGTTTGCTACTATTTGCAATGTTTATAAAATGAAATGGGTCCCTATGTCAGAGTAAAGGCTCTCTCATTCAGTGTGCTCACCCACAGCTCAATGAGTCTTTCAAGATTACGATGGAAACAGTCCCAGCATTGACTAAGGGTTAGACTAAACAAGCCATCCACTTCCTCACTGTGTAAATATGCAACAGTCAGCCATTGACCATGCAGATCCTCGGGTGGCCTAGAGTTACTATAATTTCTTTTTATATCATTATCATTTCAAGGTTGGATTGCCCCCAAATGGCACTGACCACTTCTAAACTCCTCTCTCTTTTATGTTCACCAGTATCTTTATATTATCCTCAACTTCGTATTATATTATCAGAATACTTCGTTGACAGGAGAAGTTTGAGCAAGCAAACATGAGCCAGAGCAATCAGGACACATTCAAACACAAGTTTATGCACGAGGAAGTGTTTTGTTCATTTCTACCTAGCTCAGGAGCCAAGCCAACCAGTGGCCAGCCCAGAGCTGTAAGCCAGTCTACATTACAGTAGATGATTAGGTAGGATGTCGCAGCTGTTGTTAGAGCAAACTACAGAATCGGGTACGATTAAGCACTAGTGACTGGCAGAAACCACTTCCCTTAGAACAAATGCTTCCTGAAAACAATCCCAGTTTAATGTTAGCTAGGGGTGGAGAATTGTTTCTTACGGAAATGATGATGATAATTGTGAAATTCTCAGATTCCCTGGATCTTGGTTACAGGCAGTTGTAAGTTACCATTTGAGTGCTAGGAATTCTACCTGGGTATTGTGGACCAACAAAAGCCAGTGCTCTTAGCTGCTGAACCATCTCTCTGGTTCCATTTTCTTAATGGTACTTTTCAAAGAGCAAAAGCGTCAATTTAGGAATTCTAATTTTTAGTTGTTTTCATAGTTTATACTTGAGCTTACTTAATTGCTCTGACAGAACTAACCTATGCTTATTAAATTATGACCACCTGTAAATCCAGTTCCAGAGAAGTCCATGACCTCTTCTGGCTTCTGTGGGCATTAGGCATGCACATGGTACACAGACATACGTGCACACAAAACACTCATACACATAAAATAAAAAACAATAATTAAAACAACTATTGAATAGCATTTTTCAGACATGATTAAAAATGTACAGGAAGAACATTTACACCAGTTTTCTGGTCATGGCAGAATGGGGAGCTGATGGGCATTGGCTGTGGAACAGGGGGACTTGTGGAGGCCAATCTTCAAGACAGGCTAGAAGATATTTCTCATCCAGTTAGTGGCCTGGCACCTGCTGCCACCCAGAAACTCCTCCTCCCTCTCTTTTAATCCTCTTCATATTCTACAGGGTGTGTGAAGTGAGATTGGGTAGGATAAAGCAAATGGAGATCATCGGCTTTGGTACTAATTCTATTCTCTGTAGGAACAGAGGCGAGAGGAGTCATCTGGCTCCCTTAGGCAATCTGTGAGGTTGGAATGGGAGTTTTTCGAGCATCTATAATTGGGGACAGTGTTCTGTTCTGCTAAGCATTGTAAATACTTTTCCTCTTGAACAGATTTGATGCCTGAGACACAGCTTTTACTCACATATAACTGATTACTTCAGACAGTTAAAACTCGGGACACTTAGACTTCTGTAATAATCTGCTTGAAATCCAGATTAGCATAATTGTTCCTTTAGGATAAGGAAACGGAATCAGACAGGGAAGAGAACAATACAGAAGCAGTCTGATTATTTTAAATTACTCCTTTGATCCTTCCATCCCAGAAGGATTTGCTATCAAAGCCCTGTTTTGGAAACGTTAGACCGGATCCAATCCGTGGCTGGAAGGCAGTCGGCGGCCTCATGTTCTGCATGCTCGCTCACTTGGGTTTCTTTCTACCAGAAGAATGATTCCCAAAAATAACTGTCTTGTTTTTTTTTTTTTTTTTCTGAGTGTGACAAGAAACTAGATTCAGACAACATAGCATTTAATATACACAGGGGCTGGTGGAAACTAGAATGCACCCACCCTGGTTTCCATTAAAAAGGGAACTCTGCCCTGATAAAACTTAATTAAGTCTAGCCCACTTCCAAAACTGATGAAGCAAAGGAACATTAAAAAACTAATGTCACCCTCTTTTAGAATTTTGGCAAACTCTGCCAGAAGAAAAAAAATTACAAAAACAAAGAACCACCTTATTTCAGAGGTGTAATGTCTTATGATACATAAGAGACAGGGCTGCTCCTAAATCAAGCAACTAAGCCTGTTAATTCTCCTGGCTTGAAAGTGTGCTGAGTCGGAGACAGACTGCCCTCTAAGGATTGTTTTCCTCTGGCAGATTAACTGACAAAGAAATCACTAAGTCTATGGTTGCTTTTTGTATTAAGGGCAGAGCAGCTAGCATTGACAGAGTTAAGTTTATCTTACCCATGGTACGGAAGCTCTTGTTCCCTGACCCTTCACAGACAAGGAGATGTTCTCCCCATGGGCTGATGTCAGAAGCTCTGTGCAGGATTGTGGTACTCATTCTTGGAACATGGCCACTGGACATAGAGAAAGCCTAAAGAAGGTGATACCAGGAGCTCTCTTAAGGAAAGCCACAAAGTTTCAGAGAAGGAGACCTGGAGAAAGATGTCATGATTCTTAAATATAGAAACCAAGATTGGGAACAGAGGGTAGGATCCACTGGGGATCCCTTTCACCTTCCAAAGCTTTAGTGTCTCAGTCACGTGGTGTCCATACTGAGGAAGCAAAAAGCTATGAATGCTTGTTCTTGGCTCCCTTTCCTATTTTAAATCAGTCCAGGACCTCAGCAAAAGGAGTGATACCATCCACATGGGTCATCTCACCTAAATTAGACTAACCTAGAAAAATGTCACAGACATACCCAGACATTTGTTTCATGGTGATTTTAAATCTCGCCAAGTTGGTAATTTATTGGAAATTATCTTGAATTAAACTGTACGCCCTAAGCTGAGTGGTGGTGCACACATTTAAACCCATCAGAGGGTTTAAAGCAGAGGCAGGCAGATCTCTGTGAGTTGAAGGCTAGCCTGGCCTGTAGTGCATGTTCCAGGACAGCTAGAGCTACCCACAGAAAGCCTGTCTCAGAAAACAAACAAACAAAAAACTGTGGGCCCTAAAGGTAAAGGTGTTCTAAAAGGAAGGGAGAAGGAGATTTGCCACAGAGAACCAGACAGTGGAGCAATGGGAGAAGAGACGGGTGTAAGCCACAGAGAACCCGACAGTGGAGCAATGGGAGAAGAGACGGGTGT
>JADRCH010000006.1:8453284-8530668 GCA_019843965.1 Rhynchomys soricoides | reverse complement strand
GGGTGTGAGCCACAGAGAACCCGACAGTGGAGCAATGGGAGAAGAGATGGGTGTGACATAAGCATACATCAGAAGGTGCATCGTAAGAAAATGGATTTTTTTCCTCAGAGCTCCCAACAATTTGAGTTGAGCTCACGGAAAATGACAAGAACTTCAAGTCTCTGAAGAAAGAAATTGAAGAAGACCTCAGAAGATGGTACTATCTCCCATGCTCACGGATTGGCAGAATTAACATAGTAAAAATGGCCATCTTACCAAAAGCAATCTACAGATTCAATTCAATCCCCATCAAAATTTCAACCCAATTCTTCATAGATTTAGAAAGAGAAATTTGCAAATTCATTTGGATAACCAAAAGCCCAGGACAGCAAAAAATATTCTCAACAATAAAAGAACTTCTGGGGGAATCAGCCTCCCTGACCTCAAGCTGTACTACAAAGCAATAATTACAAAAACGCATGGTACTGGTACAGAGACAGGCAGGTAGATCAATGGAATAGAATTGAAGACCCAGAAATGAACCCACACACATATGGTCACTTGATCTTTGACAATGAGCTAAAACCATCCAGTGGATAAAAGACAGCATTTTCAACAAATGGTGCTGGTTCAACTAGCTGTTAACAAGTAGAAAAATGAAAATTGATCCATTCTTATCTCCCTGCCCAAAGAAAGCTCAAGTCCAAGTGGATCAAGTACCTCCACATAAAACCAGATACACTGAATCTAATAGAAGAGAAAGTAGGGAAGAGCCTTGAACACATGGACACAGGGTAAATTTTCCTGAACAGAACACCAATGGCTTATGCTCTAAGATCGAGAATCGACAAATGGGACCCCATAAAATTGTAAAGCTTCTGTAAGGCAAAGGACAGCCTTATTTATAAAAGCTAGAAGCTGGAAACAGATGTTCCTCAACAGAGGAATAGATACAGAAAATTTGATACATTTACACAATGGAGTACTACTCAGCTATTAAAAACAATGACTTCATGAAATTTGCAGGCAAATGGATGGAACTAAAAAATATCATCATGAGTGAGGTATTCCAGGCACAAAGAAACCACACATGGTGTTCAATCACTGATAACTGGATACTAGGCCAAAAGCTTGTAATACCCGTGATACAACTCATAGACTATATGAAGCTCAAGAAGAAAGACCAAAGAGTGGATGCTTCAGTCCTTCTTAGCAGGGGAAACAAAATACTCACAAGAGGTAGAGGGGAGGGAGGGACTTGGGAGGAAGAGAGAAGGGGAAGGAAAAATGGGGACAGGATCAGGTATGGGAGGAGACAGGGATGAGGTACAGAGGGTCAGGAATTTGAACAGAGGTGTGTAGCAATGGGGGATGGGGAACTGGGGTTAACCACCAGAAAGTCCCAGATGCTGAGAAAGCAAGAGGCTCCCAGGACCCAATGGGAATAAGATTAGCTGAAATGTCCAACAAAGGGGAGAGAGAACCCATAGAGATCATATCCAGAGGTTAGACAAGGCCCCCAGTTGGGGAATGGGGCCACCCACTCATCTTCAAATTTTTATCCCAGAATTGCTCCTGTCTAAAGGAAATACGGGGACAAAATGTGGAGTAGAGACTGCTCCACCAGGGGATCTATCCCATATGCAGACAACAAACCCAGACACTATGGCAGATGCCAAGAAGTGCTTGCTGACATGAGCCTGATATAGCTGTTTCTTGCAAGACTCTGCCAGAGCCTGACAAATACAGATGAGAATGCTCACAGCCAACCAATGGAATGAGCATGGGCACCCCAATGGGGGAGTTATGGAAAGGACTGAAGGAATTGAAGGGGTGTGCAACCCCATAGGACGAACAACAATATCAACCAACCAGACTTCTCCCCAGAGCTCCCAGAAACTAAACAACCAACCAAAAAGTACACATGGAAGGACCCATGGCTCCAGCTACATATATAGCAGAGGATAGCCGAGTCGGGCATCAGAGGGAAGATACGCCCTTGGTCCTGTGAAGGCTCGAATCCCCAGTGTAGGGAAATGCCAGGGCAGTGAGGAGGAAATGAGTAGGTGGCTGGGGGAGCACCCTCATAGAAGCAGGGGATGGGGATGGGATAGGGGGTTTTTGGAGGGGAAACCGAGAAAGGAGATAACATTTGAAATGTAAATAAATAAAATATCCAATAAAAAAGAATAGAATAAAGAAAATTATTATCAAGTTTTAGCCTCCAATTGAAGAATAAATGTGCATTGGTTTATGCCACTTGCTAGTTCATAGCAAGTCTGTGGTCATTTGCTGGGTCAGCCATGCAAGGCTAACGAGAACAGGGAAGAGAGAAAGGAAATCATACCAGCTGTGTGAAGTGAGAAAGGCTGAGAGAAGATTCACAGCAGGAGAACGTAGGGAAGAAAAAAGAAAGGAGGTGCTTCTCAGTAACTGTCTCCATGTGTGGAGAAGGGCTCAATCATGAGAAAAGGGCTTCTCCCTATTGCTGTGAAGTTTTGCTGTGCTTTCCAAATGAACGCATCCCTACTTTGGCATGGCCTCAAAGATTGGGAGAAATTATGTTCTCCAGATGGAACTTATTTCTGATGAGCTACCATTTTGTCAAGTGGACCTACAGCTACCAGGATTTTATACTAGATATTTTCCTGGAATTTATGTAAGAGTTTGGACTGCAGATGAGGAGTCCCAGGAAAGCATTTATGGCAGGCTCCACATTATTGCAATGATGCTCAAAGAAAAGAGTGCCACAATTTTCAGTCAGAGACTGCAGTCACATGGGGTTATTACTATAAAGCCAAACATAGCAGAACACAGAGAGATGTACTAAAGAGAAACCACATTCTAAGACTGAGTATACTCATCAGAGAACATACGAAGATGTCGCTATGTTATTTGTTGGCACCACAAAAGGTTTTTTTTTTCCATAAAAGACTGGAAAAGTTTGTTTTAATCCTGTTTCAACAGATGGATGTACCCAGAGAAAGTCAGACATCCGTGGTTTTTGCCATCTCTACTCTCGAGGACTATATTTTCCAGTGATCTGGCCTGACCAATTTAGAAAACGATGCTAGGTGACATCATGTTGAGGGCCCAAAGGGACAAGGGATGATATGGAGTCCAGAACATGTCTCCAAAATGGCACAGCAGTGGATAGATTAACTAAGACAGTGAAGGGCCCACATGGGTTGGCATCTGGGTTATTTATAGACTCTATCCCAATCTGTCTCACTGCCACTCACTGCCACAAAGAGAACATATGGCAAGGTGGTGAGCTGCTAAGATTCAGATACTGAAATCATAAGCACTAACCATCAAAGTAGAGAGAAAGAAAACATGGTCTGGAGTGAAGGACATCCTCACTTGCCTACTAGTGAAATAGACAGTGGTATCACCATCTTCCTCATCTTACCTAAAGCACAGACCCTGGAGGAGGAGATTAGATGTTGATACTGATATATTCACTCTTCTGGAAAAATTTCAAATTCCCCAGTTCCTCTTTCCACAGAGCAAAGATTAACTAACAGAGTCTGGGCACAGCCTGTCTTCTGTGGCACCAGGGGAAATCTTATCCACTCAGGAAAAGCTTTTATTATTTTTTTAATGGAGAGAGTTAAGGATTTGGATCACATAAGTCAGAAGTGGTCTTTTCTTTCCAGGGCTGTGATCTGAACTAAAAAGAAAACAGATATTACATGGTACAGAATTCTATTAATCTCAAGTTAAGACACCATAAGTCAGACAGACTCTCAGAAGAGTCTGTGTCCTGAGGCTGTGCTGGGATGGGATAAAGGATAAAGCTAGATGGCAGGGCACATTTTTTGCAGGACTTGGCAGGGGTTCCTCAGAAATGGATAAAATTTTAAAAGATTACATGGGAAGGCCTAATGAAGAGCTTGTTCCCTAAGATGCAGAAGATGCCAAGGAGTAAGCAAGGAAATATGAGATGCTCTAACACTGACAAATCAGAGGGGGTGTTCCCATTGAGCCCCTCTAGAAATGCCAAGAGAGAAGAGTCTGTGACAAGTGAAGAATAACACTAACAATTGTGGAAAAAAAGAAGTCAGGGAAGGAGTATCTATTGTTACTTAACAAGCCACATACTATGACAGGTAATTGGAACTTGGACCTACAGACATACTGGGCAGGTGCCTGTAAAGCCCAGGGCATACAACTGTACATCTTTGCCCAGGGAGTCTACTATAGCTATGAGTGAGACAGGGAGGCTGTCCTCCTAGAGGAATCCCCAGCCTGGTGTGTTAGGCCCCTAAACAGTAGAAAAATCTGTTCATGCAGTGAGAAAGCTCAGAGTAATAGTTGTGGTTCAGCCTGGGCAAAGAGAGCAACAAGGTTGGGTAGCTGGGTGTGAAAGTCAGTGTCCGAGTAGATACCATGTGGAGAGGAGCTGGAGAAGGAAGAGAGATGATGCCAGGTGGATTTCCTGCCAGGAATTGATCATATAATTAGTGGATTAAGAATGTAAAAGTCCTGTTTGGTTTCCTAGTATCAGGTAAATAAAAGAATTTCCTAGAATGGTCTGTGAAGTGTGTGAGACTCGTGGCATGGATGTAAACTTACAGATTTCTGAATAGATGCAAGCACAGATGTGCCTATGTATGTGTCTGTAGAATTTTGTAGGCACACAGACATGTAATATGCATTATGGTTGTCCCTGTATTTATTCTTAGAATGCATCTACCTATCTAGATAGGTGCATATCTCCAACATTGTCTACTGTCTGGTCCTAGCAGCATGGAAATCCCAGCAGCAGTGAGTAAAGCTGATACATAGACATTGTCTTTCAAGTGCATTTTTCACTGACTGCTAAGGATGGGACAATTTTATTATCAAAACAGTAATGGGTGGGAGATATAGATCAGTTGACTAGCACACTAGACATTCTGCTTTCAATCCCATTATCATGAAAACTAGGTCCGGTGGCTCATGCTTGTAATACTGATACTCATGAGGTAGAGGCTGGAAGATCAGAAATGTACAGTCATCCTTAGCAAATTTGAGGGCCAGCCAGAGCCACATGAAACCATTTTTAAACAACAAAATATAATAATAATAATAATAATAATAATAATAATAATTTTTACCCATTTAATGAAATAATAAACCGTGACACCATGAAGCTACAAATGAATACATGAATAAGTTGAAATTGTGACAAGGAACAGAGGACTTCAAAATACTTTCTCACAAAGAATATTTATTGGCTGTTGAGGGGCAGAATCTCTTTACAATAGAGAAGCTTGACAGGAGCTTAGTCAAGAGATGAAAACAAACATTGGCAGTAACTTGACAAACCAAAATGTGACCTGCCCGATAGAGCACAACACCACTTCTATTCTATTTTTGCTAAAGACAAATAACCTCATTTCATTCATGAAGAAACATCAGAGTGACCCCCAAAAGGAACATTATACAAAATAATGGCGTGTGATCAGCAAAAGAGCCTAGGCTACAGACTGAACTGTCTAGAGGTAAAGAACACTCCAGAGACAGGACCACTGAACACAAAGAGACATCCCCAGCAGAACCTTCAGCTCCTACATACATCCTTGAATGCAGACCAAAGACTAGACGGTAGTGACAAATCAGTGTTACTTTTCTGATACTGGTGACTGTCAAGTCATCAAAGAATACAGCCTTCATTTCCATGGGAAATAAGCACCACTCTGTGGGGCCAGGAAGTCAATGCAAAAACTATCTCAGGTGCAGAGCATGCGTTTTCCTGTGCTTCTGACTCTAAGCTTGTGGATATTTTAGAGTTTAAAAGGGGAAAAGCAAGACAAAGAAGCAACTATCTTATGCAGCACACTAGGTCATTGGAGAGCAAGGGCTAATTTGCATGTGGTAGCTAAGGTCATCACTTCCTTGCCCCCTGGAAAACACAGTGAGGTTAGAGCCCATTGCTATATACAAATGCGTAGCCTTTACTTCATATTATTGCTAACATCTATTAGCAAGTGGCTCCTCTTTAAGCCAGATTTTATTTCACAGAAATTTTGTTCTTCAAGAATTCATTGTTAGGTGTTCAGTGTTCAGATGGGGATCCTTCAAGGAACAGAGTAAAGCTCCCTCACACCCACACAAAAAGGTCCATCCAACTTGGGGAATGCCCTCACAAAGCCAGCCAGGCTGCCCAAGTCATCTGAAGAGAGAAAGCACCATACTTGATTCAAATTACAAGGTCAGTACTGTACTGTACATAGACAGCATTACACATGCTTAATGTAATAAGTATGTATTAATATATAGCTCACTTTTAAAGGAAACTGTAAGTAAGCAACTATAACTTAAAACTATGAAGCAGTCCTATTTTACTTGGAGATTTTTGTTTTGTTTTGTTTTGTTTGTTTTTTATGTTACATACACATTCGCTACTCCAGAAGTCTTAGGCATGCAGACAGAGGAAAGTGGAGAAAATGGTCTAGCTCAGAGCAATTGTATGCTGTTTACACTTCAGAATCCTTCCAACTAACTCATGTTCTAAAGAAGGCTATCTTAAAGTGCCAGGGCTGACTTCAGGATGCAGTTTCTAGGAGAGGGAACTCTGTCTTGGCCCCTCTGTACTTCTTCCCAGATCCTAGAGACCGAAGCAGGAGATTGTCCTAGGCTTAATGGTGCCTTCCAACTTTGGGACTCCAGCATAGTCTGGAGTGCTACTCTAGGCTCATGGGGACTATTTTAACCTGTCAAGCCCAGAACAAAGTATGGCTGTAGTCTGGCAGTCACCCCCAGAAACTGTAGCTTTCCAGCTAAATAGATAATTCATTCTATCCCAGGAGAATGTTTTGCCCATTAACAGAGGGTTGCTTTGCTTGCTTGCAACATTAATATGATCTACAAAAATAGCTAAGCCTGTGATGAATAGCACCGTGGAAACACAGATAATAATGGTAGAAAACACTACAGCAAAATTAATTTGCTTTTGACTCTGAGCAATGTTTACTACCACTAATATCAACATAGTAAACCATATTAACTGAATTTAGATGTCTTTGCAGAAAAAAATTACTTTGGCAGGGAGAATATGGGAAAATCATATCTACTAAATATTTTGAGCAGCAGAGGGGGAAAATGTAGGCTGAACTTCCTATTCGGAGTGGCTGCAGGCTGCCAAGCAGACATGTGGAAGTATCTTTAAAGGGAAATGTGAAGGCAAAAGCAGGCATTGAAGCCCTGAAGCAGTGATCAGCTGAAGTCTAGAAGCTGGAAGAGAACATGTTGGTACTAATGCATGAGTTCCATGAAGTATATATAGCAACATCTCAGAAACACTAGAGCTTCCATTGTGAAGCATCTCCCTCTACTGTCTGATTCTAGAAGGAATGCTGATCTCTATGGAGAGAAAATAGAATCTGAAAAATGAAGACAGATGGTGGCCATTGGCCACCTGTGTGCTTTACAGATTCATACTCTTGGCATTTTTGTAAAAGTACTGGAGATATGTTTGTTTTTCTGGCTGGTGCATAGATAGAAGCAGGCCTGGAGAGAGGGGGATTCTATCCCAGTGAGGTCTGTTTGTTGAGTACATATGAGCTGGGCCTTCTGTAAGAAGGGGTTTGCCTTAAAAGGACTCAGCAAACCCAGCGAAGTCTGCTGAAATTCAGAGTGACTGATAGTCAGTGAGCCAGACAACAAAACACCAGCAGGAGATGTCTGTAGTTAAATCAAGTCAGATGCCCTGTGGTCCAGAAAATAGAAGAATTTCTCAGTTCAAGTTTCAGGGGAACTAGTCAGTGTGGTTCCTCCATGAGTTCCTGTGTTCCAGATTATGAGGTCACACCTGTAACAAAACATCCAACATGAGTTGAATTCCCTCCTACCAGCTTTCTGCTTTTCCCTGTGGTATATACCCACAAACAGACAGACAGACACACACACACACACACAAACACACACAGACACACACACGAGGTCCTCATTTCCCATGAGTTTTACTCATTCCAAACTTGATACGAGGATCGGACATTATCTGAACTTTGAACCCATCCATCACTGGGTCCAGCTGCAGTCAAGTAAGACTTGTGGGCATGTGCGGACTGCTCCAGCACTGTAGTCCCATGTGCTGTCCCCCTCTGCCTTCCTGCCTCTGACTTTGTCTGAAGACACGAGAACAGCTTTAATTTGAGCATACGTCATGGAGGACAGAGAGATGTTCCATCCAGCCAGCTCCCAACTGTTGATAATGAAACCAGTGAGTAATCGTCCCAAGTTCCATCTTTCGTCACATCTCCAGAGCCTAGCACCAACACCTTGGCAACATATCCTCAACCTTACAATTGCCTTTTCTTCTTGCCCCATCTCTCTTCCCTCTCCCCCTTTGCCACTTCTCCCTGGGATCACCAATCCAGGAAACGATTTGCACTCAAATCCTTAGCACAGATTCTGAGAGAATCCAAACTAAAAATGCATTATTATTAAGACAGTAATTGGGATGAAGTATGCTGTCTTTTTTTTTTTTTTTCAGGAGCAAAGTAACCAAACAAAAGTGATTGCAAGGGCCAAAGCTGTAATCTTAACTCTTTGGAAAGAACCACTGGCAGTCTGGACCTCAACTCCAGTTATCTAAAAAAGAGAGTAAAGACTAACAATGCAGGACTAGACCCTTGTCCATGCAGTGACTCCATGACAGTCTATGTGTGCCACTGAGCCACTGAGTGGTAGCAAGAATGTGGTGGCTTCTGTTTCTTTTCCTACCCTACCTACATCACCCTACCCATGGGCACAAGATGTATAAAATTGTCCACAGTGGATATCGCAAGCTCTCTGGATATTCCTCAGACTTGACAGAACTCCCTTCTAATTGGACTTCCCTCAATGGACTAAGAAAAATCTCCACCAAGGTGTTCTAAACTTGTACATTTTTCCAAACAACTGAATGTTCTCATGAACTCTCCTCTCCACACCCCCCTCCCCAGCATCCATCTAAATCTCTCTTCTTAGCCTCATCCAAAATTCCCATCACCCACATGGTACCTCACTCAGAAGCTTGCATTTAAAGGATAGTCAGTAAATGACCACCATCTAGTTTCATGAACTTACAAGGAAGAGACAGATACATCTCTGATGTTTAAGTATTAGTTGAAAATCACCTTAAAACAACTGTGAACGGTGGAATTTTTTTGTACTAGGATTTGAACCTAAGACCTCATACATGGGAGGCAAGTGTTCTACCAGTGAGCTGCACACATCCCCATCTCCTTTTTAATTGTTTCTTTGGCAACAAGGGCTCACCAAGTGGCTCAGCCTGATCTTGAGCAACTCATTCTGCAGCCCAGGATAGATAGGCTTGAATTGCTATCCTCTTACTCCAATCTGGGGCTTTTTGTTGCTGTTGTTTTTTCTTTTTCTTTCTCTACCATTCCTCTCTCTCTCTCTCTCTCTCTCTCTCTCTCTCTCTCTCTCTCTCTTTCTGATAATCTTGAGACAGTATCTCATATATCACAGACAGGCCTCTAACTCACCATGTAGCTGAAAATGACTTTTCCCTTCTGATCCTCCAACTCCCGAGTGCTAGGATTACAGGAGTGTAACACCATGCCCATTTGTACTGAGATGGAAACCAGGGCTTCATCTATGTTACATTAGCTGAACTCCATTCTTGACCCCTGATAATTTATTATCATTAACAATTCACAAACATTATTTTTAATATACTACAGAGTACATAAGCCCAGTTAAAGTGAACATTCAGACTTTCACATAAAATAATAAAATTATCCTTAAGGGAAAAATTCTATCTTTTAAAATAGAAATAAACAAATTAATTCCAGTCTTGACATGTAGAGTGCTCTTCCCTCCCCAAAGCCCTAAGGGAAGCTGTACCTGCAAGTCTAGACTTTTTGGCTGTGTTGACTGCTGCCATGAACATGTATTCGCTATTAGGGTCATGCACACTGGATCTGTGTTTCTGAAAGAGAGTTAGAAACATGGTTTGTTATCTGCTTTTTCCCATCTTCATGCTTGTTTTCCAAGTGTTTTCTGGATTTTTTTTTGTCGAAGTAGCGTGCAACAAAAGTGTAATTATGGACTTAAGCTCAGTAAAACAATATGCAAAAGGTTCCCAATAAAAGATGCTTTCTGAATTGGTAAGATGGCTCAGTGGAAGAAAGCCACTTGTTGCCAAACCTGATGACCAGAGTGTTTAATTCCCAGTATCTGAAGTGGTACAAAGAGAGAATAGACTCACATGCTTACAGTTGTGCATGTACACACACTCACATGTGCACACACGCATACACATGTGTGCACACACAGACCCCTCATACACACATACACACCGGTACAGGCACACACACGTGCACTCACTCACATACAGTCTGGCCAACTTATATACTCATACTCATTGTATGCAGAATGCAGTAAGTTCTTTGATCAAAAAATCTGCTATGTGAACAGCTAAAAAAAAAGTTCCACCACAAAAATATATTTTGTTGTCCCTAGTAACACTGTCCTGAATAGCTTTTCAGATATTGTCCTCAAAACAATTTGATGGTTTGATGATGTAACATATATATATAAAAAGCAGTTTCCTTCTTAACTACTATTGGTAGCTTGTAAGATAATTTCACTGTTTCAATGTGCCTATTAAGAGAAACTTACAACTGATTGTTTCAGCTTTGTCCTGACTCATAGGAAGCTTAGATTCAAATCTTAACACAACATTTGACAATTTTTAAAAATCAAAGGCATCTATTTTTTATATTTTCACCTCCTTCCTAATCTTTATCTTTGATTGGCCCCAATTTTCCATCTATTTATGAAAAATATTAATAATAACATATCCCTATAAGCCTCCGAGTCATTTTGGGAACAAAGTGAGTTATTAACAAACAGATAATCTCTGTTCCAAGTTATTAGTTTACTTACTATATATATCTTAAGAAAAAGGAGTGGTCTGCCCTTTTGCTCAGGTTACTCTGAGAAGCATCCAGCATTCTTTGATGAGTAAAAAACCACCCAGGGAAGAGAGTATACGGAAAAGTAAAAATCACTTACCTTTTTTGAAAACCAGACGATAAGTATGCATCCCAAAAGGAGGACCACAACAGAAGCTACACACCCTATAGGTAACCAGAGCTTCAGCTGGCAGCAGAGCTGTGACTCTGGGTTGAAGAGGGGAAAATACGTTGATGAAAGATCCGGAAAACATGTCCTCATTCAATGCTGAATAGAGAATGTTTTCATAAAGTGTAAAGGTTTAAAGGCTTTTCTTCTTTATAATGAAACCCAGTAGATGGCAACCAACATCCCCTCTACCTTACAGCAAGGACTCAGCAATTCAAACTGGAAAGAGTGTGCTAGTGTGTTCACAAACAAGACTAATAGATAGTGCCTTCCCATCTGCAGCTTTCACAAGACTATGTAGGAAAATACTTGATGTGATACTGACATTCAATTGTCTCACCACATTCTCCAAGCTGCTTCCTACCTTAGGCAAGTAGACGTAATGGCCACTGAGCCATGAAAGATTTTCAAAGACTGTGCCCTAAGTCTAATCAACAGTATATGTAAATAAATCACTTATTCTCAATAAATATCAGCTAATATTAACCACACATCATTCCATGCATACTTCATCCAAGATGATCTGCTGTCAACTACTTCTAAAGGAATGTCAACACAACACACACACACACACACACACACACACACACACACACACACACAGAGAGATTTGCTCATTTCCCTTGGTGAGAAAAGTCTTGGAGATGAGCACACACTTTTAAGGCATGATAATAAAAGCAACCAATGTCTTACCATAAATATACAAATATTCTTTAGTAAGGTTCTGTTCTTGAAAAGGAGGTGGGTCAAAAATCGACAGGCTGCAGAAGTAATAGCTTCCTTGGGAGCTGTCTGGGTTGTTTAGGAAGAAAGAGACACTGTTGTTGGACAGCTGATATGGACAGAGCATCGGATTCTTGATGGACACCACCTTTCCGCTTCCCTTGGTCTTGGTGAGGTCACAGAGCACTTCTCTCTCTTTGAACAGCCGCATTTTTAACTGCTGGACAGTCTCAGGGTATTTACAAGAAATCTGTACACCTCCATTGTGAAAGGAAAACATGCTATGATTGGATGAGCCATTGATTTCTCCTGTATCAAAAGAGAGAACAAAGCAAGAGTAGTCTGTTTTGAACACATTGCCATAATAATTATATTTAAGTGGGGAAGTGATTTCTTTTTATAAAGCCATCCTTATTTATACCAAAATGAAAGATTTTTATAGACAAGCAAACAAAACCAGAATGTGACAAAACTATGCACTAGAATGCACCTAACCAGAAATGGGCTTTTCATGTGATAGATAAAATATAAAATGTTATGTATCAAGTAACATGTTTAGATAGTATGATTCAAATAGTCTCCATGCTTTTACAGGTCCCACACTAGAGGCTAGATGGTAAACAGATAAACAAGTGTTTGTTTGCCATAATTTATACTAGGAACAACGTGCTCTCTAGGGAAACATGGTAAGGCTGGGTAGTGTATTATAATATTCGCTGGAGGGTCAGAAAATGCCTTTGAAGAAGTGAGTTTTAAAACTGAAAGCAAAGCATGAGTCTCTTTTAGCTGAACAAGGAAAGACTTGCAGGAAGATGTTACAGAAAATAAAAGCTTTTAAAATTTACTGGAGCTAAAATTAAGTGAATATATATGGGGCAGTGATCTGACAGGCAGTCTGGCATCCGGTTGAGCACAGGCAACTCTGGGAGACCCCATGGAATCCGCAAGGGACCAGAAACGTTATGCCAAGGCTTCCGGGAGGCTTTTGGCTCCAGTGACTGTCACATACCACTCCCCAGGTAGAGGCATGGCCACACAGCCCCAAGCCATTCCCATGTTAATGAGAAACCTAGAGGCTTAGCCACGCCCCTTTCCAGTTACTATATCTGTCGCCCCTCTAAGAGAGGGGCGGGGGTACAATTCCATTCATGCCACTCTCCACATGATGAATATAAATGTCTTAGAATTATGAGCTGTCTCTTCATCTGGACCTGCTGTGGAAAGCAAAGGATCTGACCCTCCATTAAGGAGACACAGCTAATCTCTCACCAAGGGAATCCCAGCACTCCCAGATGGTACCCATTCACCCAAGCCTAAGCAGCTAGCCCGGCACCCAAAGGCACAGAGACCCAGTCCTGGCGGGAACCCCAGCTGCACCCAGCTGGCCAGTCTGCGGCACCCTGTGGTGACTGCAGTGCCCCATGCTAGAGAACCCATGGAGACTGCTGCGGCACGTTCCCCGTTCCCCAGGAATGGTCCCCTCCCCCACCCACAGGCAGGGCCCGCAAAGGCTTCCCACAGCCCCCGCCTGCCCGTTGGACTGTGTGGGAAGATGCGCGATCACTTCCCACGTGTCTGCTGTCCCACCCAGAGCCACAGCACCCCCCAGACAGACACTGCACGTGGGAGTTCTTTCCACTGAGCCTGGTTTGTTCCAGATATATATATATATAGATAGATAGATAGATAGATAGATAGATAGATAGATAGATAGATAGATATAGATAGATATATCTATATATATATAGATATATATCATTACATCCTCCAACTGAAAAGGAAAAAAACAGATCAATTATGTTCAGACAGTAGCATGTCTTTCAAGTACCCCATTCACTAAGAACCAAATCAGCCCAACCGTCAAAGTGGGGTCCCAGGTTTGTGGTTGTGCTTACTTTTCCACTTTTTAAGATTACTGGAACCAGGGTTGGTTTTGTGAGCTATTATGGAGACCACAGGAGGAAGACACTGAAATGGTTTTAACCTGGTTGTAGATTGTGAACTACTGGCTTATAGGTTCAAACTCTTCAATTTATTTAAGTTTTTTAAATGCTGTATCATTTTAATGAAAAGTTTTAAGCTAAAATTGTTTGGAAAAAAATATCAGAATGGTAGCTCTTATTTAAGTTGCTAAATCTCCTTTTTTCCTTAAAAATAACAAACAATATAAAATAATTTAAAGAAAAAATAGCCATTCTTAGTAAAACAAAATATTTCTGTATTTTTGATTTTGACTTTTTAGTGGCATTATTTTGCATAGCAAACACATTATTTCATGCCCTGCTATAGTCATGACCATTTTTAATGAATGTATACTGATCCATCAGTGTTCATTTTCCATGATTTATTAAAATTAGCACTAGGGTGGTACCAGGACTATTCTCAGCATTTTGCTTTTATGTAAACACTATGGCATTTGTCCAAATGCATCTTAGCATATTACTTCCTTAAAGAAGGATACAGCTTATGTTAAGATCAGCATCATTATGCTTGGTGCCTTAACATCTTTTAAGCTTCATCAGAATCACTTATGAATTTATTTAACCATTTATATATTTATTTTAATGTCTCTAACCTTTAGTGTATTCCTCTCATATTTCTAGGAAAATATTCTCAAATTAGAGGTTTGGCTACAAAAAATAAATACAATTATAGCTTCTAATTATATCAGTCAATATACCTTATTCAATCATAAAACAATAGGAAATAGTAAACAAAATGCCTAAAAGTAGTGTTGCAGGGATTAAATAATTGACTTAGATAATGCAGCTTAAAGTAAACAAGGCCCTGGAATCAGGCAAGAGCAGAACTTTAGCAGGCAATTTTGCTCTGGAAACATTTCTTTTGCTTTTTTTTTCTTCTTTGCCTTCTTCTTTTTCTTCTTTTTTTTTTTCTTTCTGCTTTATCTCCCAGAGCTGACAAGGAGGTTGGGGGTGGGGGGATCCTCCGGTAAGCTGCTTTCCAAAGAATGCTGGAAGGATCTTTGGAATAAAGAAAAGCTGAGTAAACTGACCCTCATGTGGGTGTAGTCCAGAAAAATCTCAATCAGGGGATTTTAGTCATAGTCATCTTGGACTGCCATTACCCTAGACTTTAAAAGTAAAAATGCCAGCCAGGAAGAAAAGATGTGGAGTTGATTTTATGAATAGTGTTTTAAAACATCACAATGAGTGCATTCAAAAGAAAAAGAAAAAACTGAAACACAGGGCAAACGACAACAACAGAAACGTCAGATTACACAATCCATCCCCAGCTTCATGTGCCTTTGAATTATCAGATGCCCCAAAATGAAACCACTATGCTCATTATGTTTAGAGAAATGAAAGACACACTTACAATCCTATCATTAGGGTAAAGGAAAAAATTAAGTCGATTAATTTGAAAAAAGAAATAAAACTGGCCAAAAAAGTGCACTTACTAAAATCCAGTAAGTGGATTTAAAAAGGATATGAGGCAAGAGTAGAGAGAGAACTGATGAACTAAAGTACTTGATTAGCTAAAAGCCACGTTAAAAAGTTATTCAGAATTCAGACACAGTGCAAAGATTCAAGAATCTCAACCAATCATAAATAAATATTTTAAAAAAATATACACCGCTAGACATGCAACCATCTAGAATGTCTAACATTGGCAGCGCTGGCTACCTTCCAAACAATGGAGGTATAGGACACAGCAGTGATGTCTTTGTATCAGCTATACAGGCTATAGGTGAGGCAACAGAATTAGAAATCACGTGTGTGCCGAAAGAAGCCACCAGTCTGCCCAGAACACATTAGATGTAATCACACACGTTGTGATTTATTGCATCACTACCGAGAGCAGAGGTGCAACAAATACCTGAATAGATGCTACAAAATCCACCCATAATGCTCTTGCCTGAAGGGGAGAAGAGAGTTTGCATCAGGAAAGAACATAGAAAGCAGAAAGGCATCTGTGTGCTAACAAGACTTTATCCTTGGCTTGCGGTTATTGTGGGGGAGAGGTAGCCGGTGTGATGGTTTATTCATATTCTAAGTGTTCATTTACTATTTATTCACACCTCTATATAGGTGTTTTGTCTTACAGTCTAAAAGCATGCAGAAGGAAAATAAAGCTGCTTTCATAGAAGGAAAGGTGCACGTTAAAAGCAAAAGGGTGAGATCAGACGACATGCTGACAGGTGCTGCTGCACTGGCTTCAAGCAAAGGGGCGCTGCCCGAGGACTTTCGCCAGTGAGTGCCATATGGCGCTCCTGCTTTGTTGATGCCTCTGTCTCTACTATCTGCTGCAGAAGATAAAATCAGCGGGCAGCTTCTCAGTTCCCTTAGCATTGTTCAGAGAAAATTTCCCAGGGACTTTAGAATGGCAGCAAGCAAACCACAAAGAGATCCTGGGTCAAAACTGTCTGTAGCCTCTGTACACACACATCACATAAAACGTGTGTCAGCAGCTTCCCCTTCTTTGCCTATACTACGGACTCTCAAGCCAGCATGAGGTGAAACGTAGCTGTGGGACTGCTGTGCAGTTCTGCTCAAGGAATTGAAGAGCAAATTCCGGTTCTGTCCCATGCCTGCCATGTGGGTCTCTACCTAGCATGCTCCTGTGGACTTCTCTCTTTCCATCTGTAAAATAAGTGAAAACAGTAACTTTAGAGAATTCTTTCCTCAGAGATGGCTCAGTGGGTAAAGTGTTTATTGCACAAGCATGAAAACTTGAGTTGGACACCAAAAGTCTGGAGTGCAGTGTGCATTGCTAACCTCAGTGCTGCAGGACCAAAACAGGCAGAACCTGCGAACTTGCTGGGCAAATACTAGGCAAAATGGTGGTCTCAGGTTCAAGGAGAGACCCTGTCTCAAAACCAAGGTCAAACATGACTAAGGAAGATGCCTGATGTTGACTTCTGGCCTCCACATATGCATACACACATGTACATATGCACGTCTATGCACACACATACACACACACACACACACAGGTTATTTCCAACACTTACTTTCTGTGGGTTGACACACATCTAGAAGAGATCACAACCAAGAGAGACACAACTTCACTGTCGGGTAAGTTCCCTTTAAAGATATCATGTTGCCCACAATCTTTTTAAAAAGAATATTCCAAGGAGTCTGGAAAATGCTGACGGGAGTGCAGTTATCTTTCTTGCGTACAGAAGGATAGGGGAAGTCCAGGAAGGGTTCAGTTTTTATTATATGCAGAGCCAAGGGTATTAAAGTCAGCTGAGGCCTCCAGAGTGTCATCTATCAGGTGCTCATGAATATTCATTTCAATGATTATTCTTAGCTTAAACACGTCCTTGCTCACCTTCCCATTATTGACTGTAGTAATGAGAAGACCGACTTACGTTTCCTCATTTCCTACGTTTAAGTTTTAAGCTTTCAGTCTGAAAAAAAAAGTTTGGCAACTGTAAATCTGCAATTTGAATGTTTGCAACCACGGTAGTTAAATATTTACCTCAAAATCACTTTGTACCTATAGGACAGATGTGTTAAATATCAAATCACAAATTCTTCTTGGCCTTTAGCTGAATTTGACTCATTAATACCAAAAGAGCAAGCAGTGCACTGTGGTCTGGAGGACTGACATGCAAGTATGAGACATGAGTTCAGATCCTCAGCACCCATAAACAAAGGTGAATATGCCAGCCTGCATGTATGATCCCAGCACTGTGAGTGAGTGGGGGGAAAGTCTTGGAAATCATTGACAACCAATATAGCCAAATACATCTAATCTAACCAAATCACTGAGCTTCAGGGTCAGTGAGAGATGCTGTCTCCAAAAAAGGTAATGAACACTAGAGAAAGTCACCAAGTCATTAGTCTCAACATACAGGTATGCATGCACATATGCACAGGCTCAAACACACACACACACACACACACACACACACACACACACACACACACTGGGGGGGAGGAGACACAGAAAAGTGAGTGGAAGTGAAACTCCTTATTTGTAGATACCTACCTACCAGATTTAAAAGGTTTGCTGAGCTAATTGATAGGTTTTGTCTGTTTGGTTGGTTGGTTGGTTGGTTGGTTGGTTTTGTTTTTCATTTTCATGATTACTAGGAGCCAGACAGGTTTAGTTCTGATTCTTTAACCCTCTTGAAGTATATGATAGTTTAACTTGTCCAATGTGTGAAAAGGCCATGGGACCCCAGAAAAAACATTCTGCTAATCCACCCAAATGTTTATAAACACCACATATTAGTGATTTTTAATACAAGCACCAACGATACACATTTCAACACTTAAACTAAAAGCACAAATAGTAATGTGCTCATTTATATCCTTGTGATGTCTTAAAAGCTGAGTGTTAAGTGTAACACTTGCTTTGACAGCAATATACATTTGCTCTCTGTTGACACATCTAGGTGATGTTCATTCTAGAGAACAGGTGGTAGGTACATTTTTTTTAATCACTCAGAGCACTATGTCTTATAGGGTATATTCTTCTCACCAGGCCCAAAAGTGTCACCTGCTGTTGTAATTTTTATACTAGCTTTTAAAATATAGTGGATTTTATGATCTAATACTACCAATAGACTGCTTTCAAAAGTAAAATCAGAGCTTTTGTGTTATGGAAGTTTTTAGATTTTCTTTTTTCTTTTTGTTCAAAGATAAGAGCATTTGTGTCTCTTATTTTCTGGACTGTTAAGGTCTCCGGAGCCAGGATGATGAAGTATCTTATCACCCCAACACGTAGGTGGCCGAAGTAGAAGGATTGCCCATAAGATCAAGCCCATGCTGGGCTACATAGTGAGTTCCAGCCCAGTCTTGACTACAAAATAAGGTGATACCTCAACAAACAGAAAAGAAGAAGAAGCTGAGCAGAGGAGAAGGAAGAGGAGGGAAAAAAAGAAAGAAAACCTCTCAAGAAAGGTCCCTCCCCTTTCTTGAAGAAAGAATCCGTGAGAATTCAGAAGGCTCTACTTGCAAATTGATTCCTTTGATATCTGAAGTATTTTATTTCTAAGTATCAGATAGTCCACCTAAGATCTACCCAGCTGGGACTCTATAAATAGTTGTATTAGCTCTGGTTGAAAAAAGCTTTAAAGAAGCATGTGGAGACCCCACACCATGCAGAGGATACAAAACAGACCAGCAGTGTGACTTTATTCTTTTTAACACAAACTTCTAACCACAAACCTCTACAAAGGCCTCAGAGTGAGAGATAAGATCTCCTGAGTTTGCAATTATTGATAGTGCTTATTAAACATATTTTCTGCAGTCAAACAATGATAAGCTTCAGTTGGCTCAGTATAGCACAAGAGTGTGACAGGAAAGACTTATCAGCGTTAAATGGGTTGTGTGACAGCCTTGTTACATTTGATCTTTGCTCATGAATTTTAGCATTGTTTTTAAAATGTGCTCTCTACCACTCTTTCATTTTTCATAAAAACTGTCATTTCTCATGAGTCCACTACCTAAAACCTTTAGAATCCTGGCTAGTAGACTCTTATCTGTTATTGTGCCTACACTCACATTAAAATTCAAAAGCATCCCCAAACCTAATAAGAGTAAGTGGGTTCCATAGTGAGCAAAATAAACCCTGTGCCATTTAGAGAAAGCAAACCAAAAATGTAAGGAAAAGTGGAGACAAATCCCCCCAAACCAAAACATTCTCTGTCTTTCTCTCTCTCTTTCCTCCCCACCCCCCCCCCCACACACACCCACACACACACACTGGCAGCTGCTTTTACTCTCCAAGGAACTCTGAAAGGGGAAAAAAAAAAACCCTAGGTTTTCTAAGCATGTATAATAAGAAAAACGAAAGTTCCATTTTCTTCTAGTTAAAAGTTATTTTCTTTGTAAAAATGGAAAAACCCCAAAGGTGCTATAAAACTTTGAATCAATATTCACAACATAATTAATTTGCAAATAAACTACTCTGTTAGTGATCTCACTGCCACGGGTTTGAAATTATCATAGGAAGGAAATCACAGGAGATTAAGTGAAATCAGTTCTATTCCACAGAGGGGAGGGGAGATTGGTGGTGATATTTATAAATACAAATATTGCTTTCCACTTCCCAGTTGCCATGCACAGTGCTTTAAGCTCACATACAAGGAAGGACATTTGTGTGTGAACTCATTTACATAGATGCTTATCTCTAGCTCAGCCCTCCAGGCCAATTTCCCATTCCTTTTAGCATCTCTCTCTCTCTCTCTCTCTCTCTCTCTCTCTCTCTCTCTCTGGATACAGTCAACACATCAAATGTAGCATGCCCAAGCTGAACCTATTCACTCACTAAACCCTACACTATATCTTTAGAGAATCACTGGCCAGGCCCAGGACATGCAGAGTCTTTTCTGTCTCGTCTCCTCTCTGACTCTCCTCATCCAGTCAGTCACTAAGTTCAGTTGACTCCGCCTTGTAGAAACCTCTTGAACTTAGTCTTTCTTCTCTGTTCCCATTGCCAATCCAGACCTTCCATATGTAGAAGCATCTTCTTAGAAGCCCATCCCCATTCCAACACCACACACACATACACACACACACACACACACACACACACACACACACGTCTGTCTCTTCCCTCCAGCTGCCTCTAAAATTGGGTTTCTAAAGAACATTTTATTCCCCAGTCTAAAAGTCTTCATTAGTTCCCTGTTGCCTATAAGGTAAAAAGCCTATCACTTTGGCATGGCACCAAAGACTCCATGACCCCACAGACCTTCTGGTCCAGCCATACTGAAATTGTGGGCCATTCCCTTCACAGCTCTTCTGTTTCCACAAACTGCAAAGTTCAATCAGCCCTTCATCCCACTAGAAATACTCCTTCATTCGTTAAGAATTGTTTTAAGTGGCAAGTCCTCTGTTCGGGTGTTGCTGAGATGCTGAAAGACTCCTAATTCTATGCTCTCAATAACACTTTATTTGGCCAGTAGATTTCTAACATATACATTAGATCCTAATTATTCTTGTCTTGCTTCCTCATTTAATCATGAAGTCTACAAGGATAAGAATTACATGGTTCCTGGGACCTGGAACACAGTAGGAACTCAATGATAGTTTTAAAATAAATGGGGATACAGCCATGAACGTTCAACATGCCCTTACCATGGACCAGGAAAATAAGACAAATGAAGAAAGAGGTCCTCTTTGCTGGAAATTGGGGAGCATATACAATACAAGGCAAAGCCAAAGAGTCACACTGATTGATGCCCATTCAATTGTTTGAGTCCCGATCATTTTCAGGAGCTTCTATTGTACTAACTATGTACAGGGTGTGTTGTTAAATGTATTATAAAAATATATCATTTGCTTTCCAAAGCTAGCTTTTAAGTCGGAGAGTCATTTCTTAATCTCTGTTTTACAGCTAAGGAAACTAAGGCTTGGATAGCTATATTCAATAGCCTTTATCCAAGTTCATTAAGCAGCAGTAAATATTAGAGTCATAAATTGAATCAATGTGACCTCAGAGTCCACTTCCTGGATGGGTCTTCCAGTATGATATCCTGATCCAAATCTTTCATTTTACAGACTCTGAAGGATAGGATCTAAGGAGATTTGCTATGGGGAAAGAAATGTCATGTTAGAGGTGGAAATTCCTTTTAGCATTTCTTTTTTCCTTTAAGGTGTGTGCATTAGTACAACAAATACCCCGTGCTCACATTGGTGCTATGCATGTGTTCTGTGACTGAAAGGCAATTACCCACACAAAAAATTAAGATTGTTCCTCAAATACGCAATTACATGTGTTTAACACCCTTAGTTATCTAGGTACTTATTTATCAACCATTGTGTATTAAGATGCTCTGTGTATTTAAACCTGAAAAAAAATCTGGTTTCCCAATATCAAGGTCTAAATTTCTCAAGGAATTTGTACAGTTATTTGTCTTCCTGTAAAAATGGATCTATATGTATAAAAAGCTTTCATTGTAACTACAAAAGTGCAAACAGATATTTCCATGGGATTTTTGCCTGAATCTTAGATGGTACAAAATGATTTTGAGTATAATGAAGTGATTATGTTGCCTCTGTTGCATGAATGGATTCTCTAAGGACAGCATAGCTGTTTAAGTCTGATTTCTCAAATGCAAAAGCAGCCCCCTCTAAAAATCTTGGATTGCTGTGGGAAGTACTTTACCTGTAACAACATGACTCAGAAAGAGTTGATTCATCAGCACCCATGGTCAAGCGCACACAATCACTTGAGTCTATCACTCTGCTTAGTCATAACCAGTCTCTTCTCCACTTTTCCTTGGGCAAAGCAGTCAGAGCATCACACTACCATGCACGGTCCTCAGAGGTTCCTAGCTCCAAGTTCCTACTCTCTCTTTAAATCTGCACACCGGTGTCTGCTTTAGACAACTTTACAGGCCAAAGCAGTGAAAACAAACCGTGGCTTGACCAATGGCTTCAGCTTATGTTTCATGGCCTGCACATACTCATGTTCTACTTTTCAAAACATAATTTTGAATTTTTATAAAATTTCAATATTTTTTCTTTCCTGAATGACTGATGACTACCACCACTTAACAGATTTTGTTTATTAGAGGAACAACTCATTTATTAGAAAATTAAGAAACATGGTCATTATTTATATAGAAAATATGAGTGATTTAAAAAAATTTTTTAATTGGAAAATTTAGTTATTCCCTTTATATCTCAAACAGAATGATCAAATGACCTTAGAAGAGGAAGGTAGCGCATATACCTAGAAGATGCTCCAATATGTAATAAAGACACATGCTCCACTATGTTCATAGCATCCATATTTATAATAGCCAGAAACTGGAAACAACCCAGATGTCCCTCAACAGAGGAATGGATACAGAAAATTCCATTTACACAATGGAATACTACTCAGCTATTAAAAACAATGACTTCATGAAATTCGCAGGCAAATGGACGGAACTTGAAAATATCATCCTGATCGAGGTAACTCAGTCACAAAAGAATGAACAAGGTATGTACTCACTGATAAGTGGTTATTAGCCCAAAAGTTCGGAATACCCAAGAGTCACTTCACAGCAACCATAGGGCTGAGTGTGAGATCCCAGATGGAAGAGTTGGAGAAGGGACTGAAGGAGCTGAGGGAGTTTGCAGCCCCATGGGGAGGGAGCCGCAGTGTCCACCGGCCTGACCTCCCAATGCTCCCGGAGACTGGATCACCAGCCAAAGAATACACATGGAGGGACCCATGGTGCTGGCCACAAATGCGGCAGAGGAGGGTCTTGTTAGACATCAGGGGTAGGAGAGGCCCTTGGGCCAGAGAGTGTTAGATGCCCCAGTATAGGAGAATGCCAAAGAGGGAAGACGAGAGTGGGTGGGTAGGCGGGCAGGGGAATACCCCCATAGAGGCAGGGGGAGGAGGGAGGGAATGGGGAGATTCCAAAGAGGAGATCTGGAAAGGGAGAAACATTTGAAATGTAAATAAAGTAGGAAAAAATAAAATAAAATAAAAAGGGAGTATAAAGTTATAAAGAAAAAGAGGAAGGCAGCGAGGAAGGCAGCGAGGAAGGCAGCGAGGAAGGCAGCGAGGAAGGCAGCGACGAGTGACAACCTTCATTCAATTTATTACACATGCTGGCGTGAGCATTTTACGTCAAGTAACAAATGTTATAGATGGTGTCGTGAACAAAGCTAAGACAAGAGTTGGGTTTTCTCCCCCTCTGTGTGCCTGTAGGCAAGGTACTAGTAATTTAAAAAGCTTAATGATCGAATAGACTTGAAGAAGCTGTAGTTAATAAGCACAAAAATGAAAGGAATTTTGTTCACTCTGGTGAGAAAAGTTTTATATGAGAGTAATAGAAATTTCTAGAAAGAGGGAAAGACAGAGAGGAAAATGTGATCGAACAAACACTAGAGGAAGAAAAAAATACTGGAAATATGGAATAAAGTTTGAGTTCACAAATTGAGAAAGAGTGTCTGGTCCCAGACAAAATTCGTGAAAATACATGAGAAAGAGACCCACATGAGCATGAAATTCTTGAATTTCAATGTTAAAATGAGAAGCTTTCAAGATCACAAAATTCTACAAGTACAGCAGTTTGTCAGTTGGTAGAGTGCTTGTCTGGCATACAGGAAGCCCTAGGTTCAGTCTCCAGCCACAAAGACCAGTGGTGGCCCATACCTATAATCCCAGTGCTTGGAAGGTGTAGGAGAATCCAAAGTTCAAAGTCAGTGTAGGCTACATGAGACCTTGTCTAAAAATGGTTTTCCATTAAATACTATAAGGACTTTTCTTTTATTAAGTTAAAAAAAAAAAAACCAAGACTCAGACTAACATGAAGTGCTTCATCTGCAATCCAGAAGGGCACAAAGCATAGATGAAAATCTCCAGGAGAGCAGACTACAGACCAGAACTCCTAGTCAGAGGAAAGGTACCTGTGGTACTGGTAACTTTAGGCTGCAGAGGTTTTCCTCCTAATGTTTAGAGGGGAAAAGACATAGTCCCCTGTGCTGAGATTAATGGAAGGGCTCTGAGCAGTGGTCAGAACAGAGGTCACAAGACAGAAGCAGCAGCCACACTGATGCTGTCTCTGAAGTCCAGTTTTGTGATAGAAGGACAAAGAAAGAATTAGAGGGACAGGAAAGGAACACTCTCAGGAGGGAACATAGCGGTGATCTTACTTGACACTATTTCAACTAAACCCATGCATGGACCAATGATGGGGCCAGTGGAAGAGTGGGGGAGGGAAAGTCACTTCAAGGTTTTTATGCCAGTGTGGCAAGTCGGGGTTCGGCATTACAGACAAGGGCACAATAATGCTTCTTTCTATAAAAAATGAGTAAATAGGACTGGAGGTGCAGCTCAGTCGTAGAACACTTGCTTAGCAGGCGTAAGGCCCTGGGGTCAATCAATTCCCAGCAATGAATAAATTTAACTAATTATTCAATTATGATCCTGTGAACATAATGACTTGATAGATCAAGAAGTGTCATCAGGGCTTGGAGAGATGACTTGGCTACTAAGAGTACTTGTTGCTCTTCTGGAGAATCTGAGTTCAAATCTCAGCACCCTCATGGTGATTCACAGCTGTCTCTAACCCCAGTTTCCGGAGTCTGATGCCCTCGTCTGGCCTCCATAGACACCAGGCGTGAATGTGGTGCACAGACGTAAGTATAGACAGAACACCCAATTGCATATAGTAAAAATAATCATTTTTTTAAAAAAAGTTTTATCAACCTTTCATATTCACCAGAGACAACACAGAATATTAAAAGGAAATGTTACTTGGAGGCATAAAATCAAGGCTTATCATGCTAAGAATGGCTTAAATTCATCTATCCAGAGTAAGGGTTAGCAATGCAGAGTTTTTCAGTGCAGCTTGGATCCTAGAAACAGGTGCTCAAAGGGAGGGACCCAGAGGTCAGCTCATCTCCGCAGATCTCTCTGAGCTCTGTGGAGAGGATCTGCTGATAAGAACACAGAAGGGCTGTTTCTCCAGAGATCGTGGGATTCTAGAATGACTCTTCAGTCACTGTCAGAGACAGAGTGGGTCTGAGGTTGACCCTCCCAGCTTCCTAAGAGAATACATCCTGAGACACGCATTTACTAGATATCACCAGCTGTCAATCATTGCCACTGGCTGCATTCTCTACACTGTGTTCACAGTACTCTTTCTAAAGCCAGAATTCAGCAGGTCACCCACACGTCACCCCCACTGCCCAGGAAGGGGCTCTTCTCTTATAGCTTCTTTCTGTAGTTTCTTCTGTAAGAAAGAGCCTTCTGCCATTCCAGAATCATTAAAACAATAAGATTTTGTAAAATTTTACATTGAGAGCCACTGAAGACTAGAAATTGTTCAAGACACCCAACCTTCTTAATTCAGCAACTAAACAACAATGTTGGTCAGAATCTTGACCCCTTGAGATTTGTATTGTTCACATTTCTTCAATGGATCTAGGCACATTGGGTTTCTACCAATGGTTCTTCCACTAGGTCTTGTGTGACAGATCACTTAGCCTTTCCTGGTTTGTGGGTCTTTGTCAGCACTGCCTGAGGGTGAGAATCCCTGTATCATTGTGGCATGAGAAAGCCAAGGGTTGGAAGCATTCAAAGTATTCCAGCAACCCATGAGTTCTTAGTTTCCTAAAGTTTGGCTCTGTGTTTATAGCTGTGAAATTAGGAATTCCTGGGTGTATGCAACCTGGGACAATTTTGAATACAATGATCGTTAGTGTGTTTATCACCACCATTTAGCTGCTCATGCTTCCATTTTGATACCCGTCATTGGAAAATGGCATTCTACATAATACAGTTTTTTGTGTCGTGAGATAAGTAATATTGGTTTTACTCATTTAGGATCTCAGGTGACTATTCCAGAAGATTTTATTGATCAGCTTAGCTTGACAACTTGTGACAATCCTACAGCTGGATCCATCCTTCTACAGAAATGACACCACTGTTCATACAAGACTTTTGAGTACAGCATCACCATAACTACACAAATGGGTTTGGGATACAGAAAACTTTCAAGGCATTATAAGCCAACCATGCTGTATCTTGTACTAATGTTCTTGGAAGAAAAGCCAAACTCTTTAGCATGGCCCTGTGGCTGAGAAATTTGACCACTGACTTTCTCAGCCTCATCTGGCATCATTCCCAGCTTCCCTTCCTCCCTGTGCTCAGCCACATCATCCTTGGTCCATCCCTCTGACCTTCCTTGACAACTATGGATCCTTTGTATTGACTTTCCATAGAATTTTCTTTCTTACCTTGACACTGCTCTTCCCACTGATTCCTATTTGTCCTTCCAATTTCAACTCAAATGCCACTCCCACAGAACAGTCTGTGTGGCTCCAGCTATACACACACTCTCCCTGTCTGACCTGGATCTTTGGTACCCCTTCTTGCCATCATTTCATAGGATTATTTGATTCATGCCTCTTTCACTAGTTCTCAGCTAGTCTCAGCAGAGTGAGCCTGCCTGGTCTTGCTCACTCACCACTGTCCATACAATAGCCAGCCCAGTGTCTCCTGCATGGCAAGTATCCGGTGATGTGGAAGTGAACAGATGAGTGGATGAGTAAAGAGTGGATTTCCCTGCCATGGCTATTCTTGTTTCATATATGCTGCTAAGCATTTCAGGGGGGTTGTAGAACAGGCATACATAGCTGAGGACACATCTGGCCCAGAGCTGGTCTTGGTACTTATTCCAGATAAATCCATCAAGGGATGACCCTCTTTGCTCTTTCTTCACCCTTCTTAAGAACATTTGAGTACCTTTGAAGCAGCACAATACCAAATGTTGAATAAATCCAATTTTAGATTTGACCTTTTTTTGATAGAAAAGTAATGTCTCCTTCTTTGTACCACTGAAAAAAATGCATTTCCAGGTGGGCTTATACCACTGAATATTCTGCTTTCGCTTCTCCTATTAAAGGCATTTTCCACCACTTAATGTTTCACTTCACTTATCCCAATTTCAAAAACAATATTTAAGTGTATGTAATAAGAAACAGCAAAAGACCATGTGTAATTATTTACACTGCACATGGCCCTCTTTAAACTGCTCATGTAGAGTCTGATAAATGTCACCCATGAAAAAGAATCAAAGATTCCAGAATGATTAAGGTCTAGAGGGGCTAGTGAATGCTGTCAGTCATCTACTCCCCCCTTTTAAATGTCAGAATGACCTTCATATCGAGTGTCCAAAAGTCTTATAAGATCAGCCAGGGTTAGTCTGGCTCTGTCTTGATAAATAAAACAATCAAAAAGGGGAAAAAGCAAACAAAAACAAAACAACAACAAAACCCAACAATCCTATGGCAGACTATGCATTTAAGACATAGGACCATCCAGGTAAGATTAAAGTCAAAACTTCCCTTTTGGAGGTCCATCCACTTTATTCTCTGCTGTAGAAGGTTTTCCAGAGCTCTTAAATTTCTATTCTGTTGACACAAATCATCTTGCCTTTCATCTTTCTCTAAAAACAGTGATCTGCTCTCCTACTTTATACACTGACAGGTAACTTTGAGCAAGTAATTTAAAATTTTAATGGTCTGTTGAAATGTGCCTTTTCATGTTAAAACACGACATCAAAAGAAGCAATGCCATCCAAGCTGACCAGGCGCGATGCCCTGAGCCGTGAGCTGCAGCGCTTCTGAAACTGTCTGCCCTTTTAAAAATAAAATAAAATAAAACCATTTTCCATTTGTACTTAATTTTTCTACTTTAGATTTTTCTTAATGTTTTCTTGAAGTACAACTCAATAGGAACTATGGATAGGCCACTCACCTGTTAAGTGTCTGATTAGGAAACAGAAGACAAAGACACACCAGAAGTACAGCTTCATGTCTGCCAGGAGCAGCTGCAGTCTTTCCCTCCAGTGCTCAGAAGTGGCAGTGAAGTCATGTTCTCAGTTGTTTTCTGTTCTCTGGAAAGGAAGTGGGTTTGTGGAGGTTGGTGCAGTGTCATATTTACCATCTACTTCTACATGAAAAGCTAACACAGCGCCTCCTGCATGACAAGTACCCAGTGCTGCATGAATGGATGGATGTGTGAATAAATGAATGAATGAATAGATGGATGGATGTGTGAATGAATGGATGATGTATTGATGTATAGATGCATCATTGAATGAGTGAATGAATGGATGCATGTATGCATTCATCCATGAGTGGATGGATGGATAGATGGATGCATGCATGAATGAATGAGTGGATGTATGCATGCATGAGTGGATGGATGGATGGATGGATGGATGGGTAGATGGATGGGTAGATGAATGGGTGGATGAATGGATGGATGCATGCATGAATGAGTAAATGAATGGATGGATGAATAGATGGATAGATACATGAATGAATGAGTGAATGAATGAGTGAGTGAATGGATTTCATTTTCAAAGTTATTTATGTGTCATTTGTGCTGCTAGGGACTTCATGGACCATTGATATAAGTGCTGTGTGGAAAGCATTACTGTTTGTAGGGTGGATGCTTAATTCACCGATTTTTGTTGATCATGAAGACAGGAAGAAAATGTGGCCTCATTCTGGTTAGAAACACAGAGCCCATCATTTTCAGAAGCCATTCATTCAGATCTCTAGATCAATAGCTACTGGGGACTGCAGGATCCAGCACAAATGATGAATAAGACATATTTTGGCACATTTGTCAGGGCTATTTGCTCCAGAGACGTAAGTCCATTGAAATAGGACAGAAAATAAATGAAGTTTTTTAAGAAATTGACATTTTAAAACATCTGAAAGAGGAACATTCAAGGAATATGAGAAATAATATTTATATGGAGTTCAATGTAGATTATGATTTTATAAATGACAGTGTCATGTTTAAACCAACCTAACCTCTGCTCTCTAAGTTACAGCCATGTGTAGAAACTTGAGAGTCTGTCTGCATGTATGGGTGCACATGAAGCAAAAAAGCTAAGATGCCTGATAAAAATCTCTGTCCCTGCAGAAAAAAAGAGAAAAAAAGAGTAGAAATAACAACAATACAAATAATTTTATTTACAGCCACCTAAATTTTATATGAAACATATCTTAATTAAAAATATACATAAAATTTAAAGGTGAAGGGGATGGGAGATGGCTCAGTGGGTAAGAGCACTTGCTGTCAAACATAAGGACCTGAGTTCAAATCCTTAACAACCAAGCAAAACCTGTGTGTGGCTGTGCATGCCTGTAAGTGCAGAACACCACAGGAGGGCAGACAGAAGGATCCCTAGAGCTCACTTGCCAGCCAGCATAGGCAAAAGGGTGAGCATCAGGTTCCATGAGAGACCCTGTCTCAAGCAGCAGCAGGAAGAATGATAGAGGAAGATGCCCAGTGTCACTTCTGGCCTCTGAATGCCTGCTTATATACCACACACAACACATGCACACTATACACCATACCACACACACACTTCAATGTAGAACAATGTATGTTTACTATGTATAAAATATACCAAATACTATGAATATAGTTAATATTATACTTAAATTGTTTTACATGGACTTGTGTGTGTGTGTGTGTGTATTCATATTATTTATGCATATTAAGTTATTTATTACTATTAGTCACTTTATGTATTGGGGGCTATTATCTTCCTCATCTCACAAATAGGAGAAAATGAGGCACAGAAAAATAAAGAGCCTGACCTGGTCCAAGTCCTATAGGAAGTGTCTGTGCTGACATATGAACAGTCTAGCTCCTGAGTTCCCACTCTTAAGCAAGCAGAAAGGGCCTTTCATGCCAAGGCCTGTCACTAAGATGTAGCTGAGGTCTTCCTTGAGTGCCTCATTCTTAGCCTGTCTTCACTGCAGCATGTGTAAGCAACTTACACTTTTTAGTGTGGGTCCTTTCCCCTTACTATGTAGAGAGAGCTAGCTCCTACATATGGTGCTCTCATGAACACCAAGGTGCCCTAATTCTAGAGCCTAGACACAGTTCATGAGGAATATTGGAGGCCAGACCCAAATGATGAGCATCTTCCGAGCACCTGAACTATTTCTAATGTATTCACTCATTCAAGACTCCCAACACCTCTACCAAGGAGATCTCCTCATCTTTTCTGGGTCAGGGATGAGAAACTGAGAGTTGGAGAGGTTATGTAATTAACCCAGGGTCACATGGGGTACAATGGGTACTGGTCAAGCTCAGCACAGTGGGACTCCAGGTTCCACATTGCCATCACACACACCGATGCTGGCCCCTGTTCGCCTGGCCAGAAGTTCCTGGTCATGTTTTTACTGAGGAAAGTCCTAAATTGTCCTTGTTCTTAGCTGAGCTTTTGGAAATCTTTACATGTGGAAGTGACCTGGCTGGGTGACATATTATTCACCTGCTACTAACTTTCCTGAAGATGACTCCTCTGACTGAGGCCACCCAACAGGGTAAACGCTGGCCTCTCTGTACTCAGAGAGGACAGGTAATGTTTGTATAGTTAGTTCACTGAAGAATTAGCTATTTCTGGGAAATGGAACTAAAAAGGCATGAGTCATAAGTCTTTCTAATCAGTAACTTCAGATTTACAGAATCCAGAATTTCCAGTGATTACAGATAACAGGAACCCATGCACTGAAGAAGTGAGGCATCCAAAGTTTATAACTACCCTGGTGCCTCCCCAGAAATCCCTACATAACTTACATGCCATCTTGTCCTAGATAGCCTTGTTGACAATAGCTTCCACCTCTCCATCTTATTTGGTTTGATAACTTTCCAAGTAAATCTCTCTTCTTGCCCTGATAACTTCTCCTTGAGTCGCTGGCTTTTTCCATTCACAAGCTCAGGTTCGTAGTTACATCACTCTGCCAACCTTCTCTGTTCATGGAGGGGGGGGAATACATAGTCCCAAGAGGAAGTTTCAAATTCCTGGAATGCAAAAATGACTTTTCTAATGAAATTTAAGTGTACTACCTCAAGGGGAAAAAGAATGGACCCATTATGGTTGAATCCCACTTTAATTAAAGTGCGTATGTATACTTTTGCTTGATATGAATCTGACTGTTTCTAAACCACCATGGTCCTCGATATGTAGAACTTTTGGTACCAAGCTGAGGAGCAAAGCATCTATGTAAATGATGTTTATGACAAACATCCCTGATTCCCAAAATCTCTGTAAAGGATACAAGCGTTTGTGGGTTTTAACTATTCAGAATCACTTTTCTTGTGTCTGAAAAACAAGTTGAGCAAAAAGGAAAAAAGAAAAAAAAAAATCCATTCACCCCACCCCCCACCCCCAGGAAGTACTTTTTATTTGCTTGTTGGTTTTTCGTTTCTTTCTTTCTTTCTTTCTTTTTTTTTTTTTAATTCCATGACTTAAGAAGGTTTTGATTTGTGTGTGCAGATAGCGGAGCTGAAGGTGGGGAATGGAAAGTTTGTTACATTTAAAGTAACGTTTGTATCTCCTGCCTTCTGAGCTGCTGAGTACCCAGTGCCAGCCTGCTTGCTTTTCTCGTGCTGCAGATATCCTCGTTTTGCCTTGCTTAAAGCTGTCAGAAAGCAACATTTGGGTGAGCAGAGGGCCTCACGTGCCAGGGACCTGAAAACAAAAAAAACCTAGGAGTTAAAATAACCATCCCCAAAGCACCTACCAGTCCCTTAAGCTGTTTTGCATTTTGAAGTGGGCAGACATGGAAAGAACCTTGTCCTTACTAATCAGAATGGTGCCTTCTCCCACGCGCTCTCTGTGGAGTAGCACGGCCATCCAGCACCTCAACCAGCCCTCTCCTTTCTCCCATTGATTCAAAAGGAGCCTCAATTGCTGTCCTTCCCAGCTGGGTCCCAAGCATTTTTCTTCCTTTCTTATCAGGGTCACTGTTTTATCAGCATCCAGCCTCTCTCTCTTCACTTTCTAGACACTCCTCTTCCCGTTTCAAAGACTTCAACTGACTTTGTTCGCAGAGTTCATGTAGACTTTTTCTGCCTCACTCCCTCCACGGCTTCCTGCAGCTGTTCGGTTAGGTTCAAACACCCCCATGACCCTGTACAAGGGCAGCTCCCACCCTTGTTCCTCATCTCTCAGCACTCTTTCCTCTTCCAGCACCAAATGCTTATGCCACACCAGAGGATGGGGCTTCTCCTCATTCATCCCCCAGTGTCACTTCCACCTGCTTCCAGGAGCCCTTTCTGCTCCCTATTCTCCCCACCCTCCCTCTCAATGTTCTTTCTTCCACAGAAACCCTGCTTTTCTTCCACCCTTGGTTTTCACACTCATTAGTTAAGGGAGAAAGACTTGCCCAGGTGATTTTATTCACCAGCTACTTACTGGTTTTTGTTAATTCTATCTGATTTTATTTTATGGGGGGGGGTGTGCAAGGGAAGAGGGCAGACACAAACATCATGGTTTTTCTGCATCCATCTGATCTAATATCCCGCCCCATCTGAAGACTCACCATATGAGTGTAACAGCCTATTTGATTTTGTCAACCTAAAACCAAACAAACAAAAATCCAGAGAGAACTTTCCATAGAAATTTCTATGGAAAATAGTAGAACATTGCAAGGGGCACACACATACACATGCCCTAGTGAACTAAGGGCAAAGTCCTTAGTAAGGCAGTGGGAAGTTTTAAAAAGCAAACTGAGGATTACATCTGTAACGGGCAAACAGTAATCCTGGCCCAAAGTATTCATAGTGAAAGTGTCATCAGTCTGAGGTTAAAACAGATAGCTACTGGGCAGATGCTTGGAGAAGTATCTTTTGTGTGAGTCTATAGTACTCTGTACAACTCTGTGGTTCTGGAAGATTCTTCTGCAATAGGTTTCTATCAGCCAATCACACTTTGAGAATCCTTTCTTTAGAATGCACTTTTGTACTGGCTGGTTTTGTATCAACTTGACACAAGCTGAAGTTATCACAGAGAAAGGAGTTTCAGTTGAGATAATGCCTCCATGAGATCCAGCTGTAAGGCATTTTTCTCAATTAGTGATCAAGGGGGGAGGGCTCCTTGTGAATGGTACCATCTGTGGACTGGTAGTCTTCGGTTCTATAAGAAAGCAGACTGAGCAAGCCAGGAGAAGCAAGCAAGCAAGCCAGTAAGCTGCATTCCTCCATGGCCTCTGCATCAGCTCCTGCTCCTTGACCTGCTTGAGTTCCAGTTCTGACTTCCTTTCATGATGAACAGCAACTGGAAGTGTAAGCTGAATAAACCCTTTCCTCCCCAACTTGCTTCTTGGTCATGATGTTTGTGCAGGAATAGAAACTCTGACTAAGACAACTTTCCACTTGAATTTTTTGGGGGGGGTGGGGAGGGGAGGGGAGGGTTGACACCAGTGACTCCATTTTGATTCTGACAGCTTTCACTTTCCCTTCACCTCACACCTTTTTTGTAGCTAGTCCTAGACTGAGCAGCCTCACCACAAGGAATGCAGGTGCCGTTTCCACAGTTGTATCTGCAATGCCTGACACAGTGCCTGCGACATGGGTGCTCCATAACTTTACTGAATGATATGTTTAAAAATAACTTCTCCCAGCTTTTGAAAGGACCATATTTATTCAACAACACTCACCAGTTACCATTTTTATTTTTAAAAACTGTGCACGAGCGCGTGTGTGTGTGTGTGCGTGTGCGTGCACACGCAATGTCCACAGAGCCAGAAGAAGGAATTGGATCCCTTGGAGCTGTCACTACAGGGGGTGTCAGCCACCCCATGTGTGTGCTGGAACTGAACCCCAGCTCTCTGCAGGAGCAGACATGTGCTCTTAACCCGTACTCACTTCTCTTTCTTTTAAATGATAGTGAACATGGATCAAGTCTATTTATATTTCATATAGGAACTAGTTCAGTACATATAATAATTCATCAGCTTCATCCAAGTCTAACTGCATCAGTTGCCCATCCCTAAGCATCAAACAAAAGAGTATTCAATTTTAATTGTCAAATACCTCATTTAAAGTTATTCATTAACCCACCAAAAAAAAAAAAAAACAATTATACATTCCAGGTTTAAAACAATGAGATAACAGTATAAGTTGTGACATAAAATAATATGACTAATAGGTTAAACAATGGTACTCTAATTAAGACACACTGACCTTCATCCCAATTAGATGCCATTCAAAGCATCTGTGAGTCATGTCTCCACTTCCATTCCCTCTGCCATCTCTAGGGATTTGGCTATCTTGCTCCTACCTTTGATGCCAGACACTAGCTTACATCCTTTCTGTTTACAAATGTGCTAGAATCATCCCAATCACAGCTCTGTGTGTGTGTGTGCTCGTGTGCATGCACACACACACACACACACACACACACACACACACACTTACTCCCTGCAAACCCAGATCCCTACCCTCTACTTCTCTCTTAGTAAACAGATGTCTGTCCATATTTTTTTTATTCTTCATTTCCTATATTCTTGTCTTTAAATCCAGATCAATTGCTTCTGTCTCCTCCCATTCCTTAACACTGCTTTTTCCAAGCTCACCCACCAGTCTCCAGTGGATTGTAGGCATTTAGCATCCTTGAGCTCTCTGAATCTTTTGATGCTGTGCTTTATGCTTAGCCTTATATACTAATGGTGCCTTGACTTTGTACAATCCATTCCCAACTGACTTATCAGATCTAAGAGCTATAACACTTGCGTTAAGCTACTTTGCATGTCTCTCATAAGATCTATTTTGTATCCAATTGAAAGTCTAATTTTCAGGAGGAAACCTTGACCCTCAGCGGCTACACACTTCAGTGATATCCTTGTATGGTCCTCAGGTATAAAAGGACTGCTTGCTTTCCTCCTTTCCATCTCTCTTTCTTGTCTCCCATGTCAATTCTTCTCATTTCCCCTTGATTGTTGATATCAGTAGTCTGCAGAACCCCAGCATCAGCCCTCTGCTGTCCACACTTGGTATACTCCTATGTAATCAAGTGATGAGGCCACTGAGAAATCAAAAGGTCTTTATACATTTCCACTGCTGTGTGTGTGTGTGTGTGTGTGTGTGTGTGTGTGTGTGACCTTGGGCTGATTTGGAAAACTACGCCAAGTGTTCTGAAATATAGCAATACAGTTTGACTAATTCATCATTCCCCAAAGACTTCAACTAAACCCACAAATTCATACACAGCCATGGCCAAGTAGATAAGACAATGACATGGACCCAGAATAAAAGCAAATAGAGTGGGAGACCCCAACAAAATGCTGGCAACAGCCAAGTTGCATACCACCCCAGGAAAGATAACTATCATGGCTTCTGATTTTTCAACCTCTGTAAGAAAATATCAATTTTTAAAATGTTCAATTTATATTAAAAAAAAACCAGTATGAGCCTACATAATGAATGGCAAATAAAATACATCTAAAGATCTGATTCATCGCATAGAATATTTCTTCCTTTCACACGCTTTCTGGTGCTGGTGGCTTTTGTTTTAGCAGGCTGTTTGCTTTTCAGAGCCCAAGTTGGCCTCAAACTCTTGGTCTTCCTGCTTCAGCTTTCTGACCCTTGAGATTACAGGAATGCATCACCACACCCTGCTTGGACTGTCCATTTTAAAGATGTGCTTTGAAGCATAGCAGGTTTTGACATTCAACCCATGCATATGGATTTGAATAATGTCAAGAGACTTACATTTTAGACTCAACTCCAACATTTACCAGCTCCATGATCTTGGGAAAGAAACCTAACTTCTCTGCTCAGAAATTATTTTATCCGTGACCTCAGAGAACTCTTGTAAGGAGAAAAGAATGATGCATATGAAATTCCAAAATCATTAAGCGATACTAGTTGTGACTATTTAAATATTTCATTAGTTTTAATGATTAATTCATATTTTAAAGATTCTTACTATGTTTCAATTTTTCATTGACAGGATTGAGACTAGTGACCCCTTGCAGGAAACCATGACAACCTTCTTAGGGTAGCTGTTCAAAGTAAGGCTTTAATAACCTCCCCTTAGTTACTGACAAATTTCAAGAATACTAAAGTGATATCTTCAAACATATGAGCTTCATTCAATTAAAAAAAAATAAACTTGCTCTCTAGCTGGGAAGATACAAACCTGAAAACTGAGTTCAGACATCTAAAATCCGTGTAAAGCCAGGTGTGTTCGTGCACATCTGTACTCCCAGTACTTCTAGAGCAAGATGGGAGACCAGAGAATTTCCTGAAGCTTGCATGCCAGCTAACCTGGGTTAAATAGTAATGAACAACAAAGAGTCCCTGTCTCAAACAAGGTAGAATGTGTAGACTGAAACCCAAAATCATCCTCCGACCTCAACATGCACACACACACACACACACACACACACACACACACACACAGAGACACAGAAGGAGGAGCTCTAAAATCTGCTAAAACTTAAACATCCTCCACCCAAGGCACTTGTGTAGGCTAGAGTTAGACACTAGGTTGAATTGCATTTGACTTTTAGACTATGCTTTGTATGAATGGATGACACCTACTGGTATAAACTGAAAGTGTACTTTCTATTTTTAAAGGATAAAATGGCTATTCATCTTTCAAGGCCACCAAAAAAGAAAAAAGTCACATCCAGTAGAACCAGCACAGAGATCAAGTCAAAGATTACATGGAATGGTCAAGAAACCTCTGAGGACACACTAAGTGGAAAAAGCAAGTGTTATGCATGCCATAGATTTAATCTTAGTATTTAAAGTTGATTATGAAACATACAAAGTTGTAACCCGGAATATGGCTCAGTGGACAAGAGTATTTGCTGCATAAACATGAGCTTCTGAGTTCCTGATATCCACATAGAAAAAGCTCAGCAAAGCCAGCAAGGCAGCTCAGTGGTGAGGGGCTTGCGGCCAATCCTGGTGACCTGAGATAGATCCCAGGACCTACATGGTAGGAGAGAATCTACTCCCATCAACTGTCTTATCTCACACACACACACACACACACACACACACACACACACACACAGTGTGGGGAGGAAGGGAGGGATAGGAAGATAAAGGAAACTTTTAAAAATCAAACAAGATTGCTTGCTTAACTGTGACTCCATCACCATGAAGACTGTAGACAGGGGGATCTCTAAGGCTTGCTGGCCTAGCTCTTATTTGAGAAATCCCACCTCAAGGAACAAGGTAGACTTAATAGAGAAAGATTGACATCGTCCTCTGCCCTCCAAGTGTACATAGCACACAAGTACACATATATAAACACAAATATGTCCGCACATATATACATATAAACAGCAGTTAAATATTATATAGGAAGAAAACTGTATAGTAATTACAGCAGAAATTCTAGATACCAGAATCTTGATTTGATAGTTAAAATGCTAGCATTTCAAAAAAATGTATTTTCTTCGTGTTTTCTTAAATTTTAAAAATATCTCTGCATCATGTATTTTTCAGCAGGGATAAAATGCATTGAACGTTAGTGAGGGGTGTTGTTAACATTTTATGCATCTTCACTGTGCATGCAGGAGCAGAGTGTCTCAAACACAGAGAGCAGAGGTGATCCTATAGCTAACAATGAGCTTTAAAAAAAAGAATTGTTTATTTATTTTCTGTATGTGAGTACACTGTAGCTGTCTTCAGACACACCAGGAGAGGACATCGGATCCCATTACAGATGGTTGTGAACCACCATATGGTTGCTGGGAATTGAGCTCAGGAACTCTGAAAGAGCAGCCAGTGCTCTTAACAACTGAGCCAGCTCTCCAGCCCAAGAATGAGCTTTATAATATGCCCAGAAAATGTTCTTATTAGCTTGGCTATTAGTTCCCACTGAATCTAACTGTTTCCCATGCGAGCCTTAGGCTCCTTACCCCTTAAATTCCTCAGGACTTTGACTCCTTAGATAACTGAGTGTCAGACCCCTACATTCCTACTTGTGACTCTCAGGATCATAAATAGCCTGTTAATTCATAAGTAATTTTATTTGCAAAAGATGTAGTTTAATAGGCATAGTTCTGTATTTGGATACAGAAATGGAAAGATAGATGGCTCATCAGTTAACATGCTTGCCACACAAACAAGAAGACCAGAGTTTGGATCCCCAGAGTCCATGCAATGGCAAAGCAGGTGTGGGGACCCAGCTGTAATTCCGGCTTCAGAGAGCAGAGATAAAGAATCCCTGGGAAAATCTGGCTAGCAAGTCTAGCCATAATATCAAGCTCTGGGTTTGACTGAGAGACCCTGCCTCAAAAAGACTAAAATAGATGATCAATCAAGAAAGATTCCCAAGATGAACCTCCAGCCTAGCCCCCTCAACACACATGCAAACACACATACACCATATACACATGAAAAAAGTTAAAAATTCCACATGCAAATCTATTGAGTGCTTCAAAATATCACTGCCCCCTTTCATTTCTGAACTGTTGTTTTATGTCTTGGATAAATTGTCTTGTGATTTAAGAAAGTCACTTGGAACTAGAGCTCCCCCTGTTCTTGAGTTCTGAACCACTTGAAAATCAAAGCAAGGCTCTCTTGAAAGCTGGTGGGCCATGCCAGGAGGTCATGAGAAATGACATTGGAAGAGGTAAATAGATATCTGTTTGAGGCTCAAGTTATGGCAAGAAATATCAGAGCTGGTTGAAAAGCTTAGTGCAGAAGATATCATGTAACTAAGCCCAGAATGCCTTAGTTACAGGCAAATGGAAGGATTGGTGGAAAGCAGAATACTCATTTGCACGGCATGCTGCAGGGTACACCACACCTCCGCATGTGATACACTAAGACAAGTAGCACTTGTGCAGGCAGATATTACTATAATCTCCATCTCATTAACACAGGAGCCTGCCTCATAGAAGTAGTTTTACAATAACCTGGGATCATGACTAGAACTCAGATAGACCTGCTTCATGTTAGTACTCCTTCATGTGCTGGGAAGGAAAGAGAAGCAAAGGTTCTGGGTTGCAAGAATTGGCCCTGAAAGATTGCTTGCAGCCCTGTCTCTCAGAGGCTACATTGCCTAAAGAATGCAATTATTAATAACCTTGGACACAGCTAACCACTCCTTGTTCCTCTAATTATAGATACTCAGAAGCATCTGTACCTCTTTGGTTTTGGAGTTTGATAAACCATTTGGGTATATGAATATAAACAAAGGTTTCTGACAGGCGCAATTATAAACCCATGAACATTAATGTCACACATTATTACCCAACTCCCCCATTTAAATCTTCAGATAAGTTCAAGACAGGATTACTAGGTTTGTGATCAAAACCAAGTAGGACTCTCCAGCTCAGGGCATAAGTGGGTTTCTCAAATAGCATGTTGAATCAAAATCTCCCAAGGCACATGCATGAAGGGAGGGGAACTACAAGAAGACTGCCAAAGTGATACTAAATTTCATTCTGAAAAGTGTGTTTTCAAAAAAGAGAGAGAGAAGTGAAGATGATTACTAGGCCTGCCACGATATAGGGCGCAATCACTCGATCATACTGGGAAACATGCAGTCAGATGGAACAGAAGACTTTAAGGTTGGATAATGCAAGTGTGTTAGATAGACTCACTCACTGATACCAGAAACCAGGCTCTGCAAAACCAACTTAGCAAAAAAAATGGACTTGTTACCAGCCTTAAGCTTGATGGGAGGATTGGGGGCGGGTTGTCTGTATGAAGAAGATCCCAGGCTCAGCGTCCAACCCCTCCCCTGCTCTTAATATTTCTCATGGCCATAAGGCTGCATCCATGCATTAAACTCCAGTCATGTCTGCATATGCCTGTAGCCCTACCATAATGCAGCAAAGACAGGCAGATCTTGAGATCTCAGTGGCCAGCAGACTAACCAAAAGTGCAAACTTCATGTTCAACAAGAGATCCTGTCTCAAGGAAGCAGAATAGAAGAGTAGTAGAGAAAGTCACTTAACATCTTTTCTGGTCCTACGTGAGTGCGTGCACCACACACACACACACAGAGAGCACACATCCACATACAGACATGTACATATACACACATACATACACACATGCACATACACACATGCATGTACCATACACACAGAGAGAGCACATACCCATATATACACATACATACACACATGCACATACACACATGCATGCACCATACACACACACAGACCACACATCCATATATATATACATACACATATGTATGCACACACATGCACATACACACATACATGCACTACATACATACATGCACAAACGAAATTAAATAACGCTAATGAATTAATCTCATGATTTGATAGCGATTCAAAAAGAATAACTTAATGAAACCCTATAAATCAGAAATAGAGAATTAATATATATCTTAAAACAAAAAATATTAAATTAAAATTATGGAAATGCTAAATAATAAACTAAAAGTGCTATCTTTATTTCAACAATTAACTGGGCGAGATTCTTTTAGTATGATGATAAAGAGAATCCATAATACCAATATTAGAAAGGAAAGGAGCATCAGTAGTAATGAGTCTTATTTTAATTTTAAAGAAAATGCAACAGCAAATAAATACCACATAACCTTTAAAAATATGTTAGGCATTGACAATTTTCTAGAACACATAAAATTTGCAGAGAACTGGAAAAATGGAACAGGCTAGCAACCTGTGAAGAAATCAGAAACAGAACCAAGAAAGTGACCAGCACGGAAGGATTAAAAACAGACTATCCTACAAATGAATTTCAGTGGCCCTCAAAAGCCAGAGAATTTTCAGGCTATTTAAACTGGTCTGGAGGCAAAATCTGGCATTGTGAAGCTGACATAGTGTTAACAGGAAGGTGTAACCAAGATAAATCAGAGGTGAGCCACAGACCATGAACATATATTCATACATATGTATTTAAGTACTCAATATATCTAATTTGGTGGCTTATTAAAGAAAATTCACCATATAAAATCAATTCAAATTGCCCAAATGTAGGCAGTTCTTTTTCTTTCTTTCTTATTCTTTTCTAATGCTTATGGATATTTTGCCTGCATATACGTCTGTGTAGCATATTGAATGCATGGGGACCTTAGAGGCTAGTTGCTGTGATGAACATCATGAGGAAAAACAATCAGAGAGAAAAGGATTTATTTTAGCTTACCCCTGAGATAAGTTCTTTAGGTGAAACCCAGTCTGGAGCTGGCACAGTGGCACATCTATAAGCCCAGCAGTCCTGAAATTGAGGCAGGGGGATCATGTGTCTGAGGACAGACTGGGCTGCATAATGAGCTCCAGATCTGCCTGCGCTATATAGCAAGATCCTGCCTCAAACCCTTAACCACAACAACCTCCTCAGTGTGGTACACTATAGAATGAACCTTTTCAACTAAGTCAGTGGTGATAACGGAAGCTCTCCTAAGTCATTTCATCGTTCAAATTGGAGAATGAGAAAATGGGAACCTGCAATCAGCTCACATTGTTTGACTGACAGAAGGTCTATGTAATTCTATTCTCTTACCTCCTGTTCAGCCAGAAGTGAAAGGCTTCCTGGGAAGGGCTCCCTCCAACCTCCTCTACTTTGAAAGACTGACCCTCAGTCTGCGCTTCCCACTGCTTCCACTAGTAGGAGCTCGGCGGAGGCAACAGCAGCGTTAGCTCACCAGGCTGCTACCCTTTGAAGCCTCACCCCCAGGAGGTTAAGCACAGGCTGTGTCCCTCCCCCAGCTCTGTGTTCTGACACTTTCACCTTGACCTTCAGCTCTAAATGATGCGGTACAAGGACTACTACTGTGTGAAAAGATAATGGAAAATCCCAATATATTCAACCCATGGGAAAGAGAGTAAGACATAAAACGGCTTAAGGTCTTATCCTCATAAGACCTTTGATTACAGCACTCCTAGGCACTGGCATCCCAACAAAGACTTTTTTACAGAGACATCTGGATCTTTAGGGACCAGTACGCAAACCTAACACACAAGCCTTTCATTTGCAGTTTGCTTGTTAAAAGGTACCTACTTAGTTAGCTATTGGTCAGTGTCCTGTAAACAGGAAAACTCTAAACAGCAGTGAAGAACAGAGCAGAGCAAAGGCCGGAGGCAATCACGTTTCTTTTTTTCCTTCCCTGGGGAATTAAACACTGCCTGGCTGCCCCTGTTTCTATCATTCCTTGGACTGTAGCTGATTACTCTCCTGGACGTGTGCTTTGGTACTTCCGCTTCAGAAAAAGAATGCAAAACCAAAAACTAATTTAAAAAACTCGGAGGAGACACCCTTGGGCCTGAGGGTGTTAGATGACCCAGAGTAAGGGAATGCTAGGGAGGGAAGACAGGAGTGGGTGGGTGGGTGGGGGAGCACCCTCATAGAGGCAGGGGGATGGGGGATGGAATAGGTGGTTTCTGGAGGGGACACCTGGAAAGGGGAAAACATTGGAAATGTAAATAAAGTAAATATCAAAAAAAACTTCAAAGGAAATCTAAACTAAATTGCTAAAGGCTTAACGATCTCAGCGTCTAGAGCAGAACGCTGCAGGCAGCCGAAGCCCCACTAGTGGGGTCATCATTTGCTTTCAAAAGTTCCAAGGCTTTAAGTTTCTGCTTGGTTTACTTGGGTGCCATCTTTTTAACCATGATGTACACTTGAGAGCTTTTCCTTCTACTTAAATTCCTGACTCTCCTGCCTCCAACACCCAAGTGAAGGCTCATATGGAGATAAGCTATTGGTTGTCACATCCACCTTAACCTCCTTCAGTCTAGGACAGGTCCTCGGTCTTTCAAATGAAGGTAGCACTTTTGAAAAGCATTGATCTATTATTTTGCGCAATGTCTCCCAACTTTGGTTTGCCCTATGTTTTCTGATGATGAGAATCACATTGTGCCTGCTGGACAAGAGCTCACACACAGAAGAGACCTTGCTGCATTCTCTCATGATGTCGATGTCCTGCTGCTGGTGAGGTTTACCTCTACTTAGTTGGACTCCTGCAAAATTTGCAATTATGAAAATGCCTTAGCTTTTGGTTCCCTTGAGCAGTGCTAGCTGCTACCACATGCAAGCCAAATAATCCACTTGACTTTGAAGAGCATGCGCCTAACAGATATAGTGAGGTCAATTATTTCCCAGACACTGGGTGGATGCCAACATTAACTAACAGCAGCAGGTATTTACAGAGAACTCATTCCCTGCCACTCTAAACACTTTGCATGTAGAGGTCCCTTAAACCTCTATAGAACCTGATGAGATAGACGCCCCTATTATTCCTGGAAAGAGGTTTTAAATTGTACATGGTCCCCACTCAGCTTACAGGGCAAGGCCAGAATGAAGCAAGGAGAAAAATCTAAATCCTGGACTTAAATGTTAGAGTTTCCATCAATTCACAATCAACAGCTCCTGCCACAGTGGAGGCACATGCTAATTAAAGTCCTCTTACTCCACCTGAAGCACATGGCGTAGTTATAGACTGCTTGTCAGTACGCTTCCATGTACTGTGCTAACCTTGAAACCTCCATTGTCTCATTCAGTCTTCACAGCAGTTCTGTCCTCAGAGAAGTAACTGAGGCTCAGAAAACGACAAGTAGTAAAGGCTTGAGTTCAAGAAAGCCTGCCCACACTCTTTCCATTACACAGGCCTCTTGAAAGTTAGCAACACCCGAGAGATGGCGTGTTCTCAGCCATAGCTCATTCAACTGAGTTTTAACCTAACTATGTAAAACCAGAAGTTTTGGTGTAATCATGAATGTGATCTTTTTAAATATTTTTATTTTATGTGTATGAGTGTTTGCCTACTTGTTCTTGCACCATCTGTGCAGTACCCACAGAGGCCAGAAGGGGGTCCTCTGGAGCTGGGTCGTGAGCCACTATGTGTGTGCTAGGAACGGAACCCAGGCCTTCTGCCAGAGCAGCAAGTGCTCTTAATGGCCGAGCTGTCTCTCCATTCCTTGAATGTGATTCTAATTTCACCTAGTGCCCAGGAGGTTTCCTAGTAAAATACAATTTGACGTGAAAATGCCAAACCGGATTCCTCTAGCAGACTGTTGCTTGGCTACTGAGTCTGAGTAACGGCGCTTTATTGTTGGTTAATTTTAAAGAATGGTGTTTACATGAGGGCATAATACTTGTCAGCATAGTTTCAATCCATTATTTTTATGAAAATTGATATTAACAACTCTGGTATGTCCTTTTTAGGTAACAAAGGTAAAAAATACATGTGTATTTTTGAAAATACAGAAAAATACATGTGTATTTTTGAAAAATTCAGCTGGGTTGCTTTTTAAAAGTAGACATGTTTGAAAACTTGAAATTAGTTCTATGCAACAAAATATACTTGTTTAAAGTGGAGATGATGTTATCTTATTATGTATTTAAAAGAGAAAAGCATATTTCTAAGGGTTTCCTGCTATGAAATTTCAATTCCCTCGCATCTCTGAGCCTTCGGTAGTTACCAAATATGACCACAGGGGAGCACTGCTGAATCATACTTACGGCCCTCAAACCAACAGCTGTACAATGCTGGTGCTCCCTTCCTGGGGAAAAGATGACGTGATTCCTCAGGCATTCATGCAGTGCATGTAAGGTACAATACAAGGGATGGATTTTTTTTTTTTTTAATTAGTCACAGCTCCCAGAAGCAAACGCAGTGAATTCCTGTATTCTCATCGGAAGCCAGGACTCCACTAGAAGATAGATTGTCTGATGAAAGAAAGCTACACCTTACCTACCTTCTTAAAATTTCTATGTCAGCCTCGAAGGAGCCAACAACCTGCAAAGCTGCATGGTGTTATGCGAGCGCTCTCTCTCTCTCTCTCTCTCTCTCTCTCTCTCTCTCTCTCCCTCCACTCAGAGGTTTGAGAAGGACTCTGAGATGCCTTTGGAGGGTTGCAAAATCCCGGGGAGGATAAGAAAGCTGGCCGAGGGGGATAAACAGTTCCCTCCCGTCCTGTTCCCATGTCCTCTGACTGCTAGCATGCTGTGCAACCACCCCGCCAGATCTGGGACAGATCTGGGATGTGGCGAGCATGAGTCACTTGTAACTTTAAATAAAATATGCCTCTCACACACAGGGAAGAAACAGAACAAGATGATATCAGTGGAGGAGATTGAAACATGACCCCCAGCTCCCTCTAGGCTCTCCTGTGACCAGATTCGGAGATCAGACAGCTAAGATGTTGGCATGCCCACCTACTGCAGATTTGGATTCTGAGAGTTCATTGGCAGGACCAGGTTCGGAATTGAGAGCTTCAAGAGAAGGTTAGAACCCTGGGTCATCAATAAAGCACGTGTGTCCTTCAGGCTGGACTACAGTATTGGGGGTGGAAGCAGCCTCTCTACACCCACCACTTCCTAACCACCACCTCCACTCACGTGTTTCACTCTCAAAGCAGTGCTTTAAAGTGAGTATTTTACCATTCCCCACACAGAGAATGGACTCTATAGCTGCGATGCTTATTATATGCTGGGCCCAGGGAGTGGCACTATTAAAAGGTGTGGTCCTGTTGGAGTAGGTGTGTCACTGTGGGCGCGGGCTTTAAGACCTAGTCTTAGCTGCCTGGAAGGCAGTATTCTGCTAGCAACCTTCAGATGAAGATGTAGAACTCTCAGCTCTGCCTGCACCATGCCTGTATGGATGCTGCCATGATCCCGCCTTGATGATAATGGACTGAACCTCTGAACCTGTAAGCCAGCCCAAATTAAATGTTGTCCTTATGAGAGTTACCTTGGCCACGGTGTCTGTTCACAGCAGTAAAACCCTAAGATAATGGCCAAGCAGGTTGATGCATGCATGTAATCACAACACTTATAAGGCAGAAGCAGGGAGATCAGGATTTCCAGGTCACCCTAGGCTACATAAGACCCTATTTTAAAAAAAATCAAATTTTAAACGAATGCTTAATAATGTTCTCAAAGCTCACCAGCCATAAGATGACGGGGCAAGCCAGTGAACGTCAAACCTTCGCCCTTCACTCTGCCGTTGTTCCTGAGTACCTTCAGTTCGTTGAGTATCACACACATAATTTTGTCTGCACCTCAGTAGATGTCTTACCACATGTTGTTATTATTCCTGTTTTAAAGTTGAAGTGCAGGTAAAGAAGCTCGTCCGAGGTGACACAGTCAGAAACCTGCCCACCCACCCATCAGAGCATTTGGAAACACCCCCACAGACACACCTGAAATATTTTACTAGTTCTCTGGGTAAATAGCTCACTCATATTGACATAAAATCGACTGTTGCACTTGAATACTCTTTTTAAGTTGACAAAGATTATTGACCATATTTGACCTTCATACCACCTGCACCTTGCTAGTCGATTCTTCCCCGTTTTTGATATTACAAGTCTCTAAGCCTTAATAGGACCGTCCTCCTTGCTCTTGATAGTCATACTTTGCTTTAAAAGAGTCGACTGTGCTCAGCTTAATTCATACTCAAGTGTGGAGATCCACTAAACAGTCTTTAATGATCCAATTTTTATTTTATTAATTAATACCGTTTGAGCCAGACTGAATAGACCTGAACAGAAAGCACAGACATTTGCCGTACACTCCATCCCTACGCGTGCACAACCTCTACTTCCATCACCGTTCTGCCCTAGACTGGGACATTTGTTTTAGTACATAAAGCTACAGTGACATAACACTCAAAGGTCAATGTTTATCTACACCTCATTCTTGGTGTTATAGTCTATACATTTGGGCAAAAAACAATGATGTGCACCAGCTACTACTGCCTATTACACAGAAGAGTTCCCCACCCAAAAACATTCTCCATCTTCTCCACTCACTTCTCCCTTCCCCGTCTCCCTGGAAACCACTCTTTTTTTTTTAAACTGTCTCCATGGTTTTTCCCTCTCATTTGGAATGTCACAGTTATAATCATACAGATAAGTGTTGTTTTTTTTTTTTAACTTAGTAGTATTCATTTAATATTTTTAATATTCCCCCATTTTGTTTTGATGGCTTGGTATCTCATTTCTTTTTCTTCTTTATGTACATGGCACATTTGAATGCATCTGAGAATAAAAGATTGTCTGTGTGTGAGTACACATGCATGTAAGGCTGAATGTGCATACATGTACGTGTGTATGTAGAGGCCCAAGAGTGATGTAGAAGATTTTCCTTCGTCAGTCTTCAACCACCTTCTTTGAGTCAGGGTCTCTCCATCAAACCTAGAACTGGCAGATAGGGAAGTGTCCCTGGCCAGCTTGCTTATGGGATCCCCAGTCTCTGCCTTCTGAGGCTGGAGTTACAGGCAGGCCACCACTCCCACCCAGCATTTACACGAGTTCTGGGAATCTAACCTCCCCTCATGCTTGCATGACAAGTGCTTTAACCACTGGGCCATCCCTCCACCCTCCTTTTAGGTGCTATGTCTGGATCTATCATAGTTGTTATTGTCCGTTCTCCTACTAGAGGACATTTTTCTCTCTTAAGTTCTCTCTGTTATGAATGCTGTAAATATCAGTGTATGGATTTTTGTGGAGACATGAAGTTTTGATTCATGGCTGTGTATACTAAAGAGTATGACTGTCTGGCTTAAGTAATAAGACAAAGCTGAGTTTTATAAGAAATTGTTTAACTTAATTCCAACAAAACAATAACCTTTTTTTTAATGCTGCCAGCAATGACTGTCATTCCCTGTTGTTTCAAATTCACGACAGTACTATGTGTTGAGGGTAATTTGTATTTTGAACATTCCAATAGCTGCTACACAGGCTGGTCATCCATTTTGAGGTGACATTCCTCCATGGCATGATACTGAGCAGCTTTTCCAGATGTACCCTGTCATCTGTGTCTCTCCTTTAGTGAAATATCAGCTCAGGGGTTTTACCAAACTTTAATTTGGGTCGTATATCTTCTCATGGTTGAATTTTGAGAGTAGCTGCTGTCTTTATACTTGGGCAGCAGCCCTTTCTCAGGCGCATTTTCTGCACATAATTCAGTGGCTTCTCTCCTTACTCTCCTTCCGGGATCTCTTGCACCACATTTTTTTAAAAATCAAATCCAGACTCTTATTTGCTCTCAGACCTTTGCTATTGTAGCCAAAAGCTATCCCCGCAATCAAGGTCGGCTCAGTTTTGCTCATACTCGATCTTTGCCTGGCTTTACACTTGTGTGTCTTCATATCTCTTTGCTTTGTCCGTCTGTCTGTCTGTTGTTTTGACAAAGCATGCTGTCTTGATTACTATAACAGTACATGTGTATGAAGGACAAGAGCTGTCAGTCTTCCAACCTTGCTTTCTGAAATGTTCGTTGTCTGGGGTTATATTTGTGCCTAATAAGCTTTAAAATTGCCTCCCTTGGGTTCCTGCTCAGGACTTTCTGCACAAAGAATGACTCTCTGTACATACCTGTCTGTATCTGCTTTTCCAAGTTTGGTGCTGTGGCATATCCTATTACCTCACATCTCTGGTGGATCTAAAAGGACTTTTTGAATTTTTTGCACACTGTGTTAAGAATCGAGTGGCAGCTTCTAAGCTCTGAAAATTCTGTTTCCCAACAAGAAATTTATTTATTTTTTAAAGAAAAAATAATTATTAAACTAAATGAGGAAATAACTGGTAAAATTTCAGTTAAAGAAACAAAACCATTTAAAATGAAAAGAACTGTATTAATGAGGAATAACAGCAGGGGGCGATCTCCTCTAGCGACAGGGTAGCCATTGGTGGTGGTGGTGGCTGTGGGAGACCCCTTCTGTGCAGAAATATGTAAATGAAATGGGATCTGAAAAGGACTCTGTAGTTCACTAGCATGCCGTGTAGAGGGGAACGGAATTGCATGTACTACATGCACTGATACACATGCAGGTGTCTATTTAAAATGCAAATAATGACAAGCATTAAAACGAAGATTGAAGCAAATAGAATTTTAAAAAAAAAAAAAAGCAAAATCAATTTCTACAAGAAAGGGGAGTCGGATAGATGGCTCAGGTATTAAGAGCATGCACTGTTCTTCCAGAGAACCTCAGCTTTGTCCTTTGTACCTGCCCCTTCAGGCAGCTGTAAGCTGCCTGTAATTACATCACCAGGGAGTCTGCGATTTCTTATAGTCTCTGCAAGCATATGGAGTGCAAATACAAAATGCATACACAAGAAAAAAACACACTTTTTAAAATGGAGAGGAAAAAAAACATGTTTCACACACACAAAAAAATAAAAAATAAAATAAATCACACAAGTTATTTTCATTTGCATATGAGAGCTTCAGCATGGCAAGGAACCAAATTTCACCATCAGCATATTTTTTTTTCTTAATAATTTACTAGAGACAACAAAGACAAGTCTCAAATGTCCTCAGGAGTTAAATGAGAGTCAAAGGCCAGGCTCTGAGAAAGGAGCCAGGAGCTGAAACTGAGGAAGTTAGATCCCAGGGGGACCAGAGAGCATTAGATCCCATCTCCAGCCCCACCACCCGTGAGAAAAGCTCCCATTTGGTACACTTCTTACTGGTGGAGATTGTGGAACACTTCCTATGAAGAAAATCCTAAAACTTTCATCATTTAGGGACTTTTAGTCTAGAACAATGGTTCTCAACCTACGACCCTCATGTTGTGATGACCCCGAACCATAAAATTATTTATTCCTACTGCTGTGTTCTCTGATGATCTTAGGCAATCCTGGCAAAGAACCACTGGTCTAGACAGTCCTTTCTAAAGGCCTCCACCCTCCAGCAGTCTGTGGGGATTTAATCAAGCAGCAGCCATCTTAGATGACATCCACAAGGCAGGTGCTGTGTGCAAACACATCGCAATTTCCTTCATCAGAACCAAGAAGACTTTCCCAGAGACTGGCTATGATTCTTACCACCCTACTGGAATATTTCCTGTAGAGACAACTGTTCAGTGGAGAAGTCCTGAGGAAGGCCATCCAGTGGAAAGAGCAATAGGCTGGAGCCAGGCAAACTGAGCAACTGTATACAAGATGATTAGCCTCTGTGGGTGATGTCTTTCCTTTAGCTAACGAAAAGAATCGTGATATCTCTCTCTCTCTCTCTCTCTCTCTCTCTCTCTCTCTCTCTCGTGTGTGTGTGTGTGTGTGTGTGTGTGTCCGTCCTCTCCTCTCCCTCTCTTTAAAAACCAACAAAGCAGAATACTATTCTGAGCAGCAGAAACCCTGCTGAGGTTCTCATGTGGAAACACATGCCTCTCCAGCTTTCCAGAGCCCTGCTGGCTTTCCTGAAGGCTGTCTGCCAGCTTTTTTTGTTGTGAACAAGATAGTGAAACTGCTGAAGTCAGTAAGACACTTCAAATCAAGTAGTTCCAGTTGTGGAGCTGCACATCCAAACCCAAAGACCACCAAGAGACCAAGAGACCAAGAGCAACTGCCTCTGCTGTAAACTGTGGCAGTCAGAAAAGAGAAGCTTGTGAGCCCCTCTGTAGCAAGGGCAGCGCTCTAGAGCAAGGTGTGGACAGGCTGTGTGGACATGGGGACTTGAGGTATGGAGGGACACCTTAGGTATTCAACTCCATTTCGCTGTGAACCTAAAACTACCCTAAAAAGAGTTTGTTAGTAAACAATTAATTAATTAACAATTATTTTGATAGCATCTAGCACACAGAACGAATGTCAAAATGTAGTATTTTAAAATAAAACAAGTTCAAATCGTGATGTTCTTATCTGTCACCGTTTTATTGGCAGAAGAGTATTTCAAAGCCATAGGTCGTTGCTGATTTGTGGACTTTACTTAAAGAATGTACAGACTGCAAGAGTGCACCCCATAATGTAGAAACCCAGTGAATTTATGAATGGGTCTTCAAACCACAGTGTAATCACATGGCTGGAATGACTCTTGAGAGGTCACCAGGTCCTGTCCGAGGCTAGAATGTGGACACACCTGAGCTGACATATCCATAGGGACTGAAGCACCATCAGGGACAGCAGCTGTTCCAGTGTATCGTTCTCTTCTTCTTGCTCAGCCAAATAAATCGTCCAGCTTAACCTAACTCTGCCTATTCTGATCACTAAAAACATTAAGGGCCCAGGCTTCCCATACCGTAACCTCTCTGTTTTTGAGACATGACCTGAAGACTAAATACAGCTCCAAATCCTTCTAACTGCCTTCTGGTTCTTTTCTACAACAACATTGCTCTAGTTGATAACAAATCAGAGCACTGAAGGGACTGATGTCAGGAAAAACTGGGAAGGGAAGGGAAAATGAGACCAGAAAAGATGAGTCCTATGGAACAGTGGAGGGGAGGAGCCCTGGAAACAAGGTTAACAACAACTGCTGCAATCTTCCACAGGTGACACCTCATGGGAGCTCCACATCCCCGAACCAGGCCATAAAACAGGCCCAAGGCTTGGAGAAACCTGAGGCCAGTGAATTTGCAGAAAATGGCTGACACCCCTTACATGCCCTGGAATCCTGAGGTTGGAAACAAAAAAAAGGCCATCTGACCCCTTACTCGCCCTGGAGTTTCAAAGAGCAGTTAATCCCGAAAAGCAATGTCTATGTCTAGTAGAGCCATGTTTTCTTTCCCCTTCTCTACTCCCCAGTACAAAACTGTTCCCAACCCCACATGGTGACTTCTATTCTCACATCCTGCACCTTGGGTCTCAAGATGCCAGCAGACCTTTGCTATGACCATTATGAGATCAACTTCTTCTTCCCCTTTCTTCTACTAACTGATCATACCCAGCTTGAATATAACAAAGCAGACTTCTAAACAAAATGGATTAACCTTCATTATTAGCTTTTTACCTATCAAGTGATACCACTAAAGAAATACAAATTTGAAAACAAAAAGGATCCTAGTATTCGTGACCATGGCAAATTCATAGAAAGTAATGAGAATAATACCAGTCTTAAAATGCTAATTCTTTACGTTAAGTTTAGAGTGTGCTATGTCAGACTATGTTGTTGGGTATCTGGTTCATTTTAAATGTCACTCCAAGCAAATGAAATTTTGTTAAAGGAAATCATTTTTCCTCCAGGACCTGTATTTGAAGGTCAGTAGACAACTCGATGGTGATATGAAATTAACCAGAAAAAAAAAAAGAAAAAGAAAAAAAGGAAACAAATTGCCAAGAGAAGATGGTTTCAGAATGCACACCAGCTCTGCACCACAAGCAAATGTTCCCTCATGTTAACCCCACCAAGACAGTTACCTTTTTTGGCCAAAAATTGGAAACTGCTTATTTTACCATGTTTTGAACTGAATTAACTGGCCAATGATATAGATGATAAAATACATTAGATAGATAGATAGATCCTATATATCATATTTTTATACAGTCATAATGAATCCCTTATTATGTATAATTAATATATGTTAAAGAAACACCCAATGTGGGCTGGAAAGCTGGCTTTGCAGTTAAGAGCACCGACTGCTCTTTCAGAGATCCTGAGTTCAATTCCCAGAAGCCATATGGTGGCTCACAACCATCTGTAATGGGATCTGATGCCCTCTTCTGGTGTGTCTGAAGGCAGCAACAGCGACAGTGTACTCACATATATAAAATAAATAAATCTTTCTAAAAAAAAAAAAAAAAAGAGAAAGAAAGAAAGAAAAGAAAAGAAACAGCTGGTGTAATAGACTAGATTTATAAACCAGGGTATTTTATAGGCAGTAAGTTATATTGATTAAAAAATTCCTAGCATGTATTAAGTGTACATATTAATGGGCTTCACTATGACCTTTTCGTATATACATATATTATATTTTGATCACATTCACTCCCTGTTATCCACCAGCCATGCTCCATCCCCTTCTTCTTCCCAGCTAAGCATGCTTCTAGGCTTTCATGTCTTTCTTTCTTTTTTTTTTTTTTAAGTGTAAACCAATGAGTTTACTTAGGACTCCTCACAGGAGCATCAGGGAAGAACAGTTGTAAGAACATAGCTGCATACCACATTAAGAAAATGTCTCTCCTTCCCCCAGGAGCCATTAACTGCCAGGAAATCCTCAGAGAGGGACAGGGCCTCCTGAGCCCCTCCGCACCCCAGCACTCCATGGTGGACTGTTGATGGGCCCTGTCTTGTGCTGGTATTGTGTTGGTAAAGAGAGCTTCTGAAAGTTCCCGACAGCATTCCCTCTTCCTCAGGCTCTGACATTCTTTCTGCCTCGTTTCCCTGGAAGTTCCTTGAACCTTGGAGGTTGTGATACAGATGTTCCATTTAGGAATGAGCACTCACCAGTCTCTTACTCTCATCTCTTTAGCCAGTTATGTGTCTCTGCAGAAACCACTGCTCACTGCAAAGAGAATCGTCTCTGACCAAAGCTGAAAGCAATGCTAATCTATGGGTGTAAACAAGCCCATGTAGAATGCAATTGAACAGGTGCATCATGCTCACTCAAAAAAAGAGCACTGGGGCCTGGGACCGCACTGGCAAAGGGCTTTTGAGCCAGGTTGACTGTATCAGCTGTGAAGTCTTCCTCCAGAGCAGGCCTCAAGTCCAACAGACGGTCATTGGTTACTCCCATAACCGTTACCAGTTACATTACTATTGCAGGATCTATGAACCGCTGGCTGGTAAGACGGTTAATGACAGTTCTCCCAGAAACCTGAACCACACCGTCCAGTACCATGAAAGCTGGACAGCAGAGGACATTTCCAGCTTAGGTCCAGCTTATTAAGAAGGTGAATGGCCCCAGATATTTTGTAGTCTTCTTAATCTTATTGTTTGCAACCCCTGAGAAATGTATATGCAACCATGAGTATATAAGTAAATAAAATAGGTTTACAAGCCAAACTTTTACTAATAAATCATAAAGATTCTTATTTTAAGACAGTTCTTTGATAGTCATATAATTTTATCATTTATTATTAAAGATGAAAGAAAAGTTGTGTTAGCAAATGTAATGGGTTTTGCATGCTTAATTTACATAAAAAATTAAATCTTGGCTAAGTAGTCGACATTGCAGTATATAAACTTTCAGATTTTATTTATTAAAATCCTCGGCCAAGGGTTTTTGAACAGGTTTACAGCACCAGGCATGGATTTCCCCTCAAATCCAGCCTGAAAGTAATTGGTTACCCCTACAAGAGCCATTCCACTATTGCATCAATGGGAACATCTTGCCTGGCAGGTTGATACTGTAGATAGCAGTGTTCACAGTTGCATAAGAGTGTCAACAACTTTCTTATCCAGCAGCCTGCATAGCCCCTTCTGATCTAGCAGAGAGGAAGCATCCAGCTTAGTCCAGATTTATTTCTCTTTATCTTGCAACCAAAATGTGTGGTATCTTCAGCAATAGGGTCTTATCATTTAGTTCTGATGGGTAACCAAGAGGAATATGGAGTGGTCCCTCCATCTGGGGTTCCCTGAACAAGCAGCTCATAAGGACGAAACCTATACCTAGTACTGAGATGATTTTACTGAATAACCCATGGCTTCTAGAAGCAATGTTATCCAACCATGCAAGATATCTCCCTTAAAATCTTTTATTAAAAAACGATGTATCTTTAAGTGACTTACAAAATAATAAATTTATGTGTAGCTTTTTCAAAACACACCCTTTATTTTGGTTAACCCCCCTCCCCACCACCCCATCCCCCATCTCTGCCCCTTCTTCAACCTTTATATCACCAATATTTTCCCACGTGCCTTTACAGCATCTCTACCCTTGCCAGTGTCTTAAGGCATTCCCCTAAGAACCCCCTCTAGCTTCCTTGCCTCTATTGATATTCCAGGTTAAACATAGAAATGTAAACTTTTGAAGCTAGAATCTAATGAAAGAGAACATGTGACGTTTGTCTTGCCTGGCCTAGGTTCCCTCACTAGGTGTAACATGTTCCTATTCTGGCCGTTTATCTGCAAATTTCAAAACCCCACTGTGTGTATGTACCACACTTTGTTATCTGTTCATCAATTCATAGATATCTAGGTTCAATTCATTCCCTAGCTATGGTGAAGAGAGAAGTGAACATGGATGAAGAGGTATCTCTGAAGGAGCAGACAGACTTCCTTTGCCCAGGACTGGTGTAGCTGGGCCATATCATAGTTCTGCTGTAGTCCTGAGAGGCCTCCACACTGATTTCCAAAGTGCCTGCACTCGTTCACACTCCCACCAACAGTGAATAAAGAAAAGGCTCCTCTTCCCCATATTCTCTCCAGCATTCGCTGTCATCTGACCTCTTGACAATACTCATTCTGACATAGACAAGCAGAAACCGCTAAGTAGTTTTAATTCAAATTCTTCTTATGGATAATTTTTTAAAAAGTTAATTAGCCATGCGTATATCTTCTCTTGAGAACTTTGTTCAGATCTACAGCCTTTTTTTATTTTATTTTATTTTTAAAAACTGGGCTATTTATTTTCTTGATGCTTATCTCAGAGAGTTTGGAAGCATTCTTTCCTTCTCCATGTTGTGAAGTAATTAAAGAAAAGCTAGCTAGTAGAGCGGTGGTGGAGCACTCCTATATAATCTCAGCTCTCAGGAGGCAAAGGCAGGCAGATCTCTGGGTTCAAGGCCAGCCTGGGCTACAGAGTGAGTTCCAGGGCAGCTCTAGCTTCAGTATCTTGGAGGTCTGATAGAACTCGGTTGTAACTCTCTGCCTGGATCCACCAGGGCTTTTGTTCACTGACAGACTTTTCATTGTAGCTTCAATCTTCTATCTAGTTATAAGTCTATTAAAATTGTTTATCTCACATTGGTTTACTTTAGGAGGATCATGTACAACAAAAAAAAGTTTAGCCATTTCTTTTAATACAAGTTTTTAAGGTTTATCCTTAGAGTTTTCTAAATTTTATTGGTATCTACTGTAATGTCTCTCTCTTTGTCTCGAATATTATTAATTTGGGTCTTCTGTTTCTTTTGGTTAATTTGGATTATCCTTTTTTTACTTTACCTTTTAAAAATAGTTTGTTTCATTGATTTTATTGTCTTTTCCCCATTTGTATTTCATTGATTTTTGCCCTGATATTAAGAATCTCTTTCCACAGATGTGTCTGCTCTGATCCTGTTTTTCCAGCACCTTAAGCTGTATCCCTCATCCTAAGTGTCTGCCATCACATTATGGTTACTGCCCTCACCTGCTCACCTCACAGAAAATAGCCAGCCCCCTCTAATGAGAAATTCCTAACAAGAACAACCCTGAAGTTTAATAATAAAACTCCACAGATATATTTTCTGCTTAAGTGTAATATGTTCAAGGTGACTATAAAGAAATACTTTCTCTCTTCATAGTCATAGTTCAGTTACTTTCAAAGGATCCTGGTGGCAGACATTGGTAATTGTCACTACAACATCTATTCTTTTTGTTCCCTTTTAGAAAAAAAATATATATATATGCATATATTAATATATATACATATATTTATATAGATATAGATATAGACACTGAACTGTGCAACTGAAACTACATTCCTTAGTCACCTTTACAGACAGGCGAGGCTATATGATTAGATTCAGGCCAACAAGAAAAGAGAGAGAAGCGAAGGGACAGGAATGTGCACTTACTGTTCATACCCTTAAAAAGATAAGGCTACAATGTAACAATGTATCAGAAGCCAGAGGTCTCCAACCGGATTAATGACTCCCTGCAGGGAACATCTACAAGTAAAGCTGTTTGGGAAAAAAGGGTTTTCTGTGTGTGGGACACACAGCAAGATGTTTTTGTTGTTATTGTTGCTTATTTTATTTTTTTGTTTTCTTTGCAGGGGGAGAGGTTGCAAGGGAGGAGGGAATGTATGGACTGGGACATGAGTAGGATTGGGGTGCATAATGTGAATTCAGAAAAAAGTCAATAAAAAAAAAAAGTAAGTCTAGACACTAGCCACCCCCCTCTTCCATTCCTGCTTGTCCCTATGAGAAGCACAGTGGGAGCCAAGGCCTCCATCTTAGATCGTAAGATGGAAACCAAGAGCTGAGCAAGACAGAGCAAGAAAGAACACAGGGCCCAGAATCCACGTTCCCCCACCCCGAGTGATTTCACTTGAATAATTAATCAGAAATAAATTTTCTTCTTATTGGCCTATTGATATTTTTGCCTTTGTCACAGCATAATATTTGTAATTTGTTAACACAATTTTCCTCTAAAATCTTAGATTACGGGAGGGATACATGGAGACACTGTTAAAGACTATCTTTTTCTGGAATAAACTGTAACTTCCTATTGTAGTCACAACTTTCAATATTATAAAATAGATGAAGAAGATTAAAACCAAAGCAGCAATCTCGGGCAGTATGCTTAAGTGAGGCTGTATTTTCCCAGTTAAGGCTCTCTTCTGCTGCTTCCTTGAGCACACTTTAGATGGGTCCCTTCTCCTCATCCTTCCGTCAAAATTACTTACTTCAGAATCAACAATGACTTCCCCTTAAGGAAATCGAGAGGCTGGCACCCTCCATTCTGTCTGGTGCTCTTGTATGTTTTCTCTTCTTTGAAGGTCTTCACTTTGTTTGCTGAACCCCTCCCACTCCTGTATTTGCCTGGCCCTTGCCGGCTCCTCTTGCAGTTTTTACATCATCTCCCTGGCCGGAGCTCCTTGCAGATCTCAGACACCTCTTCTAATTTTATAGCCTTGGCACTCTTCACCAGCCTCACAGCTTTCCTTGTCATACAGACACTGAAATTCCAAAATTTTATTTCCAGCCAGCTAGAAAGTGAACCCTTTGAAGATGGATCACTTGCTGCTTTGTTCTTGAGGCATTTCAGTTTGAAAACAGTTTGGTACATACTGGCACAGCAAATACTCTACCTGCTGGATGAATGCAGAAACAGCTAAACACTGCTTTGCTTAACTCGTCCTTTTAAAGCGTCTAATATTTACTTCTAGCTTGAAAGTCCAGTGGGAGGGCAAGGAAAAGCCATACCCTCACTTAGCGTGAAAAGCAGATATGGGGGAAATTTCCAGTAGAGCCAGCCTAGCTCACTGTTCTGCCAGCAAAGCAGGAGGAGGGAAGGTGAGGGGTGGCGTTGTCCTGACTTGGCTTTGAGAATTTATAGCTCTGTAAAATATGAAAAAATATGATATGCCAAAGTCAATAACAGGCTTTATTTTTAAAATGGATGTTTCTTGTATTCAACTCTTCTTGCTTGTGAATTCTTGCCCCCAACACAAACCCTTTCAGACTCATAAACAATGCTCAAAAACCAGCACAGTCAAAGAGGGTTGGGAGCTCGCATTGCTGAGTATTCTTAGCTGCCCACTGCATTCACTGGGATGCTCAGGCACTCTCAAACGAGAATGCATGTTAAATTGGAAGTATTGTCAATTAAAGGCAGCCTCAGACCTTATGGAACCTGTATTTAACCCAACTGAGCATAGGACCATGGTTCTTCCTCTGCAAGCCATCCTGAGAGCACAATCAAGTTTAATCTCTTGGATGCTGATGCTCGCTAGGGTGGATAACTCTGTCTTTGTACATGTCACTGTATTTACATGTGTCTTTGTCTATGCCTGATGTGTATGTCTGTGTTCTGAAAATGCTCTATTTCGGACTCCCAAGGGAAAAGAAGACCTAACTTGAAAAATCTGTTGGCAGATAAAATAAAATATTCCAAAGAATATACTTCCACCTCTAGAAACCTAGAGTTTTAGGAATTGTGTCTAAAGATCTTGTGATTGACAGAATAGTTGTGCTTGACCTGCTAGTCTCTAGTGAAGTAACTGTTCCAAGGTTTACAGCTACACCAGTCCTTGTATTCTTTGTGGGTTCTTATTGCTTACTTTCTATGGTGTTTTAAGAATATAAAAATATTTTGACTTCTTGGTCACACAAAACTAGACTCATGGTGCTGAATTTGGTGATAGTTTCGGAAGACTTTGTTTAACAAACCATGACATATAAGGTTCTCTGTCAGTAACTGTTTGAAAGAAGGCATGGGATCTAGTTCTAACTGATTAGATGAGGGAAGATCTGTTGCGGGCCCTCGGGAAAATGTTCTTGCCTCTCCTATCACCTAGACACTGGGATAGTTGCCTCGGATGTGAACCAACACAGGAAGACAGTAAAGAGGTGGTCCATGGGGAAACAAAGCCAGAAGCTTAACAGCCTTTAGCCTATCCAGCAATCATACACATACATAAACTCATGTGCATGCACACAAATATATTTCGAGGTCTCATTTTATTGTCCAGGCTCACTTTAACCCCCTGGACTCAAGCAACCCTGCTGCCTCAGCTATTCAAATAGCTGGGATATAGGTACACACATGACATCCAGATAACTTTTATCATTAAGTGGATTGGAATTAGGCTGACAAGTCTCCAAACCTCCAGTCAGCAAACCGGAGCCCTTCGAGTCCTGCAGCTCGAAGCATTGTAATTGATCCAGAAAGTAAGGAATTCAAGCCTGATAAGAGGAAAGGATGAAATATGTCATTAGATGATAATGCTACCTGAGGTCTCCAGAGGTCCTGCCCTCCCCCTTCCCACTTCACCCCACCCCCTTAGATTTCATTTATAAGAATGACTTATGGCTGGGCCTATTGACACATGCCTGCTATTCTCACTCAGGAAGCTGAAACAGGATCAGGAGTTCAAGGTCAGCCTGAGCTATACAGACTGTTTCACACACACACACAGAGAGAGAGAGAGAGAGAGAGAGAGAGAGAGAGAGAGAGAGAGAGAAACACATGAAAAGTAAACTGAGTGTTAACTATTTTAGTTTTTATAAAACTATAGGGTTCAAAGTTCCAGATGTATAAGATTTAAAAAAAATTCTAAAGTAGAATAAGCTCATGTACAATAAACGTCTAATGTACAGTATGAGAACTATAATATATTGGAGACTAGCTATTTTCTAAAATATTTGGGAATGTATGCATGTATGTGTAGTACATATGAATGTTCACATGTATGTGGATGCAAACATGGATGGATGTGCATGCATGTGTGTATGCTTGTGGAGGTAACCTAAGGTCAATGCCAGAAGTCTTTTTTGATCATTCTTCACCTTATATATTGAAGCAGGGTCACTTACTAAACTTGGAGTTTGCCATTTCAGACAGTCTGAGTAGACAGCTTGCTCCAGGGAACCCCTGCATCTGCCTCCCTGATGCTGAAATTAAAGGCAAGCTGCCACACACACTTGTCATTTGCAAGGGTTCTAGGGATCTTAACTCTGGTGGTCCTCAGTGTTACATGGAAAGCACTTAACAAATGCAGCCATCTCTCCAACCTAAAAGAGCCTAGCATGTTAGAGGTCCCCAGAAAAGCAGCAGAGAAAGAGTTGGAGCATCTGAAGAGAGAAAAATTGGCTCGTGCAACTACAGAGGCTGGCAAAATCTAAAGGCCGGCTGACAGCCAACAGAACCCCAGGGGAATCGCTGAATACTTCTAGTTTAGATTGAGATTAGTTTAGGAGGATGAGGAAATAAATGGTATCATTATCAAGTATCTGGGCATCGTGTGGACCAGTGAACAGATAAAATTAGCCACCATGATCTTTCATCAATAGATGTCTGGATCTAAACCAACAAAAGGCAGAGCCACACAAACCACACCACCACCAATGCTTTTATCCTTGACAACTGCTCATGGCCCGGGCGCTGGTAGAGATGAGGGTAGAGCAGGAGAAGGTTCAGGCCTCCTTGCTGAACCTGTTCTTTGAGCTGGGGAAGAAGGCAGATACATAAGATCCAGCAATGGTAGCCTCCTTTGCCATGAAACTCAAACCATAGATCTTGACATTTACAAGTGAAATAGAGAAAAGTTAAAAGGTAACACACAGGCTAGGAGACTTTTATGTCAAGGGGGGGATTCTGACAGAGGGAGAGAGGCTCGTGAGAATGGCACTACAGCTCTGTGGTTTTTCTAGAAAGCAGGGGCCACAGGGTTTGGCAATAATGAGCTACTTCCATTCCCCTTGAGTCTTAGCATTCACAAATGCAGAAGATCGAGAGGAGGAAAAGGCCACAACAGAAACTAAGTAGAGGAAGAGACTCTCTTACCAACTGGAATTTCACAAACCACAGAATTCTCTGCTGGCAGTCTTAGAGAGCCCCACAATGAAGATTAAACCTATGGTCCCGACTCATTGACACTGACATCAAATACCCCATAATTGCTCAAAAACAAAAATAACAGGAAGGAAAAAAAAAAAGAAAAGAAAAGAAAAAGAAAAATCTCTATAGAAGTTCCAAGTAGGGTAAAAAGATCACCAAAAGAAATTTTGAAGCTAAGTCAGCAGTTTGTAGTGGGAGGTGAAAGAGAGATGAGGAACTGAACATTTCAAGAATCAAGAGAAGCTCCATAAGAAAGAAGGTAACATTTGTGGACCTGAGCACAATTTTCTCTGGGATTTGTTTAATGATCAATAAAGTCTGTATCTGCAGTCCATTACCCAGGCTACATTAGTTTTCAGGCCATCATATGGACCACATAGCATAGGAAACCCAATCAGAGGCAAGAAGACTCAGCTATTGCTTGAGTGTGAGCTATAGCTCACGCCAGCACTGAGTTAGGGAGAACACCCAGTAATACCACAAGAGCTGCACACCTGACCAGCAATATCCTGTTTTGAAAAAACTAAAAAGAAGTCAGTTAATTGCCATCATTTGAAGATCAAATCTGGTTACTGCCTTCTAGGCTGAAAATCTTCTTTTTCTAATTACGATCCTAGAAATCTTCCAAAGGGGATGTGTGCCCTCCCCTAGCCCCATCCTACCTGATCTCACCAGGGAGAGGATAACCTGTGCCCTGTTCTCCAGTTTGTAGAAATGGTACCTTGTTTCCTGACCACTTTTAGAACTACAGCAAGTGGTAGAGAAATTGGAATCAAAAGAGTTGGAATGGGGTGATAAAGCAAATGAACAATACCAAAGGGAAAAGCCCCGTGCTTGCTTCTCTCTTGTTTCCCCTTTCCAAACACAAACTACAGAGAAGCTCAAACACGAGCTTTCTTTTACTTTCCCAATAAATATGTTTGTTATCCCTTCCACTGTAAGAAGTTTTGACAAACCTTGTTGGTTTATCTTAACAGGTGGGGGGGTGGGGGGGCTTCCCATTAGGAAAGACACACTGGATAGCCCTAGTTAGTTACTCCTGAGCAGGAGAGCACAGGCCATATCTCTCTGGACAGGCTACCTCCAGTACATTCTGTGCCTTCAGCCAACACCAATTCTGAAAAGGACAAGATGGGGTAACTGCTGTTTGTCAAACAAAGCTAAGTGACGAGAGGGGATGGGGACTTCCGGTGACAGGATGGGCTGCTCTAGGCAACAAAGAAAAGGTCACCTGGGCATTTAAAGGGTTGAGTCAAGATGATGAAGTTAAAAGAAAAGGAATGAGCTGAGACCCCGTGTGTGTGAGATGGAGATGGCCCATCACACAGCTTGTGACTCTGGATCTCATGCTTCATGCTTGAGACAGAGATGGCCTGTCACACAGTTCGTGTCTCCCGCCTGATCTCTTACATCATGCTATCAAGTGTTTTAGATTTTTTATTGTTGTTTTAAAATTATGTGTCTGTGTTTGTCTGTGTATGTGTGTCTGTCTGTGTATGTGTGAGTGCAGGTGCCACTGGCAGTCTGAAGAGGGTGTTAGACCCCTTGTAGATGGAGTTATGGGTGGTTGTGAGTCATCAGATCTGGGTTTCTGGGAACTGAACCTAGTTCTTCTCCAAGAATAGTACTCTCAACCACTGAGCCATTCCTCCTGCCCAGTGGAGTGGTTTAGATAATGTCGTCTATGTGAGTTATGTTCTGTCACCCCTTCTCACCAGATCATTCTCATATTAAAGAACTCACTTCCTCTCCAAAGATGGAGACCTCTGACCACATTACTCAGGAATACTATGACAGAAGACAGTTGTATCCTCAGCTGAATTGGGTGCCCTGGTCATGCCTACGAACCATCCATGTCCTCAATGATGGAGAACTCTAGGTTTACCTGACTCCAAAGAATGTACCTGACCATTCAGGTTGTTCTGAAAGTACCTTCAAGTTCCCAGGATTTCCTGAATCCCAGTCTTCAGCTCTATCATATTCAGTATCAGTGGGGGTTTCTAAAGTTTCCCTCAAGTCCCAGTGTTTATACCATGGATCCCCACATCCTTCTTTAACTACATCCTGTATGTAAAGCTCAGCAAGCTATGGCAGTACTGTGCCACACCACTTTAACAGACTCCAAAACTTCTTTACATTTTGAGTTCACAGTGGAGTAAGATGAAATCACCTGCTCCTCTCAAGTTTGCCAAGTTCAAATTCTAAATGGAACTACTCTATGGGAAATTCTTGAAACATGGGAGCAAAAAGCAAAGAAAAATTCTCATCCTGTTTTTATCTCAGAGACCACAGAGGCAAGAAACGTTCCATGCACACAGCAACCTGCTCTTGTCTAGTGCTTTACCCATGGTGCCCAACCATGTATGCACTTAGAGTATAGATTGCTCTTCTCAGGCAGTATGTGGGGTTCTGGTGCAATTGGTCTGTTGTGTTGTCTCTATGTTAATGAATAACTCAGCTTGAAAATCACTGCTAGCTCCCTCCATAGTGCCTTCAAGAGACGATTTTACAATCAACATTCTATGCTGAGCAAACCCGTGCATCTCTTGCCTGTCACATATCACTTCACAATTGTCTTAGAATGGCTCAGTGACTCATTTCACAAGTCAAAAGAGCCCAATTCCATTTTAAGTAGATGTGAGTAACTATAATTTTTATCATTCCATGTTTGGAAAGTGTGTTGATTTATAGATTATTTTCTGGTGCAGAATCTCATTAAACCCTCACCACAACCCCAAGCCAAAATCAGATATTAGCCTTCTCATTTTAAAGCAAAGAAAGCAAGGCCTAAAGAGAGGAGACACACAGACAGAAATGGAAGAGCCAGATCTGCCATTCCAATCTTCTAGGCACCACCTAGTGCTGGCCACCGCAAGTTCTCAAACCACACTATGTGCTGCCATTATTTATTTTCTTTCATGCTTTTCAGTCTGAAAATACACTAGGTTTGGGCCAAGGCCTGGGATACTGCATTTCCGAGCTGCTATTAGTGATCACAATGCTTCTGATCCATAACACTGGGAGTAAAGTCATAACAAATTCACAAATTGCTTCCTTTCAAATCATGGTAATCTTCTAGATGCTCCTGAAACAGTACATATGTGTTCAAGCAAGCTGCCAGATCCTTGGCTGTTACCTCTGGCTAGAATATGTGTTATTGTTTTGGCAGGCAGACCATAATCATCCTTGTATCTGGAACGACCAGCAGCTGGGGTTTCAGCAGCTATAGTTCCCCCTCTCCAACTATGTTTCTGGTTCGTTCACACTGGCATGGCTGGACTCATGGGACCACTGGGACATCTGGCCCTGCAGCTGGCCTGAGCTTCTGAGTCTGGGAACATACTGATGATTCATTTGATGTAATCTAAGTCCTTAAATGACATCTTCAGTTTCTGAAAGTAGAGGAGAGTTATGTTAACAACGAGTTCAGTCTTGAAAGCCACTTCAGTATTACTTACTGTATGACACTAATGAGAATGTGGGTTTTTACAGTCTGTCCTTCTAAAAATAACAGAATTGTTAACTATGTCTACAGTATAGGAAGGCTCTGGCATGAACCCAGACTAGAGATAATTTCCATTCTTACCATGAACTATGTGATTTGTCTAAAATTTTGAAATAAAGGAATTACTTCAGAGAAAGCTTTGTCTTTCCTTCTGCTTACACACACACACACACACACACACAGACACACATACATACACATATACAAACACTCACACACATGCACATATACACACATATACACATGCATACACATATACACACACTTACTCACACACATACACACATATACATACACACACACAGAGTTACACTTTATTTCAAATCTTCCACAAGCCATTTGATCAGTTCCCCCTGATTGCTGAGCTGTTCCACCCTAACCAATCACTTCTAAGCGCTAACTGCCAGAATACTACCTAATTTTAAGAGGCCCCACTGAGAACTCATAGTTCTGTCCAGATCCAAAAGAGACCTTTTTGATTCCGTAGGAGCCGGGCTCTCCCTTTCAACTGACCCTCTTTGCTCCCACACCTTGCTGGCTGGCTTTTGATGAGCACATATATTTGCATCCATGTGGGTTTAGGGAATGATATTTTCTTTCCTTTTTTTTTTAATGGTTTGTTTGTTGTTTTTTTTTCCTAGACAGGGTTTCTCTGTGTAGCTCTGGCTGTCCTGAAACTCACTCTATAGACCAGGCTAGCCTCAAACTCAGAAATCAACCTGCCTCTGCCTCCCAAGTGCTGGGATTAAAGGGGTGTGCCACCACTGCCCAGGGAATGATACTTTGATAATCACTTAGCTTTATCTTCCCACCATTTCCCCTTTCCATTTCTCTCCACCACTTCCTGGTGGTCTCACAACTTCTCTGCCCTTCAGTACCTCAGAGGAAGAAAGCGTCAGAGAAAGGGGTAGAACTACCCCATTAGTCTTTTTATCTTGTGTCTACCGAAGCCCTCAAGACAAAACAAGGGAAGCCCTTTGAAGGGCCTGAAATGAGAGAGACTTCCTCTTCCTTTAAACAGCTTCTCCTGGGGGTCAGGAATAGAGATCACTCAAGGAACAGAGAGGACCTATGCTTCAGTCCCTAGCCACACTGCCTAGAGGACCTCGGAGAGGAATCAGAGCTGAGGAAAGGACACACATGGGCAAATAAGAGCAGAGACTTCGCCCCAAACCCCCCTGTGCCAAGTCAAGTATGGTGGCAGAGGATAAGAGTCACCATCTTTGAAGGATGAAGAAGACAGAAATATTCAAGTGGACAGGTGTGGGAAGACATAACAGCCCCTGACCCCAGTGTCTGAATATTGCACAAGACCAGAAATATGACACAGTCCTAGAGACCTGGGGAAACCCCGAGAGGACTGAGATTAAGGTTTCTTTCCACTAGCCCAGCAGAATAAAGCTTACAGTCAGAAATTAAAATCTGAAGTTGGTTACTAAAATGAAGACTATTGCTAAATATATCATCTGTCTCAGAACTAGACCTACCCCGTTGTATTGGCATCATATATATAGTAACCAAGAAAACCATGTGTAAAATATTGCTAGGATTTGAAGCATTGAGGGAGCAATCACATCAGGTATTAGGACTCATACCAAAATAAGCTCCAGTATCACAACATTGTCCTTTGTGGCTGACTGAACAATTCCAACTGGAATCTGCTTTACATGGAGTGGAAAGCCAATGATCATTCACTAAATAGTATTCTGTGCAAGCTACATGTCACTGGAGCACCTGAAACAATGTATCACACTCAATAGCCTCTTTCAATAATGTTGGTCAGCTGGCCAATGAGCAGCGTACTGCTGGAACGATTCCTCTCCTTCATTGTATTCTGCTAGTTTGAATGCAGAAAGACAGAAAGCTATTAGAATCAGTAGGGTGTGAAATGAAAGTGAACCAGTTCTTTTACCTTGTATGACTCCAAAGATGAAGCTTTAAGAAGTGTAATCCTTTCACTGGAGAACTAACCCTGAAAGGCAGAAGGCTGCTGTGTGTGCTTTTACAATGCCTGTGAAGGCATTATCAGTTTGGAAGCTCCAGGATCACCATGAAATCTGGGATGCTGTTTTTCAAAGGGAGACATCGGCCCGGGACAGCTGTGCTATAACTAGGCATGCTCCAGTATTAGCCAATTGGAAACAGACTTTCAGCAGCCCTGGGTCCTCGTGATTTTTCACATTACACTTCATGTTGCCAAAAATATTCTTCAACCTCTCCCTGTTGATAATTTGGAAGAGGAGGTATTATAGTGAGAAACAGCTAATTAATCACCTCCTGATGGTCACTTGGGATGAATACAGAGAACACACTCCACCTGCTCAGAGCACGCTCTCTGCCCCACAACCCCCGCTAGAACATGCTTTAAACAATTGTGTCCACATGTCCACTGACCAGAAAACAACATGATTCCACACTTTTGATCACTGGAAGTCACTGCTTCAAAATACTATCTCATCTACAAATCTTCAAAATACTATCTCATCTACAAATCACCCACCTACAAATCTTGTCCTTTTGCTTTCTCTTAAATAACAAATGCAATTTGGAATTTTGGATGTAAAGCAAGAATTTAGGTAAGGTATATGATTTCACAGGCAAAGTTGTGATGCTGGAGTTTATCTGAATATCAGTCCTGATGCCTGATGACACTGCTTCCTTGCTGTTTCAAATCCTAGCTGCATTTGATTTTGTTGCTTACACAACAGTAATTGTTAAACTATTGTTAAACGCAAAGAATAAATAAAACACAAAATTCTTTTTTAAAATGACCTACTCATAGACAAATGCGAAGGTCTGGGTCACACTAACTAACTAACTATCAAGGAACTATTGTCTCTGCTTTTCAAAGGAAGCAATGAGAAAAAGAAAAACTATGGACTCAAGGTTTTCTAAGTGAGAAGCATAAAGATACATCACAGGGCACGGATGAAAATACCTGGGGACACTATCCACAGGCTTACTTAGCTCACTTAGCATTAAATTGTCTTGCCTCTGAAGTGCTCCTAGTCCTCTGAACAGCCACAGAATAACCGAGGTCTTAGCTTTCTGTGGAATGTTTGACCCTATTTCCCAACCCCACCACAAAGAAGAAAACATTTCCACACCTTTGTCTTGCCTAACCTGCTTACCCCAACACCTCCAGAATTACCTCCAGTGTGAAGCCATCCTCCTCCTTCTTCTTAGATGAGTTGACCTCACACAAATTCCCCACACTGAACCTCAAGTTTCTTATCTTACACGTGAACGTTATAATAGTTCTGCCTCATAATGGCCTTATGACCATGGAATAGTTCAATTTTAAATATTTAAAATAGTTTTGATGCATGCCGAGAATTAAATGTTTGTAATTATTATTGCAACATCCCTGAAGACTCCGGAGGTTTATTTATTTATTTTTCATTTCTTAAAATTAAAATATGGTTACATCACTTCTCCCTCTCCCTTTCCCCACTCCTCTTGTGTCCCTCCTCACTGATTTCCTTCTCAAATTCAGGAACTCTTTTTTTTTTTTAATTGGTAAGTGTGTGTACGTGCATGTGCCCGTGTGTGTGTGTGTGTGTGTGTGTGTGTGTGCGCGCTCGCAGATGTGTGTATAACTACAACCTGTTGAGACCACTTAGTGATACTTGATAATGTCGGGGATGACCACTTGTTTTGGATAACCAGTTAGGAGGCTCATCCCTGCTCTCAACACTCCTTAGTTCTCTGTAACGTTTTGTCTAGGCCCTGTGAGATTACATTTTTTTCCCCTTCCACATTAGCATGTCTATTGCTGTTGGACTTGTTTCAGGTCTTATTTAGTCAGCCATATTGCTGGGGTAGCATGGGTAAATCTTGCCTCTCATTTCTAGGAGATAAGATGTCAGAGCAGATTTCCTGTCTCTCTAGCTTTTACAATCATTCTGCCTTTCCCCCGCTTGATGGTCTCTGAGCCCCCAGTGCCAGAGTTGTGCTATAGATTGGGGCTGAACACCCCATAACTAGTTCTTCTCATATTTTGGCATGCTATGGTTTTCTGCCTGTTACAAAGACAAGTTTCTTGGATGAGGAGTGGAAGCTGCAGTTATCTATGGAATACAAGGATAAGCATTTAGAATGTGGTTTAAAAGTATGCTGGTTTAGTAAAGTGGCAACATAAGGTTCTCCACTAAGATCCATGATCTCAGTGGCCCTGGAAAATGGGGTAGATTCCCAGTACCAGGAACAATTCCACTCCTGTTAAATGAGCCGTATGTTCAATTAGACAGCTGTTGGTTACTATTGAGTTATGAATGCCAGGATATCCTACCTATAGAGATACCTTGCCATGCTGATTGTTGTTATGGATCATAGACATCACAGCTAGGTATGATCAATCATAGACATCACAGCTAGGTATGATCATTGATTGTTTCTCATTCTTGGAAACTTGCATAGTACCTTACAGTACTTTGAATGCTAGTCCTCAGGGAAAAGCCTTTCAAATCAGATCCAAACCGTGACCAAAGTACATTGTGTCTTCACCCATAGCAATTCTCTCTCTCTCTCTCTCTCTCTCTCTCTCTCTCTCTCTCTCTTCCACACACACACACACACACACACACACACACACACACACACAATTAGGGAAACCACTTGCCAAATGTACCCAGATGTCATTTTGAGCAGATACATCATGCTTGTTCTAGAATCATGAGTTAATTACACATGTTAATTAACATGATTATTCTAGAATTATAAATTATTTACACAGTCTTTGTCCATGCTCTTCCTGGCGTGGTGATAATCCCACCACCATTTCACCTGAAGTCCTTTGGAGAGGACAGCCTTTACGAGTTTACCCACCTCCCCTCTCCTATAGTTTCTTTATAAAAAAAAAAATCATTAGGAAACATAAAAGCACCATAATTAAATCTCAACACTGTTAACCAAGAAGCTGGCTCTCTGATCTCAGTCTGAGGAAGTCCTTCCTACCAGCCTACCATCAGCATGAGAAAATGGTGCAATGGGACCGAGATTTCCTGGAGCTTATCAATTGATGTGTTCCCAAAAATGATGGCTGCCTTTCCTACTAGAAGCTGTCCCAGAGGGTCTCAGAGCATGATTAAATCAACAGAATTAATCACATATCTTTCTTCTTTTGTTCCTCTGTTCTCCTAGACTAGTATTTGAACTCAGAAAGACTGCAAGAGTTACAATAGTTGTAGCCTTCTACAGCAGGAAGGTTATCTGTGCACCTAAAAGTGGTTAGTAATATTAGTAAAATGGTTATACAATAGGGGAAGATAATTCAGCTTCTAACTGACTGCAGAATCAAGCTTCATCCTATTCAAAATGGCTGCCAAAGTGTTGAATGGGGCTCATGGAGATTCCAAATGGGTGCTTCCCACAGGTTCCCATAGATCATTCATTGCTGGGAAATGGTTGATAGTATATTTTTAGTATAGTCTGTATCTCATATTATGGTTCTGGAGTCAGAGCAATTCACCTTGAGCTTGCTTGGAATACATACAGTCCCAAGGGATGTAATGGCAATGGAATTGACCTTGTAAATGTTTACTTGACTGATTTCTTCTTGAGACTTCTTTGCGCACTCCCTTCTCTGAAGGGTCTCTGAGACCTTGGGCAACAAAGAGATGAGCTTTGGGAGGCAAGCACACAATCTGACGCAATACCACTCAGTAGCCTGTGTTGGCTCATGTAGGAACAAATGGGGCAGGGTGGAGAGTGAAGTTCCGCTGTCTGTCCCAGGCGCTGTGGCTCTGGGAGGGACAGGACACTCACTCGGGAAGTGGCCGTGTGCCTCTGCCCACAGTCCGCTGGGCGTGGGCTATGGGAAGTCGCAAGGACACCGCCCGTGGGTGGGGGAAGGGGCAGTTCCCGGGGAACGCCTCTGCCAGCTCTGGAGTTCCCAGGCTCAGGGCATCATAGACGCCACCGATGGATGCCACAGAGAGCTGGAAACAAATAAGTCCTGCCGCGGGACCCTGTTGGGTGGCTGAGAAGTGCTGAGAAGGCCCTTGGTGAGAGATTAGGTGCAGCTCCTTAATCGAAGGCAGGATCCCTCGCTTCCCACTTCGGATCTAGATGAGTAGAGACAGTCCATAGTTCTAATGAAGGCGTTTATTGTCATTGTGGAGAGTGGTATGGATGAGATCATATCCCGCAACCTCCGGGAGGGGCGAGGTAGAAATATTACCTGGGAAGGAGCATGGTTAAGCCTCCAGGTGTCTCATTAACATGGGGATGGCTTGGGGCTGCGTGGCCACGCCTCTACTTGAGGAGGGGCTTGGGTGAGTCAGGGGTCTGACAACAGGTACTTCCCATTGGCTTGGTCTGAGAGTTTAAGGATACCTTTATCTGCATGTGGGAGGGCTTGATGTATTGCTCCTACATGACAGACCTCACATGACAAACCTCACATGACAAACCTCTCTATAGGGGGATGTGGGAGTTGTGGCTACTTGACAGGAACTAAGAGTCTCCCAGGAGCATTGGCAAAATGCTTTCCGGTCCCTTGCAGGGTGAGCCCCACTGGGTCACCCGGAGTTAAGCCTGTGCTTCACCAAGGGCCAGGCTGCTTGTCCCAGTCCACCGCCCCACAGGCTCAAACTTTAGGAGTCAGCATAGAAGTCTCTGTGCTGGGAGAACCTGGAGTGTTATGTAACAGGGTTGTTACTTCAAAGAAAGGAATACAAAACCTATTTTTTAGCCAGAAGTCTAGAGTGGATGTACATTCTAGCCTTTTGGCCTTTCTGTGTGGTCAAAGACTTCCAGCATCTGAACCTCCTCCAGACCCTTCTCACAAACATATTTTTCTCAGCCAATCTATAAGGCCTATCTTTATGAAAGGTGTCAGATGTACGTTGTGAAGAGTTTCAATGTAGTCACATCTAATTTGTAGTTAGATTGCTTTGTTCCTCAAGATTTAGATATGCATTGTTGTACATGAGGGATTGAGTTAATTATCATAAAAATAGTTTTCATTGGATTATGATGTTAAAACTGCCTAAATAAACAACGCAGGGTCAGACCCCCAAAGTCTGAACCAACACTGGCTACTCAGTCAAATTGCACCAAGCTGCCTTGTTGCCCCACCCACAGGCATATCTCTCTGCTGCCTGTAAAGTTTGCAGAGACTCCCGCACACACACCATTTCTCACCAACCAAGTCTTAGTTTTTACCCCCCTCCTTGTAAGGCCCCAGGTCTTGTTTCAATCCTTTCCAGTTCTGCACTTCTCATTAGGTTATGCAGACAAATGACAAAATTCTGTGTAAGCGTCAGGAAGGGATGCCATCAAGAACATTTGTGCAACATGTTCTTGTTAATCATGATAAAAGACTTCCTGCAATAGTGCTGTGCCAGGCAATAAGAGGTCAGAGCAGAGATACAGTGTGCATAATAGACCTTGTGGAGACTGCAATGATCATTAGGCCTCTCTAATGTACTCTACCATATTCTAAGGAAATGGTTAGTAAATCCCAGATGAAGAAAGATGGTAGAAATAAGTAGATATGACTAAATTCCCATTTGCTCAACCATACCTCAGAAAAACAGCATTAAGTGTCTTTGATAATAAGTAGATGTTTAAATAAGAAAATCAACTCATATGACTGAGTTATCAAACACACAGATATGCACAACTGAATACATGGCATTTCTCTTCGTTTTCAGTCTGAAGTCCTTTTGCACATCTGTGATGAGTGAGACAAAACTAAGGCCATGTGTTTTCTTTCCTTTTTTTTTTTTTTAAAGTACTTCTGCATCTATAATTCATTAAATGGCAAAACGCCATTCTTCTAGTTCTGTGCACCTATTGTTTAAGTTGGCTGTATAAAAAGCAGCCTGAATGGCTCCCTCTCAGCTAGACACCATGATTATTCATGCAACTACAGCTGGGTTCCAAGGTTTGTTTTGAGGTAGACATAATGTCTAGAAAGAAAGAAAACACCCATAATACAGTATATTTTTTTCTTCATGGTGTTTGGCCTCTATACAAATATTGAACACATCACACTCCTCAGAAGGCAGAAGACTTTAAGATGCCAGAATGTTCTAATGTTGACTCTATCCACATTGTCCAATCCTTAATGGGAACCCAGAGGATGGCCAGTGCTAAAAGTGGCTAAAGTCCTCCCACTTAAAAAAAAAATAAAGGTTTTTTGTTATAATTTTGGTGTAAGGCCTTCTGACTTTGGTGTTATATGGGCAACCTAAGATTTTAAGCTACAATATAAAAAAATTATAACTGCAAGAATATTCTGTGAAAACTTTTACAAAAGATGAAGACAAAGTTTTTAGGTGACTTTATGATACAATATCCAACATGCAAAGCCTAAATGGCTACTCAAAGATAAAAGGGTTTCAACTAAGTTCTTTCTTCTCTGTTCAAACCCTGGTGTTGAATGATCTCATATTGTCAATAGCTTTTTTTTTTTTTTTTAACAAAAATTATGCTGACCAAATTTACTGAGGAAATAGCATGAAGCAAATCTGAGCAATGCGTGAAGCCACTTGTCACCACATTGGGATTCAACAGGTGAAAGAGGAAGACAGCTCCTGAGAAATGGTTGGTCATGGGGTGCAGCACACCCTGACAGCCCTTGCCAGTGAAACCCTCTCATTTTGCTGAGAAGATCCATTTGCTGAGCTTTCACAGATGCAGAAATTAGGACTCAGCAGTTTTCAAAGGCAATAGGTGGTTTCAGTTGTGTCACTTACAAGAAGAGTTTGATAACCGAGTCAGAAATGAATTGTGTTCCTTTCCTCTCTCAATTAGCAAACCTCACGCAGGCCTATTCTGACTGTCCCAAATGTATGGTCGCTAGTCTTTTTTGTTGTGGGGCTTATACAGTCACTTCTTTCCAGAGAGCAAATATCTGAGGTTTGGGGGTAACGAGGAGAAAAGAAAGAGCATCTACAAAATCAAATGACTTGTCTTTTATTTAACAGTAAAGATTCATTTTTTTAGCAGGAAGAAACTTTAAATACAGCTTGTGTTGAATGAAACTCTCATTGCAAAACTGCAAACAATAATTATATTAATATTTGTGTTCTTCATGAAATATATCACAGAGATAGTACCATAGCCAAATGAAGCTGGGAACAGGTTGAGCAAGTAAAATTATCACGTAAGTTAAAAGGTCAAATGTAATTGTTTCCTAAGCTTTAGATCTCAGACCTTGACTCTCTCATCTATTGGTCAACCTAGTTCTGTATCTGTTCTCTGGGTGTCTTGATATTTAAATGAATTTATTTGACCATTGAATTTTGGCCGTGTTCATGAAAATACTTGGAAAGTACAAGTGTGTCCCTCAGATTGGAGATAGTAAAACAGTTCTACCCCAAAGATGTCAAAAGGCTTGTACAAAGTTCAGCTAGCTGATGATGGGGCTGAGACTCAGACTCTGGATTCCAGAACTCCCTGTTGCCTGTGAATCAACTCTGACAGTAAAATGGACCTTGTACAGGGCTGGAGAGAAGGCTCAGTGGTTAAGAGCACTGACTGCTCTTCCAGAGGTCCTGAGTTCAATTCCTAGCAACCACATGGTGGCTCACAACTATCTGTAATGGGATCCGATGCCCTCTTCTAGTGTGTCTAAGGATAGCTACAGTGTACTCACATAAAATAAATAAATCATTGTTTTGTTTTGTTTTTTTAATGGACATTTTAGAATGTATGCTCAGCTCCAGAAATAAACTCAGCGCCCAGGCCTTATCACTTAGTAGCAAATGAAAGCAGCTTAACATCAAAATGAAAAAAACCCATTCAAATGGTCGTCTTCTAATTGAAACAACTGAATATTCTGCTCTGGACCCAACTTTGGGAAATTTGTAGGTAGATACAGCCATAGTTGGTCCTATGGAATGAAACATTCTTTCTCCCTAATCTGTTGATCAAATAAACTTGTTGGAATGTAGATTGCAGGTCAGGCCTCTGATGGAAATGCCCTGTCCTCCCTTCAAGGCTGCTTCTTTTGCGTATCATAAATCCATTCGATGCTGATCACAGCCCCATTTCATATTCATTCAGGTGGGGTTTATTTTTTTCTTCTAGAGAAGTTCACTGAAAACCTACTCTGTGCTAGTCGCTCTGTCACTATGCATGTTATCTATGAGGGGAAAACTAATGAGCATGCCAATGGAGACTCACAGCTGGCCAAAGTAAGGATAGCAAATGACTGTGGTGTGTTCTGCTCCGAATAGGACATCTAGACCACCATCCCAAAGCCTCAAGGAACATCCTGAAGAAAGAGTGTAGAGTCTGTGTTGGGAAGGTGTGTTACGAAACAGTGTTGTCGGGACATGACAGCTAATAGATCCGTGACGGCACTGCAGTTGTGGCGACCCACACACTACCTGTACAAGATGTACCTCGCCATTTCATCACTCGTAGGGCAGGAGACAGGAACTTCATGAGACCTATGGAGGGGAACTATGGGCAATTAATGGGTACTAAGAGGCATCATTTCTTTAATGGAATAGCCACTGAGAAGTTGCCCATGTTACCATAAGTAATCCATAACTCATGCTCATGCAAGCAACCAAACTTAAACACTGTGAGTTAAAAAGAAGGAGGAGGAGCACGAGGAGGAAGAAGACAACAAAGTAGGAGGAAGTTTATTAAAAAGACAGGTTCCCTAGGATCTTACACGGGCTTGGCCTAGGCCCAGCCCCCTGCACATATGTAGCTTGGTCTTCATGTGAGTCCTCCAACAACTGGATCGAGGGCTATCCCTAAAGCTGTTGCCTATCTGTGCAATACATTCTCCAAAGAGGGCTGCCTTGTCTGGCCTCAGCAGGAGAGGATGCGCCTAGCCATGCAAAGACTTTATTCTGATACACTGGGGAGGGGGGGTGTAATATGGGGCGGGGGCTCCCTCCTCTCAGAGGAGAAGTAGAATAGGGGTGGGGGAGGAAACCATGTGAGGGGAACCAGGAAGAGGGCAGTGATGGGGATGTAAAGTGAGAAGAAAGAAAGAAGGAAAGAAAGGAAGGAAGGAAGGAAAGGAGGGAGGGAGGGAGAAAATAAGTTACAGGGGAAAAAAAGAGGGGTTCCCTTAGGAGAAACAGGCTGACAGGTAGAGTGCTAAGATTACCTAGATTGATATATTAATGCACAAGATTGTTATAGAAAATATTAAAATAAAAAAAAATATATTGAAAAGAAAATATTCCAATAATACCAATTATAAGCCTATTAACAACATATAAATTACTGAATATTATCACTTGTGTCTAGGATTACATGCATGATTGACCAAGGTATGATTTGTTCCAAAGCCTCATGTCAGCACATAAGTTTGGGTCCACAGTCCAACAGTATTGGAAGGTCATGGATGGAAGCTTTAAGAAGGAAGCAAGTTGGTCCCTGGAGGCATCACTCTGCAGAATGAATCAACACCCATCTTTCAGGATTAATTTGTTACCACAAGGGCAAACTGAAACCATGCCAGGTATTTGGTTTCTTCCATAATGAGGACTTCAGCACATCCTCTTTCCATAAAACGCCATCTATATAACACAACTTTATAACACAGTAGTGTCATAAAACAACATGAAGCCCTTCCCACGGCTGCCTGAGCTTGAACATTTTAGACTCCAACACTGTGCCTGAATAAATCACTTACAGAACTGAAACGTTCAACAGAGTTACTCCCAAAACATGGGGGCCTAGGATCTCCTGTCTTATGCAGGATGACTGCTCCTTAATTCCACCTTCATTCGCCACAGAGAGAGGAGGGAAGGAGCATGTGAGAAACGGACCTCTTGGCCAGCCGTCTTCTGAATTTAACTCTCGCTCCTGTACAGTTCAACAATTATCACCTAGAATTTCTGTGATTTGTTTTCCCTCCCGAAGCATACTTCTCTGCACTTGTTTTTAATAGAAATGTGTTCTGTTTATAACTGAAAACCCCTGTGGCTTAACAAGGTCTTTCCAAATGCTAATAATAGCCAACTTACAGGGTACCTGAAAGGCACGACACGGGAGTCTGACCAACTCCTTAAAGATTAGAGTTCTGAGGCATAAAATGACGTGTCCAGATAAGTGATCATCACCAAGTGGAATTCACCTCTGGTGACTCACCCAAAGAAACTTGAATAAAGGAACTTCTAAGAGAGGAAAGCAGTGGATTCTGGAACCCTTGGTGACTAACAATAGCAGGTATTACTTACTTTTATTGATGCTGGAGAAGGAAAAACTAATAACCAGATCCAAATGACAACAACAACAACAAAAAAAAATGGCTAGACCAGATCCACAGTCAAGGAAAGGCACAGGTGTTGCTGCAGATGCTGGGTCAAAGCAGGCATGGAGAAAGGACCCCATCACTCTATCTTCTCACCCTTCTGTCTCCTGCCTGAGCTTCCAAGAACAGGGGACAGGAAGGTGATGCTATCTGCTTAGATCACTTTTCCTGGCACAGAATGGAATCTGGGAAGATCAGAGACACAAAGGAAGAACAGTGATAAGATAAAGGTAACTCAATTACCCAAGTTTAACATGCACCTTCCTTTTAACCAACTTGGGCCTTGTTTGCTTAACAACTGTTGACTGAAAGAAAGAGGCGAAGGTTAGGGAGAGGAAGGCAAGCAGACAAATAGAACTGTCTCAGTCTGATACTGCACCTCACTCACTATGAGACGGTCACAAAAAAATGAAGTGTACTATAGCATTTAACATACCAGACTCATTCTAAGCTCTATATAAAGCCTAACATTTAATATGCAGGCCCATTTTAGACAGGAGGAAACTGAGGCAAAGAATACTGATCAAGTCAATCCCCCACTAGCTGCAGAGATCAAGCTCTAGCTAAATTCCTCATGGCCTCTACAGAGTGGAAGGAGCCAATAATAGATGATAGATAAGTGTTTCATCCTCACAGTTAAAGTTCTGGGCGTGCTTAGGGTGTAATGAATTACATCATTTTAAGACAAGCCAAGACTGGCTGGAGCAACAAGGCAAGAAGCCTGCGTGGCTACTAATCAGCGCCTAATCCAGAATGGCTCAGCCTCCTGCAAGAGGAAACCTGGCCCCT
>JADRCH010000006.1:8390791-8453274 GCA_019843965.1 Rhynchomys soricoides | reverse complement strand
CCTAATCCAGAATGGCTCAGCCTCCTGCAAGAGGAAACCTGGCCCCTAGACCTCCAAACAATGGTAACTAGTTCCCTGGTCCTTCACAACTCCCTTCAGAGCTCCACAGACATGATTCCAGGTACTTCCCCCATTTGGATATCAGAGAATCATCTTGGACAGCCTCTTTCTTAAGCTCTGGGTGTATTATAAACCCTTGACAATGAAGCAATGGTTCTCTGCTTATTTTCTAGATCTATGGAAAGATCAGTGACTAGTAATTCTCAAGGAACTAAGCACAAACTTACAAATCCATGACTAGGAAACATCCAAATAATGGAATATACACGTGCAAAACTAACTTTATCCATTATAGCTTTATGTATTTTATATTCACTCCTGAATATAATTTAAAATTAATCTAGATCTATCTTATAAATGTTCAGCATTTAATAACAGGACTAACAAATTTCTTTTCATTATAAGTCCAAGGCAAGTAATATATGATATATTATATATTATATATATTATCTAAAACAAACTAGAAAATGCATCTGGTTTTATGACTTACAATTAGGTTTTTTCTTTACTTCAAACAGAAAAACTAGCCTTGGTCTAATTTAATATCAAATTTTTCCATAAGTAAAATCTATACGGACTAATAAATAAAGAGTTTGCAACATATTTTCCAACTTGTGACTTAAAATTCTGTTACTACCACATATGTTTTTATTAAAACTTTCCAATGACTATTTTATTTCCAGAGAGCATGATTATAAAATAGTTCTCTCAGTTTCAGTGGGCAAAACAGACCTTTGATTTAAAACAGTTTGCAAGCTAGGCAGCCAGGTTAGACAGAAACAGTTCAGTAGCTTCTAGAACAAAAGTAATAGTTTGGGGACAGTTGCCAAACTTTGGATCAATCAAGATGAGCTTGGGCTGAGTGTGTATAACGTACTACAGATGGTGTAAATCTGAGGGTACATCAAGGGCCCTGTGCTTCCAGAACATCCAGGAGAGTCTTGCTATGTCTGTCTGTGTTCAGAGTTTATTAAACAGCCTTGGTCTCCTCCTACCTAAGCTTACATCAGTGTGCTGAACGATGCACTACCAAGTACAGAATGTAAGAAAAAGACCCCAAACTGACTTGAATACAAATCTACCTCTGAAATGATGGGCAAATTGTTTGGCAAAAAATAGAAATTCTTTCTTTCTATTCTTATAGGTTAGTGTAGACATAAATGAAGACTTTCTTGTTGCACACAATGAGGTTAGTCTAGAGACAAGTCTGTACAAAGAGCAAGAAGTGCTGATTGCAGTGGAGTAGCCAAAGGTTAAAATTCAGTAGGATTTACAAAGGGAGGGAAAGGTATTTGGGCTGGATCATAAGGACAGGAAGTATAAAGGTGACATTGCCACCTTGAGTGCCAACAGTGACTGCTACTCATGGTTCCCCATAGATGTGTACTGAGACATTGGGGGGGTGGCTAAGATCAGTGGTCCAGTGATCCATTTCAGACCCAGTCTTAGGCAAGATGACAGGACCCCCTGGTTTGTGACTCTCAGCTCAGATCTTGCTCTCTGAATCTCTAAGGGTTGTCAGGGGTCTAAAGTAAACTGGCTGACCCACTAGGAGGTCAACAGCTATCTGATTTTGATTTGAGGTATTTTCCACCAATCCTTTCCTGCTATGGCATCTACCTGCTAAGTTCAACCCATATTGAGAGACACAGAACTGAACTGAGGCTAAACTAACTGAGGCTAAAGGTTCGGATGCAGTCCACATGGGTGTTGTCTGTTCTTAAGAATTTCAACCAGATCCACCTCCACATCACTCTCCCTGACACAACCCTGCTTCCTTCTCTTATCCTTCAGTTAATGAGGATCCAGAGGGACTGCCCCAAACTAGTTAGGTTCTAACAGGACAGGATCTAATTCCTTCTGTCCACTCTGATCCCAAGCCCAACATATCAAGAAATACTATGCCAGACTTCCCTTCCTCCATACGCTGCTATGGAACCCTCAGGCTGAGAACTCCAGGAAGTGCATAAAGCAAGTCCAATGTACCTTTCACATGCCATCCCTTCAACACAGCCATCGTGCCAGTTTTTAAACAACGTCTCCTTAAGCACCAGCTGCAAATACTGTGAACACTCAAATTGGGACAGGTTCGGTAGCTGTGACTCAGCGTGGTACAGGCAAGGGCACTCAGCCACTCCTTTGTGATATTCCCTGATTTTTCTCCCCGTGGTCAGCTCTGACCCCTGCTCAATGCCCACGTATACTACACACACCCCTGTCCCCATCTCCTCATTATAGAGTGGAATCAAGGGTGCCACCAATCCAGGATGAAATATACGTCCTTCATGTGTATTCCACACAGAAAGTCTCCTGCTTTGTTCCTAGTTACTTTCACAGATACTGGCAGAAATGATATCTGTGTCTGTCACAACCTCGACGTCACAGAGGTGGTGTGGACATCTCTCTGTCTTCTTTGAGGCCTACAGGGTTGTCCTATGCTAAGTAATGTTATTCACAGAATAATAGTCCACCATACTTGCAATTTGGGGTCATCTTCAAATCTTACTCTTCTACATTTTTTTATCTCAGGAAGTTTTGTGGTTATTTTCCAGGACACCATGGCCATCCACTCAGAGACCCTCTTCCTCTTCACACCTACACCTTCACCTTCTGCTCCTGTAAAATAGTATTATTCTTTTACAGTCTAGCCCCATTTCAAGGTTCATAAGTATACATGCAGAAGAACACCTATTGGCTTCCATTGGCCATTATTGCTATTATCTCAAGCCCACTTGGGTTAAATTATCATCTCATTCTCTGGAAACAGGCTACAGAAGTCCTCACCCACTGACCTAATAATGGCCTCTACTTCCTCATCTGTGAGTTGAGTCCCAAAATGAGAAGCTTTTCTCTTCATCCACCATTGCCGGGGAAAGCTGGTGCTGAGGCTGAGGGCTGCAGCAACCAGACACCCATCTTTGAATGGCGTCTACCTCCCGTTTTCCTCTATCACCGTTTACAGCCAGTCTGGGGATAGTCTTACCAAAAGGGCCTTCAGAAAGCTTGCTCCAGTAACAGTTTGCAATGCCCTTGGCACATGCTCAACTTCTCTAAGCACATCAGTCCACGTTTCTTTTCCACACTCTCTTTCCTGTTTGCAGGGACCACCAGAATTCAGAAACCATCATTTGAAAAGGAGAGTGAACCTCCAGCACTCACCTGACATAGGCACCAGCGGTTTGCCTGGCCTTCGGCAAGAACTAAAACCTATCTCAACCTGTTTCTTCCTCTGAAAATAAAGATGGTGTCAGGACTTCAGTGGGATGTTGTGGGAATTAGTTGAGATAGTGGGTGATTCCGTCCCCTCTGTGGTGGTTAACATTACTGTCTATTTGGCAGGCTCTAGAATCTCCTAGAAAACAGACCTATGCCTGTCTGTGGGTGAGTTTCTATATTAGGTTAACTGAAATGGGTACACTCACCCAAACTGTGGGCAGCACTGTTTCATGGGGTGGGGCCACAGATCTAATAAAAAGGAGAAAGCAAGCCAAGTACCAACATTAATCTCCCTCTCCCTTCCTCTCTCATTCCCCTCTCTCATTCTCCTCTCTCTCTCTCTCTCTCTCTCTCTCTCTCTCTCTCTCTCTCTCTTCCTCCTCTTCCTCCTCCTCCTCCCCTTCCCCCTCTCCCCCTCTCCAATGTGACCAGCTGCTTCATGTTCTGTATGAGGAACGACTCGGTCACCTCTGCATAAATGCCAGGGCCACAGAGCTGCAAAGGCATCTCCTGCAAGAGAACCTAATTGAGGACTGCCTGAGAAACAAAGGATTGCTGATGTCAGCCAATCGGGAACTGCTGTTTAGAAGAGATGCTTTCTTGGGACCAATGGGGCACTGGTGGAGGGGATTAAAGGAGCTTGCAGCAGCGTTCAGATGAGCTTTCTGCAGCTTTCCTCATCTGCTCCTTGTTCCGTGCCATCTCATCTCCAACCCCCAAGGGCAGGTAGGGTAGGGCAGCGAGTAGTCCAGGGCACAGGCAGCAATGTTCCTGATGTCATGGCTTCTCCATAGTGATGGACTGTACCCTCAAACTGTGAGACAAGAGAAGCTTCTCCTCATTCCAGTCATTTTCGTCAGGTGCTTGGTTACAGCAGAAAGAAAAAAGTGATGCCTTCTGCATTCCGAATAAGGAGCTCCTGAGCCAGACTAAGCACAAAAGCAATCCTCACCTCAAAAGGAATATATGAAAATGCTACTTTTAATTCATTACATTTATTTCTTTGATATAAAAGCCAGTGTGAGCCTGCCACAGACTATGTGTGTGCATGTGTGTGTGTGTGTGTGTGTGTGTGTGTGTGTGTGTCAGTGTGTGGGGGGGACAGAAGATGACTGGTGGGAATTCATTATCTCCTCCCACATTGTAGATCACAGGGATTGAACTCAGGTCCTCAGATTTGGTAGCAAGCACCTTTATCTAGTGAGCCTTCTTACAGGCTCAGAAAATCCCAGGAGCAAAAAGATGTTTCCAGGACAGAGTCACTATATTTCAGTTGCCAGGTTACCACAAAGAAGGAAAGCCAAGTTCATTTTTGACACATTGAAAAGAAGTAAGCTAATGGCAGGATGAATGTGGTGTGGATTCAAACAGTTTCAAGGTGAAACAAGAGCGGCCATTTGTGAGGCTTTCTAGAACATATTTCATACAGTGCTTTGCAGAGTATCTTCTTTTTATTCAAAATCATAATTTCACTCTGTGTGAATCACGTTGTTTTTGAAACACTGTTGGTTGTTAAGGTTACTTGATTGTGTGTGATAAGCCACTGATTTACAGCAGAATGCACAGGCTCTCTCCTGCTTCCACCAGCTTTGCTGACAGGGTGTCCTGCAGTGGTATGTTTTGTGTTTTTCCAGAAGCATTCTGTAAAGTTCCTAAGTGTGGGCTGGTCTCTGTTGCTAGCATCAGGGAAGGCTAAGGAGGAGGTAGGAAAGATGGAAACAACCCAGTATTGGCAACAACCAGCATCTCATTTATCCAGATGTTTCTACCTAGCACTTGGGAAGCAAATTTCTGAAGCAGCCTATGTGTCAGCACTGACTCTCTAGAAGCAACTGAAAAGGGCAGTCCTTGGGCAGAATGACTCAGAGGGGAACTTGGTGCACAGCCTCGATGTGAAAACCCAGAAATCTGACTTCCTAGACTGATTCAAACTGCCATACAGTGTGACTGTGGATATGGTTCCTGGTGTCTCTGCAATTTACACTGCCCCCTCTAGTTCTAATCATCTATGATGGGAGGATGCCAAGTGGGACAGTTTCAGGTAGTATGACTCAGAGACCTTGGAGAGCACTTGAACACCCTGGGTCTGTTCTCTGGTGAATGGGAAGCTCAGGGTCTGAAGCACACCATCTGCACTTCCAAGTGCCCCAGATGTGTACAATTAACACAAGAGCATCTGTGACAGCATGAACTCCTAGAGATCACAGATTTCCAGAAGGGGCTGAGGCCAGACATCATGCAGGGTACACCAGAATGAGTTGATGTCTAAGAAAATGCTTGAAAACCAACTGTTGCCTCTGCTTCAGAACTGATTACCCACCAGTGATAAAGTATTCATGTGTGTCCTGGAGTGGGAATGGGAGACAGGTTAGAATTATGACCGTGACCATAGATTCTGCTTGTACTTGACCAAAAACTCTAAATGAGGGACTCCAGCATCCCTTTTATTCTTACTGATATTAAAAGTATAAACTGTCCTTATGACAGAGTCCTCAAAATGAAATACAGGGCATACTGGGGTGTTGTTGTTTCCACTGAAGGGCCAGTTCCCTTTAGTTTGTGGAATTTCAAGGCAGTGAGTTTTAAAGCAGAATGAGGCAAACCTACCTATTAATTTCTATCATAGTCTATAACCAAGTAAGCATATAAGAAAGAGGAAACCTTCCTCTCTTCCATCAATACACTGACATAACTCCAGATAGAATAGAGGAAGTTAATCTGAACTTTAAAAGAAAAAAGTATGTAGACAACAAAGCACAGGTTCTAAGGAGCCACGATCCTCACTAGGTGCAAAGAGAAGCGTGGCCATGGCAACTCCTCTCCAAGAGTCATTGCCTATTTTATTTGTGATCTCCCAACATGACTCCTTGTAAGCTAACAACATGATGACATCAATATTTTGCACATGCAATCCCAGTTAAGCTTAACCTAGGTGTGTGCCTAATACGGATATGGAAGAAGTCTCTGCTTGAGTACAAAAAACTTTACTCAGCTTTAGCAGTAGCCCACAGTTGGAGAAGGAGATAATGAAATTGAGAGTATTCTTCCCATAAAATGATTGCGAACATGGCACAAATGTAGAATAAAGTGGGCGTGGAACTCATACTCCTGAATCTTAAGAGGTTTAAGACAAGATGAATTAACCTACACAGAGATTTTCTTATCAGAGGAATGGAGATTAGATGGAACTACTTAATAAAATACAGACAGCTTGCTTTTTAGTACAGGATAGCTGTCCCTCCCATAGTCCCAGAGACCCTAGCTCCCCAGCACTTTAGGCCTCTTGATGGAGCATCCTCAGTATGCCTAAAGCTGTGAGGATCCCTAGAGGGCTTCCCATCAAGCTAGGCATAAAATTCAGGCATACTTGACACTATTAGAGGTGAAACCAAAGATGGCTGTGAATCAGAAAGAGGGGATGTGTGGACTTAAAGTGTCAGTAACCTGATGACGGAGGTTGTTCTCAATAGACATGAGGATGGGGATTGAGATACTTGGAGAAGACTAGGAAAATGGCTCAGTGGATAGAGCCTTGTTATGCAAGTACAAAATGTTTGGACCACTGGAAGCCATGTGAGGCTAAATGTGGTAACCCATCCTGAATGCCCAGTGTTCCTATGAGATGGGAGTCTCACAGGCCAGTGAGACTTGGCACACAGTGTCACACAACAAAGACCCTGTCTCACACAAGAGAAAAGACAAGGGACAATACCTGAGGTTGTCCTCTGACCCCCATAGACATTGTGGTACACACTACATGCACACCAGACTTACGCACCTTGTGTGCATGTGAAAACACACATACATACACACAGAGCAGTTTTAAATATATATTTAAAGATGAAAATAGAAAAACAGAAATAGCGGAAATGAGGTTATCCTAACTGGAAGAAAATGAGCAGTAGGCAATTCTGCAGCCCTGGGAGTTCTGTCATCTCCATCTGTGTCTGAAAGTCAGGGCTTCCTGTGTACAATAGACTAGGTTTCATTTAGACAAACAGAATATTTAGGCTTTCTCAAGACCTGTCCCCAGAGCTATGTGGGTTGGGATGTGTTGATAGGGCCAGTCCTCTGATTTGGGGACAATGTCTCTCTCTGATTGCTACAGAGATTAAAATAGGTATTAGAAAAAGCTTTCATTTGTCCATGGTCCTTTGGTCATTGAGACATATTATTAACTGTTGAAATTTGTCTAGAGATATTTGAGACATTTGGAGCAGGAAGATATTTGCATATTTCATCAAAGATACCAACCAAAGACCAAGAGAGCTGGAAGCAGAGCCACCCGTGTTATAGTAGCATGTTCTAGGTAATAACCACAACCCAGTATTGAAACACCTGTTTGTTTTAACTTAGCAAACCTTTCTGGAATGCTTACAGTGGTGCTGTCTCATTTGTTAGGACTTTGGTGGGCTGTGTGTGTGTGCAAGAGTGAGCAAATGGGAGAGAGAGATATAGACAGACAGACAGACAGAGACATGGAGGGATAGAGACAGACAAACAGAGGCACAGGGAGGGATTGAGACAGACAGACAGACAGACAGACATCAAGAGAGACACAGCGGGGAGGGGTTAAAGAAAGCCACCAAAGTGATCATGAGAAAGGAATCACTAGGAGCTTCTGGGAGATTTCCAGCTTCCCCATCCAAAGCCCCTGAGTCAGAGCACAGCCAAGGCCCTGAGCCAGTGTCTGTTGCAAGTGATCCAATGTGTTCAGTTACAGGTGCTCTACGATCACACAAAGAATGCTGCACATGACAATAACAGGATGTGGAGGTCAAGAATGAGAAACTTTAAATGAAACTAACCAGGCTAGTGGTACACCTTGGTGAACCAAGAATCAGAGAGACTTGAGTGGACCCAAATCTTGAGTGTTGTTAATAACACAGAACAGTAGGTATGTTTCCTCTATGTCTACATCCATATGTAAGACACAGGGGAACTCTCCATTTACAATGAAAATTAATCAAAAATAGCCACAGGAGGAGCGTCTAACAGCACTGGGAGCTGTTGTGGCAACAGTAGTTAGTGAAGCTGCAAAACTGTGGGTAAGAAAGAGAAAGGGAGGAATCTGGGTAAAGAGAACAGTGTGTGAAGTTTGAAGGACGGTTGTGCCTGTATTTTATCTGAAGAGGAGAAATTAAGAGTGAACGATTCTTTCCAGGAATGAGCTTCAGATAACAGGCTAGTGCCTGGCTGACTCATAAAACATTCTCTTCCTTCTTTCGCTTATGTTTCCAGGATTTTTAGCATAGAAGACTCTGCTAAGTGCTGGATGAATCCATTAAAACCAAACTCAGGGGCTGGAGAGCTGGTTCAGCACTTAGGAGAGCACACTGCTCTTGCAGAAGACATGAGTTCAATTCCCAGCCCTGACATCAGGCAGCTGGCAGCCACTTGTAACTCCAGCTCTGGAGCCATCCCACACCTCAGGGGCATCTGAACACATCTGTGCGTATCCATACACAGACACACATAATTAAAACACTTTTCAAAACCAAACTCAAACACTGCACTTAAATACAAAACTGATAAATTGGGCAGCCCCAGAGAACAATCACGAAAATCTTTTATTTAATTAAAAGTATTATACATGTTGTTGCATTTTCATGGAAAATATTGAGTTTTTAAAAAACCACTGACAGAGTTAGTTTTCAGGAGCTCTCATGCATCCTATCCTACCAGCTGCTGCTTTCTGTGGCATTAACTATGTGTTTGGGAGGAGCCACAGTACTGTAGGCCCGTAGTACTGGAGCTTCCTAGAAGACCAGACCTACTGATCTCAGGAGTGAGGCATTTCCTTGAAAACAGTGTTCTGTCAGGTTCCTACAGACATCGCCAGCTTTTGGTTTCCTTGCAAATCATTGAAGAAAACAAAAACAGAAACAAAAACAATAAAATGAGTGTAAAAACCCAGTTCTGAAATCAACACCAGTTTAGTACAACTGAGCACTGCCTCATCCAGTTTCCAAGCCAGTTAATGCAGGACCTCGAGTCCAACCTGATGGATTAGTGTCCCGAGCTCTCCAACAAAACTTCCCCAGAACCCACTGTGGGAAGACACTGATACCTAGTGTTTATATTCAAACCACCAGCAAATACATGACAGCACATGAAACACCCCATACAATATCACTTAAAAATACATCTTAGAACAACCTTGGGAACCACTGTCTATGTCATATAGCTGTGTGAATACATTTTTAAATCTTCATGTGATTACACATTTGTTAAAGAAAATAACAGCATGAAACATTTAAAAATTATTTAAGTCATAAACATCTCACAGGGAAATAGAAGATGTGTACAATATAATCCCTTCCTTCACGTCCTTCCTTTCTTTGGACTATGCCATCCCCTAATGTTCCCTTGACCCCCACATTATAATGCTATGTCCTTATGCTGCTTCCAAGTGATGCTTTTACTAAAATGGTTCTGACAGAACAGAAATGTCCCAGCTCTCTGTTCGTGGTCCTTCGCTTTAAATTATAGTATGCTTAACTGGAATTTTGCATCCAGCTTAATATTAAAGAGAGGTACACTCTCCTTAAAATATACAAACAGGTGAAAGCAGCTGGAGAGCAGAAGAAAGCCGAAGTTGCCTCAGCGTTTAGAGACTGAAGTAGACGCCTTCTTCATAAATGCCCTTTCAGTTGACGGGAATAAAATAAGGCTGAAACTGCTTTTCACATTCTGGCTCTGCTGGGGGCATTTTCACATAGACCCCTGTTGTAAGAGGACTTCTTTTCTTTAGCTGCCAAAACATAAAAAAAAAAGCAATTATTATCAAAGAATACAGAAGCCAATTTTAACCATAATAGGGCCCAGTAAATATCAGGTCCTTTCCTAGTAAAAATAAAAACATCCACAACAACATACAGAATTATAAACTCCGGGAGATTTTCTTAATTTAGCTAGTCAAAATCACCTTAGATAAATAATTCTGCAAAAGGGAGGAAAGGGCTTTGAGACTACTTCTCCAAGAACACCCAAAATGCCCGAGACAACTGACAAGATCTTGTCTTGGTCATCAAAGCACCAGAAACATTTGAAGGTGGCTTTGACACCCTGTTTTGAAGCTGTATTCCTCATCTCCATTCCTCTTATGCTTTTTATGGCTTTTTCTTTGTATTAGTTCCCAGTTTCTATCACCTCAACAACTTCAACAATGGATATCTAGTCAGCCTAGCTTAATGGCAAATTATTGAGAAGACAGCAACAGAACCGAGATTCAGTGAAGGTGTGTATGTGTGTGTGTGTGTGTGTGTGTGTGTGTGTGTGTGTGTGTATGTGTGAGTGTGTGAAAATATACATGCAGAAAGAGATACAGAAAGTGACAAAGGTAGAGAGATGAGGGATGGGGACAAAAGACATTGCTTGTGATAAGGAAAGCCAGCCTTACACAGACACGACTGAGGACCATTCAGAACCCTGACTGGAGACTTGATTCGATACTTCTCTCTTGTCATTATCAATATATTTAAAAAAAAAAAAACAAGAAATTTCATTCACTGAGCCAGGGAGGAGGGCAAGGCAAGGCACTTAAGTAGCTAATGGGGGTGACTATTCTACAAGTACCTACAGCGTGAACAAAGAAGGCACAAGAGGAACCAAGAGATGGTGTTTGGTGAAGGACAAAAATCCATCTAGGTGGTTCTATTATGGATTGCCCAGCAGAATCCTGTGCTCTAGGGTCACTAGGATGAAGGCCATTGCCATGATGGTGACAACCAAAACAGCTGCTCCGTGTTGTTCAAACAGTTACTCAAACTGAAACTCTGCTCAGAAGCACACAAACATTCACTGTCAAACATGCTCACGTACAGCAGTAGTCATCCCGAAACCTCTAAGACAAGTGTATGGGGTTCTAGCCTGTTCTTTACCCTATCTTTCCTCTCCTTGTTTATTACTTCAACTCAACACCAATTGGTCAGTGGGTTACAACTCAAGGTGTCCTCATTAACTGGAGGAATATCCACACCGCACTCACCGTCTTGCTCAAAGAAATAGCAGTGACCAGGAAACTATAGAAAAACAACCCCGAACTGACTGCAGCAAGGGTCCAAAGGAGGAGGTCAGGATCCGGGCATGGCTCTGGGTCTGCAACAGAAAACAAAGCACCAATCGCCTGAGACAGTTTCCAATTGCGGGGCCCTAGTTCGAGATTCCAGGCTTTGCTAGCCAACCCTAACTTGTATTGTTAACCCGCAGGCAAGTCTGGCTATTTATTTAATGCATGACTTTCCCAGAGTCCCATCACAGGGACAAGGCTAAACTTCAAGAACAATTATCCTAGCCTATCAGCAGGATAGAACAGTCCCCAAACACATTTCATTGCAATCAGAGTGATGGTTATGTAACTACACAGCATGAGCAAGACTGCTATCTACTAGGGAATTCCTAGCTATGCATCACAGACCTAACTATGAAGGACCTCAAACCAAGGAACAAAACTATTCTGGTGTAAAGACAATAGTAATGCAACAGACTTGTTCTTAGTGGAATGGCTTTGCTCACCAATGACATAAATCTGGGTCCCGTTGCCCATGCCCACAAAGTATGGCGGTGGGTACATGAGTTCCACCTTGCAGAAGTACAGTCCGGTGTCAGCAGCTCTCAGTCCTTGGATGGTGAGGTTCACTCTGCTTTCATTAAAGGTACCACTGCAGAAGGAGTCATCTAGGAAACCCACTGTATTATTCACTGTGAATGTCGTGGCACAGACCTCAGTTGCCTGGTCATTTGTCTGCCGCAGCACAGTCACCCGGACCTCATCAGTGTTGTGTGTAGATGAATATTCACATGGAAAGCTGGCGACACCGTGGCTGCTGGCTAATACCACTGAAGGTTGGGTCACCTGTATGGCTGGCATGGAAAAGCCAAAGGGAACTCAGTGGACTCATGGTCATTTATGGTTGGGACTACTAGGCCACACTTGAGGGCAGGGGAGGTTTATCCTGGATGAGTTTCTGCAAGTCCACCTCTCAACAAACTCATCACCCTCTTGACCCTTTGCCTCTCCATCCATCCACCCTGGAACTCCCCTTCCCATCTTCCTGCTGTCATCAGTCAGTCTCCAAGATCTCCTTATTGATAGTTTATTGAAGACAGTTGGCTACGGCAAGGAGAATGCTGGTATAGAAAATAGAAGACCTGGCTCTCATAAAATGTGTAATTTCGGCAAATAATTCCTTTCATTTATTGTCTCATGCAGTAAGAAAGAAGGGTAACCTACATGTCAGTGCAGTGTATTATTTGCTGATAATAGAACTATATCATTCAGGAAGCAGAGTGAATGGAAGTAGAGACCTTTCTGGAGCTTGGGGTGCAGAATCTTGCCTCATCTCTCAAAGTAAGCCTCAAAATTTCCTGCCTACTTATTTATAAGTGTACCTCTGACAACCAGGTTCAGTTGAACCTTAGGTCAATGCACTGGTCACCCTTTTCCTGGCATCACAGTGATAGAGTGGTGTATAAATCAGATGAGGAAGCCACAGAGCTGAGGGCACCAAGGTCATTTCCTCTCTGGGTTGAGGCAACCCTGCTTTAATTTCTGTGGGCACCCCTGCTTCCCAGCTTCTGCCTCCCTTCTTTCCTTCACTTAACACTTTCCTCAACCTTTGGGGTTGTTGTTGTTGTTGTCATTTTCTCTTTCCTCCCTGGAGACTACAAGAGAAAGGAGTCCAGGTCTCTACACAAATACGCTTTCATCATTAGAAATTAGAGGGTTTGCAGCCTGGTATTGGTGATACAAATCTGCAATCCCAGCAGCCAGGAGATGAAGGCTGCATAGCAAGTTCAAGGCCAACGTCAGCTAAACAACAAGCTATTGCTTTACAAAACAAATAACCATAGGCAGAAGGGCTGCAGATATAGCTCAATGATAGAGTGCTTGTCTAGAGTACACAAGGCCTCGGGTTCTACCCTCAGCATACAATATAAAAGTGGCTTTATGTCATATTGCCTTTTCATAACTAACCTGGCTACTATCTGGCCAATATTGCAAATTACACCCAAAACTTAAACTGAACAGGTCATTGGCATTTTACTAACATTGATTGAAAAAACAAGACAATAATTAGTGTTTAGTGTCCTCCACATTATAAACTTGAATACTACCCCAGGCTTAGTTACCAAGACCACCTCTCCTACCCAAAAACCAGGCTATATAGATATATAGACATTAGCCTCTCCTGAAAGCACCTGTAATGATCAACATCTGTCCTCAGGAAAGAGAACAATATGGTGGCAGTTGCCATGGTTATTCCATCAGCTTGGCTGGTGAAACAGCAGGTGTCTGCCCAGCCTTCATCTCTACTATCAGGGACACTCTACAAGCATCCTTTGCTCATGGAAACCCCACCAGAGTGTTTAAAAAAGCTCTCTCCCACATTAAAGTTTTTGTGACCTATTCAGATAAGAAACTACATGACTATTGCTTCTTTGGTAAAATTAAATCATCAAATATCATTTGTGCATCAGTTTCACACAAACTACGCGATTTCTTAATTTAAAAGGTCTAGAGAGAGAGGGTGAGGATCCAGTAGATACATGCATTTCAAGGCACATAACAGCCCTGGTATTAGCCTTTCAAGAGCTTATATTTCATCTGAAAAGCAGGGATCTGTACTTAAAATCCACATATAGCTAATGAAACAGTTAAGGGTTTTATGAAGAAAAAGAATAGCAAAAAGACTCTTAGGCCAAAATCCCTGGTATTTGTCTTCTTCCTTCCCCAGCTCCCTTGCTTTGTCCCTTCCTTCCTTCCCCCTTCCTTCTTCTTCTCTTCTCTCTCCCTTCCTCCCCTCTTCTTCTTCCCTTTCTACAACCTTCATTTCTTTCTTCTTTCAATTTCAAACTATTTTATCTTTAAAATAATTAACTAATTTATTTTCCTTCACTTATTTTATTACTTCTTTTATTCTTTGAGATTATAATTACATTATTTCTCCTTTCTTCCCTCCAAATCCTCCCATGTATCCCTCCTTGCTTTTCTTTCAAATTCATGGCCTCTTTCTTCATTATTTGTTGTGATATGCACAGATGTATAGGTATATTCATTCTTCATGCAGTCTTCACAGTCTATATGTTGTTTGCATTATTGATTTCAAGGCTGACCATTTGGTATTAGATAACTAACTGGTGTGCTTTTCCCTGCGGAAGTTTTCTGCTCTCCATATTCCTTGGCTTCCTGTAGTTATTTGTATAGTGTTGAAGCCTCTTGGTCTTTCCCCCATCCACTTGGGTATATCTATTGTTGTTCATGTCCTTATTCAGCTCATGTTCAGGCAGTCCTGTTGGTGAGACTTTATGGGTGTCCCATCTGACATGTCTAAGAGACACAATCTCACAGTAAACTCTATGTACCTTTGCCTCTCACCATCTTTCTGCCCCCTCTTCTGTGATGTTCCCTAAGGCTTAGGTGTGATCATTTAAAGAACTAAGAGTGTCTCAAAAAACATAAAGTGAATGAGGAAAGAATTCTTATTTATTTGAATTTAGGTAGGATTTTTGGGGGGATTGGAGGAAGTTAGGAGAAAAATATTAAGGTCACTCTGATACCAAGATCAAATGTACTCAGAATCTCAATGCCTTTCTCCCTTAGATCTCTGAATTTTACAGTATTTTCTAACAGTGATAAAGAAGAGCCTGAACTTGCTCTCCCCTGAGTCAGCTCTCATGGTCCCTTAAGCCCCAGCTGGGATCCTAACAAGCTGCTGTGGGCAGTCTCAGCCCCTTTGCTATTGCAGAGCTCCTCCACTCTTCTTGGAACTTGTCTTTAAGAAGCTGTTAAACCAAAAGGTAGAGGGTTTGCCTTTCACTTCTGGCATGACAATAAATCACTGTCCTTAGCTTCAGAAAGAAATGAAACCCATGTAGGAAAAACACCTCCTCCACCTTCACGTTCCAGAAGTCTCCACTCACCTTCAGAGAAGATTGGGATGAAGAGAAGAGCAAGCGGAGCTACAAAAGGCCAAGTCCTAGAAGGCAGCTGCAGGTGAGCTTTGTACCTCTGGACTCCAAGAAAAGCCATGGCTCGATGGGAAACGTGCTCAGGTTCTCAGGAAGCAGTGTAAACGTACAGGACCTTGAAGCTTTGAAATGTGTTTGAACCCACACAGACTTAAGGACTTTATATAGACAGCTTTGGTCCAAGGTACGTGCTACATATGTATAGGACACACATGACACCTGAACAGAGAGTCTTTTTGTTTTGGTTTTACAAGAAAGGAAGCCGTGGGTTTAGCTGTTACGTCATAAAGACAACCTCAAATATTCAAAGTAAAACTGAACAAAACAAGCAAATCCATGGATGGAAAATGTACTCAACTTGAAACTGAAGCTTCGAGTCACCTCTGAGGACCAGGATAAGTGGAGTCTTGGAGAGTATAATTTCCTGTAGTGCAAGATATCCCTAAATCCCAATCCCACTTTATCCAGTTGTCTGGTGATCTTTAACTACCCAGTTCTCTTTCTTGGCATCCCCATGGTCATCCCTCTTCGTCCTAGAGCTGATGTCTGAATTTCTCTTTGGAAGGCACCCATAAAATGTGTTCTAGATATGATGCTCTGTCCTTCTTTGAGCCTCTCAGTAGGCAAGAAAGTTTTTTTTCCTAACTCCATTTAGTATTTTATTGAGAGAAAAATGCCAAAATCACAAGAAATAAAACACACACACACACATGCACACGCATACATACACACAGATACATACACAGACACACACATACACCAGAGAAAAGGGCCTTTGGTTTTGTCAATTGGGAAAGAAATCAGATGTCCTTAAAGCTGTTAACAATGGCAAAATAAAGTTGTGGATGGCCCAGGAAAAGCCAACCCAAATGAAAAGACATTTAAAACCTCCATGGGAGGATGGATCTTTTTTTTTAATAGTAAGACTTTTAAAGGGTGAAAACTCAAAATTAGGAGACACAGGTCAGTGATAGAAACACAGCTCACACACCTCAGTAATGGAGACACAGTTCAGTGATGGAGACACAGCTCAGAGGTGGAGATACAGTTCAGTGGTGGAATACTTGCTTAGTATGCAGTAGGCCTTAGGTTCAATTCCCAGCAAAACAGAAATTCAAAACTAAGGATAAATACTACCAGAATTCTTAAACTCTAAAACTGTAGAAAGGGCAAATGTTCATCCATAAATACTATGGTATTGTAATATAAAAATTGTTTAGAATGCTCAGTACTTAGAATATCTAAGTATTCTCTATATTAGTGCATATTAGATAGTTAAAATAATTGACACACACATATTTATAATGTGAGTTTTTTTAGAATACTAAACATTGAAGACTTCCCTTAAATCTGGGGAGCTTTCATATAGTTCAAGGATGAAAAGGATGTTCATTGAGAATCTGTAACATGCTAGGAACTGTGTGCACTTAGCATGGGATGGAGGCAAGATAAAAAGCCCAGTTGATTGCCTGGCATGGCAGAGCATGTCTTTAATCAGAGCTCTTGGAAGGCAGCGGCAGGTAGGTACTCCGGTGTTTCTGTGGTTTCCTGCCATCTCTGAACCCCATCAGAAGAGGCTCTGTAGAGTCGGGACTATATGCTTCCTTTAGAGTCTGCCCGGTAGCATGTGCTCACACACGTCTTTCATTCTGCATGCCATTTCCCAACATGCTTCCTTTGGGTCTTAGGATAATGACGCAAGCTTCCTATGCTGTATTTGCTCCTGTTATTTCGTTGCCTCCTCTCCACATCCCCTAGCATTTAGCTGAGGTGTCAACACCCTAAGAAGCTGCTTGTGATGTATCTCTTTTCTATATTCCCCTAGCACTTTAGAAAAACTTCCAACCCCCAATTCATATGGCAAGAAACAATAACGACCTAATGGCACTAGTAAGGGGCCAGGACCCAGACTGGGCACTAAAGACTTTAAAAGTGTGTGTGTGTGTGTGTGTGTGTGTGTGTGTGTTCCTGTCCTGTAGGTGAGCTCATGGCAGCAGCAATGGCAGACAGCTATACTTATATCGTAATCATGGCAAGGTGGGAATGAGATAGACGATAGAGTTGAAGTATTACACAAGCTATAGAGGAGCAGGAACCTCTGGTTCAGGCATGGATATCAGGAAAGTCTTCCTGGAGGATGAACCCTGGGCTCATTATTGAGGACAAAAGTAAAGGGTGAGTATTCAGACAAAAAGAGCAGTAGTTCCAGAGAACCTGGTGGGAGCTGATGCCTCTGCAGGAGCCAGTGAAACACAAAAAGCCATCCGCACAACCAAGCTCAGACTTCATAGAACTGTCTTCTTGTCCAGAAAGAAAGGGAGGATGGGTTCAAGAACATAGGATATATAATCAGGAATAAGTCTACTGCAAAATCCCCAAGCAACAAGAATTCACAAGATTTTCATGTAAAGAACATGTAGTAAATGTACTCTGATTTTCAGACCATGTGGTCTGTGTTGCCACTACTTGGTTCTTCAAGTTTAAGGTGGAAGCATCCATAGATCACACTTAAACAATGTGTGTGGCTAATTTCTAGTAAAGCTTTGTTCATAAAAATAAGTGGAGACTGGACTTGGCCTGTGGACAGTGGCTTTTTAACCCTTCTTCTAACAAAGGAAATGACAACTTTGGTGACAAGGTTCCTAGGGGGCTAATCTATAATCATTGAATAAGAGGAAAGGGTTTTGGGGGGCACAATATTTATGGCTTGGGAGGAATAATGGTTCTTAGTTTCTCTTCCAGTGGCTGTGATAAAATACTCTGACAAAAGTAACTTACAGAGAAAGGAGTTTATTTGGGCTCACAGTTGAAGGCTCACAGTCTATTATATAGTATGATAGTCAAGACAGCAAGACCTTGAAGTAGCAACTGTTCTCAATAATTAACCCAATCAACATAATTCCTCACAGGCCTACCCTCAGACTAACTAATCTCTCACAGGTGTGCCTGGATGTTTGCTTTCTAGGTGGTTCTAGGCCCTACCCAGTGAACAATTAACAGTAGCCATCACAAGGACAATGATCAGAAATTGTCTAAATATTTGCCATTTTATCTCATTAAAGTCTCATAATAACCATACAAAATAAGAATTGATACTTTTCCCACTTAATAAAGGGATAAAGCAAGGCCTTGAGAGTTAGCTGACTTATCCCATCCTTCATAAAAAGAGACAAAGAATTCAAAGACAGCTAGATTTGAATCTGACCATGAAGATTTGCCAGACATTGCCTTGAGAGCCCACTGTTGCCCAGGCAATGGCTTCAACTCAAGACCTTTTCAAGGGAAATGCCATCACATGGAGAAGAGCGTTCTGATGATGGCTAGCCACCCAGTAAGCAGGAATCTTCTTTTACTCAAGGATCACTGCGAAGACAGAGGTGCAATTATTGGACTAATGAAGATGGGAAGAGCAAGTCATAGCTTCCATTTGAGGGTATTCAACCTAGAGCACCTGTGGAATGATCCAAACACAGTTTCCAACAGGAATCCTGAGGGAGGGGGTACGGTCCAATGACATTAGTTTAGGCACCTATGAACACACTAGTGAAAATTACATTGAAGGCTTGAAATGAACACTCTGGAAATGTTTGATGAATGACTACAACCAGTTCAGCACTGGAAAAGGATGAAGGTTATAATCGGAACTTTCAAAGAAGTCTTACTGGGTTTTCTAAGTTTGCTTTTATGAAACTATTTCTGTCACCGTAAGAAAATTCAATGGCTGTAAAAGAGCATGTGTGAAAGAGTGTTGATGAAAAGATATTCACATGTATCACTCACTAGATGACTGGACTGCTAAGCTGGTAAAAGGTAACTGAGTTCCGTAGATAGTGCAGTCCACATAAGATGGAACATTCTGAAATCACATGCCTCCAGATACGGTGAATTAAGAAGGACACAATACCTCCATGGCAAGATTGCCCACAAACCTGTGTCTCACAAAACTGCTGGCCTGTAATTACACTTCCTTTCAGAAATTAGTATCTTAGATGATAAAAAGAAACCCTGGAAACTAATTCTAGACTGAAGAGAAAGATGAATAGATGCTGGGAGGCTGGATATATGATCTTTGATCATGGGCACCACTGAGAGGCATGGGGAAATGTAAGGAGCTGTACACTGCAGTAACAATATCCTACTGTTAAGTCTTGGGATGTCAGCAAGTAGCCCATGGTTGGCCAAGCACAAATTTTGGTTTTGTGTGTGTATATGTGTGTGAGAGAGTGTGCGTGTGCATGTGCAGTGTGTGTGTGTGTGTGTGTGTATCTGTGTGTCTCTGTGTGTGGTATGTTAGCTCATGTGTGCTGGAATCAAAGAGAAAAAAAAGAATACAGCAATAGTGACAATGTTAACAAACTGTGAATGTGGCTAATGAATAAGTGTGTGTTCATGTTTATTCTTTGTTAAGCTTGAAGTTTGGTTTTTTTTTAAGATTTATTTATTTATTTCATATATTCAGACATACCAGAAGAGTCCATCAGATCCCATTACAGATGGTTGTGAGACACCATGTGGTTGCTGAGAATTGAACTCAGGACCTCTAGGAAGAATAGTCAGTGCTCTTAACCACTGAACCATCTCTACAGCCCCAAGTTCAAAGTTTTTTAACATAAAGTGTTGAAAGCAGGAATGAGAAAGTCAGCTATCAGTGTGGAAGCCAAGTACCACCTTGGAAATACCAGAAACATAGAGAACTAGCCACTTGCTCAGGATTCCTCCCATTCTCTTTTCCCAGACCCCTCAGACACAGGTAGGGCCCTGTGTCTACTGAGCACATTCCCTGTTACATTGGCTTCTAGAGGATTTAGACCAGAATGAAGTCAGGGGATTTCCTCTCTGCTGTCACCCAGATTCAGGCCCTCGGTACAAGCCCATAACCCCAAGTACCTCCCCATAAGTATTTGTCAAGTGAGTTCCATTCTATGATGTCATTTCTCCCTGAAACTTAGTAGCGCTCACCCCTCCAAACTGATCCCTTAAGTCTTAAAGCTAATATCCCCTTTCACTGTGGCTAGTGTCAGGGTACATTGCCTCTGCCCTCCTACCAAAGTAGTCTTTCATTGACTCTCTTGTTTGAGCCACCTGCTTCTTGTTAAAACCATGATCAATCCAGCCTACCAAGTAGAAGACACAGGACTTTAATATTTGCCCCCTGATTTCTATCCAGTACATAGTTTCCCCTATCACATTATATATAGTAACACATCACATTATATGTCTTGTATTTAGCTCGTTACCCCTGTAAACCTTTATCTCTCCTACAGCAAATTCTCTTCCCAGGATACTTGCAGACACACCTCACAGGTAGTATAGCCTACCAGGGCCCTTTCGAACGTAGACGATGATGGAGCTTTCCAATATTTCAGCCTAGTCCTCCAGCCTCATTCTCTCTTACTCTCATTCAGCACTCAAAAAATACTAATAACTAAAAGGATCACTGGAGGAGTGACTGATGAGCACCAAAGAGCCTACCAGGGTGGTCAATAGTATTGGTGGATCCCCACAGACAGAAATTCTAATCCTGGCTGTACTGTTTCCTACACGTGGTGATCGAAGGACAGCTCAAGGGAGTCAGTTCTCTCCTTCCACCTCAGGTTGTCAGGCTTGGTGGCAAACACCCTTACTTGCTGAACCTGCCTCCATAGAAGACACTTAACTTCTCTGTTCTTCATCCTCTCTGTCTCTAAAGTACACCTCATTCTAAGGATCCTATTGTTGATGTAATGATTCAATGAGACTGTACCAACACATCAGTCAACTATGTCCAAAATAATGAAACAAACTATCTTGTGAGATACTGTGGGGGGGAGAGGTGTACTCTGACCCTAGCTATAGTATGTGGAGTTTTTGCCCTCCGACTAAAATACTAGCTTATCTGTTAAACACAAAATTACCAATTTCCAACTTCGTTTTTTACATACACACATCCCCTTTTCTTTGGTACCTTTAGTTAATGGGTAGCATCTTAGAATAAAATGGGGCTCTGTTCATGTTTGCTGGATTTCTGTCTCTGTCATGTCTTCCTTAGTATCTGGAAGCAAATAGTTGTTTTCTTTCTGTCTGATTGAAATAAAAGCCTTCTTACAACTTTACTGAGGATTTAAGAATCATGTACTGCAGCTCTCACAATGTTGTTTAATGGCTGGATACTCAAGTGTCTGAGGGCATGGCTCCTTTGGCTGTTGTCATTTCAGTGTTGGAAGGGGAAAGTCAGTTTTATGTTTACCTTACCACTCTGACTTTTTTAAAGGTTGGTGGTGAAGGAAATGAAAATCGCTGGCTAAAATTAGGACCTGGGGATTCACTGTGACTTCATCACATCACTGTCTTCCTATATCCACTTTGCCTGAGTAAACCCTAGATCAACTTTATACTCTTGGTGGCTACTGGATTTGAAAGTTCTCAATATTTACACAATTTACAGTGGTGCCCACAGAGAGACATATTAGAATTCCAAAGGAGGTGTATATTCAGGTGAGGTAAATAATAAAATCCTGAGTTTTATTCAACTTTTTCTTGTCTATGAATTTTTTCCTTCCCTTCTTTTCCCAATAAATACACCCAAACTACAAGTCTTTGGTTGAAAGATTTGAACCTGGCACTTGAGTGTGCTACATACTGCAAAACATCCTTTGCTTGATGGTTTCAGGGGTAATGGGAAGAATGAAGAGGCTAATATTTGCATAGTGTGCAGTTTCAGGACATCCCGTTATGTTACATTGAGCCCATAATCTTGCCTAATTAAGGTTATATACTCTATTTTCATGTTAATTAGCTCATCACACTACAGCTCCTTTCAAAATCGACTTCAAAGGAAAAAGGTAATCATCTACCAAAGTAAGAGATTGCTGAAAAAGAATGTATCAATCTCACTTCAAAAGAGACAAAGAAAAAGGAAACGCTATGCAAAGTGACTGGAAAGAAAGGGTAGCTTCACTACAACGAAATGGTGGAAATATGGGCGGAGCCAGGCCTATTTAAATAAATGTAGCTGATTAATTTCAGTCCCTAGGCAACCAGAATCCACACCATTAATAAAGCTAAAATGGATGCTTCGGAGTTGTAGAGTTTCTGTGTGTTCTTTCCTAGGAATGTGCATTTGGTTCCTGCTGGCATTTTGGCTTATATTATTCCCTAACCTGTCAGGGAAGAAGAGGTTTGCTGTTCTAGATTAATAAGTGAGATAGAGATCTTCAGCTGAAGGATAACCTCTGCCTGTCGGAGCTTCAGGTACATGGACATGAAAATAAGATTTTTCTTTTTTGGACGAATATCCAAAAGTCAACTTTTAGATACAACAAAAATATCTGTGTTTGGATTTCTCAAGCTCTTTACATCATATGGGTAATTCTTTCAGGAATATCTTATCTCTAGTTAAATGCAATGGTCTTATTTAACCATTATTATCTCTAAGTATCTGTGACTCTGCCAGGCTTCTTACACTTACAAATGAAATCAAAGTTGCGTGATCTTACCACCTTAATCCCACACTCTTGTACCACAAACAGCTATGAATAAATTCTGCTAAGAGGCTTTATCAAAGATAAGTATTCTCATTACTTTTCCTGCGGCCATGGTTTAATTTTTTTTAATTCAAAATACCCCAATGAAAGCAACTCAAGTGAGAATGGGTTTCTTCTAGCTCACAGGTCAAGAACACAGTCTGTCAAAATGGCAGGAGCTTGAAGTATTTGGTCACACTGCATCTGCAATCAGGATGCAGCAAACAATGAAAGGGTGCACTCAACTAGCTTTCTACTTTCTTGAAGTCCAGGACACATGCACAGGGAATAGTGCTTCCTTACTTTTGTGTGTGTGTTCAGGTCTTCCTACGTCAATTCACCTAAACAAGATAATTCCTTAAAGGCATAGTCATAGTTTGATGTAATCTAAATGATCCCTCACTGTGGTGGTTTGAATATGCTTGGCCCAGGGCATGTTAGGATGTACAGCCTTGTTGGAGCAGGTGTGGCCTTGTTAGAGGAAATGCATCATTGTGGGAGTGGACAATGAGACCCTTCTCCTAACCTCATGGGAGTCAGTCTTCTCCTTTTTGCTTACAGAACAAGATGTAGAACTCTTAGCTCCTTCTCCAGCACCGTGTCTGCCTGGATGCTACCATGCTCCTGTCTTGATGATAATAGACTAAACTTCTGAAGCTGTAAGCCAGCCCTAATTAAATGTTTTCCTTTATAAAATTTGCCCTGGTCATGGTGTCTCTTTACAGCAGCAAAACCCTGAGATACTCATAGTTGTGCTTGAGGACCTTCTCCTAGGTGATTCTAGATCCTGTCCATTTGACAACAATAACCATCACAGAAACAGTAGGTATTTTCAAAATAGAAACTCATGTTATTTTACCAAGACAGTCTTTGACTTGTTCAGGACCACTCATTAAATCACATAACTTTATTATCTAGGAGAAAGGGGCAGAAAGGCATAGCAAATAGTTTAATATTTGGACCATGAAGTTTCCCAGGTCACTCCCTCCCACCTGTGTGGCACATTGAGTGTATGTGATTGCCTTTTAAAATATGAGGAAACTCAAAAGGGTTTCCATTTCACAAAAAAGAAGAACCTTCCCAAGCCATTCACAATGTTTTCTTGCCTTGATTCAAGCAAAAACAAAACTTGGAATAGAATATGACCAAAACTTTTAAAATATTTTTTCGTTTATTTATTTATTCACTGTACATCCCAAATGAGCTTTTCTCTTTTTTTAATACTGAACAAGTCTTTTATCCACACTGCCACCCCAAAATGCTTAGCTGTCTATAAAGAATAGCATGGCAAGCAAGTGTGGCCTGTTTGAAAGATGCCATTTCTTGCACGATCTAATCTCAGCCTTAAGCCCTTATGCTAGCCTCTTGGTTACACAAACATTCTTTCGTATTTTGAGGTATATCATTTCAGGTCCTGCTGTGATTGCAGCAATTGAATGATTTCAGGCTCTGAATCCCCTTCGCACCTCAGGTTCATCAGTAACCATCATGGTCACACTTTGCTGAGAGAGGAACGGTAGCTGTGGCAGTAGGAAAGCTCTGCTGGGTGATGGTGCCTTTGCACACACCTTGTGCAGAAAGTGAATCCTTGAACCCAAACAAGAGCTAGCAAGCCCTGTGCTCTCCGTTGACTTAAGAGTCAAAGACTCAGAACCAGGAGTAGTGGTACATGTCCATAATCTAAGTTTTTCAAGAAGCTGGATGAAGAGGAGCTCTTTTAAGGTTAGCCTAGAAACTTTAGTGAGACTGTCTCAATATAAAAAGTAAAATGGGAGCTGGGCTATGACTTGATGGTGAAGTATATGCCCAGCACAGACACACACACAGAGAGACAGACAGACATATAGACATAGACACACACACGCACACACAGAGAGACAGATACAGACACACAGACATAGACACACACAGACACACACAGATACAGACACCCAGGCACACACACACAGTCACTGATAGACATATAGTCTGAAGCTAGGAGAAGAGATTCTGGCTCTTTGTCATCTTCCACAGTCCTGACCACACATCACAATGAATCATCTTCAGCCAGAGTCAAGTTTTGACATGCAACCATTCAGCTCTGTCTTCCCAGGGCACAGTTTTCTAAGGTTACTCAGTTGTGGAGTAGCTAAATGAGATGGAGGAGGCTGTGCTGGTAGGAAGTTTTAGTTCAATGAACTGCATTATTGAAGTGTGCTATGCAGGGTTATTTAGAAGCAGCTGATTGCATTAGCAGCTTTCCTAAACTGGATTACATTCAGAGGAAATGCTCTGGCCGGGTGTTTCATCCAAGAGCAGGAAGCTAGGTCATCACATACCCACAGTCACAGCAGGATCCACTGAAGGTTTTAGCCATGAAGCATAGCTAAAACCCAAGCTCTTCACATCCTTCCTAACACATTCAAAGCCCAGTTTCTGCATTCCCCAAGTGGAATCAAACCACGGACATTAGTTTGAATTCACTGCTTACGTTATTCCTCCCCAACATTATTTAAATGCAGTCTGATCACTAATTAGTTCTTCCCACATGTAAACTTTGAACCCTGCAGTTCTGGCCATTTCTCTTCCATTGGTTATGAAATGCTGACAGGTAGAATATATCAGAAACACTTGTTTCCTGTACTCTCAAAATATGAGCAGGTCAAAACCCTTGAGTCAGCCACACCCCTTGTGTGTCACCCTTTGTATCAGAAAGAAAAGTATGAACTTAGGACACATGCGTGTATTAGGAATTAACTCATACTATTGAAAAAAGAGCCACAGGAAGTTACGATATTTTAAAACTAAATGTTCTAGTAGAACTGATGATCTTGATTTATTGAATACTTCTCTAGAACCAAGTTTATGATAATATTGTTGAGTACATGCATTTTCCCCTTCTCATCTTTCAGAACCTATTTTCCCCTAAGTACATAAGCCACTTCCTCAGTTCTCTGACTCTCTGCAGACACCAAGGCTCTTAACAGCCCTAAAATGTGAGCAAATGGCATTTATTTAATCTGATTCTACTCCTCCCCTGAAGAAAAGACAAACTCAAAAGCATTAAGCCCTCAAGAGTTTTACTCTGAGTGAAGAGAAGTAAAAAGAAAACTGAGAAACAAATGGAGCCAGGGAAGAAAGCCAAACCAGAAACCTTAAATGAAGGATAATTTACATATAGAAGTATCAATACGCCAATTCTCAAATATCAATTTGGACCCATCTGACACAGTTCTTCAACAGTGAGAGAGCACTGGCTGTGAGTGGGTGGAATTTTTATGAAATTCCAAAAGCCACCGGATAGCACAGCACCTCCAAAAATATGTTCTGTGAGATGTTGGTGGTTTTTTTTTTTTTTTTTTTTTCACAAAGAACATAGAGATAATGTCACTCTGGCACTAAATTTAGCAAATAAAATTGATTGTGATTGATAAGGCTCAGAACCTTTTTTTAGACTCCTTAAGTCAAATTACTGCAATGTAAATGGTTTTTCTAAAAGTCATAAGCCCAAAAGTCAGGAAATTTTTACTTTAGTTCTAACCATATTTCTGCTGATACTGGGTAATGACAGACTTACAGAGATTTATAGCTCTATAGTTGGCTGAGATGTAATCGAGATACCTCAGCATCCCTGAAGAGAACTCAACTGAAGTCTTGAAGTTTGGAAACTAATCTTTCTCAATAGATTCTAAATTAATCTGTCTTCTCCAACAATAGGCAACCAAGCTCAAAGAGGAGAATTTTCCAGCTCACTAATCCTAGTTTGACATGTAGGACCGAGTAATAGGAAAAACAGAGGGAGGAACCTGCAAGATGCAGTAAATAGTTACCTGTGCTTAAGCATCTTGTCTTTGACCTGCCTCTGATGTTGCCTAAACGTGAATCATGCTAACTGTATTATGTTACCTGGACATAATAAAGAGGCCCAATTAGGAAGCATTCCCAACTTTCAGTATAAATAATTTTTAATTGAAAGAGCACTTTTAATCAGGAACTCGGTGACAGTAGAAAAACTGTATTTCCCTTCATGATTTGTATATGAAAAAAAGCCCCATTAGAAAAAATTATGGTAAGATCAATTTTATAAAATTAAACTAAAACACATGTAGAACTATACACAGCTACGTGTGAGGAAGTTATAAATGTTTTATGTTCCTATTTTACCCATATGTATTTCCCATCTTTAGGACTATGTATGCATCGTTTTGTTGCAACAAAAACAGGAAAATATATAACAAATAGTAAAAATTTTGTTGTTTCAATGTAATAGAACATTTAATGTATTTTAGGTCATCAGAACTTGGAAAATCCTGATATGGAGAAGAAAGTTAGAGAAGACAAAAATAGGGATTTAGATTCTTCTCTTTCATTCAGAGATTTGACATCTAAATGAGACCATGGGTGAGCCCCAACTTCTCAGCAACATCTTAAACCATCACCCCAGTTTCTCAGGTGCCCCATGCACTATCAAATCTCTGCCTTGGCCATCCTGACAATAGCACAGTTCCCTGAAAGTACTTTGTGTGTTAACTTTCCATGAATACTACAAAAGGGCTCCTTCGCAAAGACAAATAACATTATAAGTGTGGTTAATTTGATGTGCAAACAAATGTGTTGTGTGACTGATAAATGACACATTAATGGAGGTTTCAAAAGAGCTTTATTTAGATGAAATTCATATAACAAGCTGCACACAGTTGATGCACACAGGTTGACAAGTTTAGACACATGCATACTGAAACCACAACCAAGTATTAAAAATATATATCATGAGGGAAATTTCATTAGAAAAATTAATCTGATCTATCAGAATCCTAAATTCATTGAAACCAGACCTGTAAAGTATACCTCTTACTACTGTCCAGGACAAAGCAAGTTTGCCTCACCAGCAGATATTAGTTTGACTTATTAGATATTAGTATCAGCTGCAATCTTTGTATTTTCTGAATGTATGTCCTTAGTGTCTAACTGCAGAAATCAGATAAGATCTACTAATCAGGCTAGGGAAACAGATCACCTTCAGTTTAAGGTAAACCCCATATTCAGTCATGCAACTCCGAGCATATTGATGATAAAAACTGAAAAACCAAATTTTAAACAACTTTAGAATAATTTTCTACGTAATCCTTCTCTGTCAGGATAATGTTCCAAATTAAAGATACCTTTTTTTAAAGTTGGACATATGGGTCCAAACCTATGATCCCAGAACTCTGGAGAATGAAGTAGGAGTCTCAAGTTTGAAGCCAGTCTGGGATACATTGAGAGTTGCAAGTCAGTCTACAGAATAAGACTCTGTCTCAAAAGAAAAAAGAAAAAAAGAAAAAGAAGAAAGAATGGAAGAGCAGTTCTTTCCCTCCCTCCCTCCCTCCCTCCCTCCTTCTCTCTCTCCCTCCCTCTTCCCCTGCCTTTCTCCTCACCTTCCTCTCTGCTACAGGAATCTATGCCTGTATCATTAAAATTCTGCCCTGCCAGCTTTTTAAAGAAGGAGACAAGAGAAGAAAAGTTTCATCTTTCATAAGCATGCAGAGTTTTGCATATCACAGCAATGTACAAAAGACATCCTTGGTATGTAACAAGTAGACTTCCAGAAAATGTCCAGAGAGCTAGCAGCTTCCACAGCTCATGATAGCTCAAACAGACTTTCTATAATGAAAAGATCAATGGCCTCATTGTCTTGGGAACATGAGCACAGAACTGAAAATCAAAATGACTGTGTCCTTTGAAATAAATTTAGAAGGACTATATTTTGTCACTGTTCCAGCCACCCCAGGATATTTCTTTTGGAATGCATTGTTGCTGCTATAGACTGGCAAAAATGTAATATTTTATTACCTTAAAATACTGCTTTGGTTTTGGTACAAAATAGAAAACAACTGATTTGGTCACAAGATAGTAAGAAATTATAGGGGAATGTGTCAAATTCATATCCAAATTACAAATGAACAGTGCCTTTGAAGAGGATAGAAAGATTTCATTAACAGACTATCAAGAATGTTCTCAGTAAAGGCATCATCACTAGAACAGGAGATGCCCTAATTACATCCTGGGAGTTGGTTCTGCCCCGTGACACATAAGACAGTGAAGGTGGAGAGAAAGGAGATCATCTTATCCCTTACTGCTTCTGTGGGACCACAGCAGGGCACCGGGGCCAAGGATTAGCTAAGGGGTTATATTAAACAAAGCATGAGTCATCCACATCACAGTTTGGAAACTTAAGACAAAGAGGTTGCATACAAGCAGGTGTGTATAGCACAAACAGGAATCCAGACAGGCAGTAACCAGATACTTCTTTGTTCAGAGAGGATCTGACCACATAGTGATCAGTAACACCCGATCATAGAAAGAAATGGTGCTTGAGTCATCCAGAGGAAGACAACCAAAAAGGCCAAGTCCTCTGAGATATAGGTGAAAGGGATTTCAGGAAAGACAGGCCTTACCTGAGCACAGAGGGAATCCAGTAACCATTGCCCCTGGTATGTGAGCTCCATGGTCCAAAACTCCTTATATACAAGTCTTGAGTAGTTATCAATTCTAAGCCTCATCCACAGAAGAACTGAGACTTTAGACACAACCTGTAAGAGAGGATTGGGAAATAAAGATGTCTGAGAACACACGAACATGAACAGATGAAAGAGACTAATGAAAATGGAGATGAAACACCAAAAGGTCTCCTTGAAGCCCAGGACCACTCTCTGGAGAGATTAACACTCACACAAAATCTGCTGCATCTGTTTACAGTGTCTCTCACTGTCTTCTGCTGCTGAGCCTCATGGGTAAAACACTACCCCCTCCTTCCCCCGCAGTTTATTGTTCTTAGAAGGGAACAGATCTATTCCACAGATGGATAGGACTTGTCTTTCTGTTGTTTTAATTCAACTATCCAAGATTGGTATGGATGAAACCAGACCGTGGTTTTTCAAAGAGCAGACAAATTGAGACCAGACTGAATTCTAAACTCCCCCATGTTCTGGTTTCATTATGCTCTTGAAACCCAAGTCAATTTTGTAGAAAAAAAAAAAGTTCATAAAACTGGGCTTGGATCCTCACAAACTTGACCCAGTTATAATCTACAGTTGGAGCATACTCAGTGTTAATTCAGGGTGCACTGCAAACAGTAGAAGTGAAACTCAGTGTATGCATGCGGGTTAGAGGTGGAGGGAAACAATACCATTAGGTGGTGGACTTATTAACACAGGAGAAAGTTATTATTAAGTGACTAATGCATTAGCCCAAACCCATGAGCAAAGAGTGGACACAGCCAGTTGGAAAATATTTCCAGATCCGCAACCCCAGAAACTCCTCAAAGATCATAATTCTAAAATAACTTTTCTGATTAAGTTCAAACTTTCCAAGAACATTCGCTCTTTATCCGAAACTAAACCGCGAGAAATTTTGAACTAAAAGTCACTGTAAACTTCTTACATGAAAAGAATTTATTAAACCCATACAAAAAGCTAGTGTTGTCAAAAGAACAAGATAATGTTCATCTTATTCTAAGTGTTTCTGAGAAACATTTTTACAGATCTATTACCTACCATCTGGACCAATCTCAGAGAATTTTCTATTCCCGGGGAGTCCTAAAGCCACTGGGTCATTCTTGACACCCTTTTACCATTACTTTCTCTTCCAGCCAGAGTTCATCAGTAGCACAACCACCGACATTCTGGGTCAAAACTGAATTAAATATGGAAGAATTTTGATAAAGGAAATGTCTGGGGAAGAAGTGGAGAAGGGCAGGGAGAGCCACAGATGAGAATGTGAGCTTCACCCCCAAGTGAGGAGCAGAAAGAAGGGAGAGTGAATGGTAACATTTAGATTCATGGACAGTCTAACGTGTTTAGAAAGACTATTTGGGATCTTTGAGCTAAAGTGGACCAACTACATTTAATAGGCTTGCTTTAGAATTCTGCCTCAGTCACCAATGGCTAGGAGAAGTCCAGAGAGAACAAGACTTCAAGTGCCATGGATTGAATGCTTGTGTCTTCCCAAATCCTTTCCAAATTTCCACGCTGAAAACTAGTCCCTAATATGTTAGTATTTGGAGGTTGATAGCCTATAGAAGGTCATCAGTTCACAGGGAGGAACCCTCAACAATGAAACTGATGCCTTTATTAAGGAGGCCCCAGAGAGCTTCCCTATACCTTCCACCATGGGAGGACACAGTGGGCAATGCCTTGATTTTGAAATGACCAGCCTTAGAATTGCCAAAGCATGGTTTCTTATTTATGAGCCACCTCACCTGTACTGTCCTCTGTAGCAATCTGAACAGACCACACACAGGAAAATAGATGCCACAATATAGACGCTTGGGCCCTTGGATAATTATACTCCTTAGAGTGGAGGGTCTATGTGGCTCATTCTCATGAATGCCATAGTCTACCCCTTACTTGATATGAATGCAATTCACATAGACTTGGGTAGCTACTCTCCTACAATTCCTATGGGCTTTTCTTTCTGAGGAGAAACTCTGAAGAGGAGCAAGGGGCATGAACAGCTCTTGTCACTACAATTGACCTCAAGACTACAACTAGGCCTGGCTTAGAGTTGAGAGTACTGACTGCTCTTCCAGAACCCAGATTCAATTCCTAGTACCCACATGGCACCTCACAACCATCTGCAACTCCATTCTCAGGGGATCTGGTGCCCTCTTGGCCTCCTCAGGCACCAGGCATGCCTGTGGTACACAGATACGCATTCAAGCAAAGCACCCACACTCACACAGTAAGTACATAAACAAACAAATTTGAAAGACTACAACTGTTCCTCTGCTCAACTTCTGCTAGCCATTCTGAATTCCCTGACCTGAACTCCAAGCATCACATTGACAATTGTGATGGTATGAAGCACACTCTCATTCTTGAGAGGTGGGTCTGAGGCAACAGTAACCATACACTTCACAATTCTGGGTTGTACATATGTTTGCTCTTAGCAAAATGAGGCAAGAATACAAGACACACACCCCATATACTACTCTTGCTACAGCTATTCTCTCTGTCCTCATTGTACAGAGCTAGCCTTATCTCCTCCTCCTTCATCAGGGCTAAGTATCTGTATCATGACTCCGCTTCCTTAGACAAGGGATTTCAAAATGTCCTCATAGTAGCTATAATGTGTATTTGAATAGGATCTTTGTTGTGTCTCCTAGCAATAGTAGCAATAATAAATAAATAAGCTCTCCTTAGGAGTCTTTTAGGGATGGTAAATGGGCTCAGTCTGCTTCTACCCTTCATCATTACACTCAAGTCTTCCTCCTGGTGAGGATATGGCATCATGTAGGTCTCCCTGTTCTGATAAATGCATTCTTTTGTGCCAGCAGAACTTGAGCTGCATCTTCTGAGAGCCACTGTGGTATTTTGTGAGACTGGCTGCCTCTCCTTTATATATCATTTTAGGCCATGTGGAGCCCATGGATATGAGCCCATTCCAATGCCCCTTTAATAAGAAATGGATTTCTTCACTGTACTCTTTTCAGAATGCAATTCTGAGTCTGTTTACTTGACGTCCTACTGGTCTCTGGATAGTACGGTTGATGCAATGCTCTGACAGCAGAAATAGTATGCTTAGATTAAATATCTTTCTCTGTGAAGATGAAGGACCCACTTACCTTTTTAAAATGGAAAGATCTCAGTGTAGCCCACTTGCCAGTTGGCCTCCTACCATTAAGCCATATGAAAGATTCTATATTCCTGACAGTCCGGCACTCATAATAAATCAGTATTTTCAATTGATAATATGTGAGTTCATGCTCCTAGAACCAACATGCCATCTCTCTAAAATTTTTATTTTATGCATGCCTCTCTCTCTCTCTCTCTCTCTCTCTCTCTCTCTCTCTCTCTCTCTCTGTGTGTGTGTGTGTGTGTGTGTGTGTGTGTGTGTGTGTCCCTGTACCCTGACTATGCTGGATAGTTTTGGTTGGACACTCTACAAGGCTTCCAGAATCTATTTAGTTAATAAACAAACAAACAAACAAAAAAATTCAGAAAGGTGAATTAAATGGAGAGATAAAAGGAGTTTCTCCCTTGCATCTTGTAGGTCTTTGATAATGGCATTAATTTCCACTGTCCATTCACCACAAGATAATTTTGGATTTACTACATTGAATGAGAGAAAAGAGGACTAGATAGTAGCACAGATTTCCATTTCATCTTCCCTTCTATGATAGTTTTTATTCCATAGACCAGGAAACCTTTCTAGTTGTCACTATAATTTCCATACACATATATAAGACATATATATTACAGCTGTGCATTTGGGGACAGGGAAAAGCATCAGTTATCCAGGATCTCATTTACTACGTGGATTTACAGACTCTAACAGGAGCACAGGAGGTATCTTTATGGCATTTAGGTCTCTAAGTATTTGTATCACCTCAGATTTTGTCCATCAATACCAGATGTGATTAGTTATTTCCCTCTCCCACATCTAAGTGGCCATGAATCCCTTTGAGAAGATCTAAAATGATGGTGCAGTACATTCTTCCCATAGCAGGATTGAATCTCTCCTTCTAATTGGCCAGCTGTTCAACTTCAAGTCTGAAAATGACTCACGTTCAAGAGTTAAGCAAAGAATCCTGCTCTGCCTCCTGCCCATCTGCTCCTGCCATTATTTTTTCTTATAATCCCCAAACTTCCAAGAGTACCATCACCCTCATGGATGTAAACAAACCCACATCTGTGACCATCTCTCCTACCAGAACTCCTGAGATATGAGTGCTCTTCTTAAAAGTACATTCCTTATAACCTTAGTGACTGATTTATCCTCTGGTCTTGTCATGGAGCATAATCTTCTGAGGAATCTTCTAGTCTTGCCTACCATACCCATCCAGCTCACTTCTTTGGTCCCTCTATTTCTTCCTCTTCCATTTCCACTCTGGAGTGTTTGCCATTGTTTTACCCAACTTTCTAAGCACCACCCAGCCATGAGTCTGCCTAGTCTTTGAACAACTTTCCTAGAGTATCAAACTACACATCTTATGGAAGTGCCTTTATGTCAATGAATTCTTGGTTATCCAACCTCACAGTCCAGCCAGCCTCTTTGATCAACCCCCTCAAAATCCAATCCCATGAGTATTTGCTCAATACAGTCAACCTAATGATTGTGGTTTTTCATTGTACAACCTCCTTTTTAACTAACCAGGCCCAACATGACTTCAGTCATGGCACTAAAAGTTAATCTAAGCTATGGGCTTGAAAGGCAGGAGAGGAGGTAGGGAGAGCATCATGAATGTGGAATCTCTTGTAAGAATGAGGTTTTTTTTTTGAGATAAGGTCTCACTATGTAGGCCTGTCTAGCCTAAAACTCACTATGCAGATTAGGCTGGCCTAAAATTTCCTATCTTGATCCGCCTGACTCTCAAGTGATAATATTAGAGGTGTACACCACCATGTCCATCAAGTATTGAGAGTTCTGTTCCATCTTCTAGCACCTTAGAATTGATAGTTCTTCTTTTGCCCAGTGAGCCACTTCTGTAAGCCCAGGACATTCAGAAAGGTAGAATAATCTGCCTTTTCAAGTATTACCTAGATAGTGCCATGCCAATCAAACAATCTCTGTAACTTTATGGTTCTGGCCAAGTCTTTAATCTGCCCCTTAACTACACATATCCTATGACAGAAGACATCTACCTCTTGAGAGCTACCATAGATATCCTCAAGCACTCACACAGAAGTAAGGTGTCTGTGCTAGCTGGTTGTCTTAGTCAGGGTTTCTATTCCTGCACAAACATCATGACCAAGATGCAAGTTGGGGAGGAAAGGGTTTATTCAGCTTACACTTCCATGCTGCTATTCATCACGAAAGGAAGTCAGGACAGGAACTCAAGCAGGTCAGGGATCAGGAGCTGATACAGAGGCCATGGAGGGACATTCCTTACTGGCTTGCTTGCTTCTCCTGGCTTGCTCAACCTGCTTTCTTATAGAACCCAAGACTACCAGCCCACAGATGGTACCACCCACAAGGGGCCCTCCACCCTTGATCACTAATTGAGAAAATGCCTTACCACTGGATCTCATGGAGACATTTTCTCAACTGAAAATTCCTTTCTCTGTGATAGTTTCAGCTTGTGTCAAGTTGACACACAAAACCAGCCAGTATACTGGTTTTTATCAACTCAACACAAGTTAGAGTTTGAGAGGAGGAAGCATCGATTCAGAAAATGTCTCCATAAGATCCATCTGTAAGCAACTGTGAGACATTTTCTTAATTAGTGATTGATGGAAAGACTGCAGCCCATTGTGAGTGGTGCCACAATGGGCTGGTCCTAAATTCTACAAGAAATTGCTCAAGGCTGAGCAAGCAATGAGGAACAAGCCAGTAAGCAGGACCCCTCCAAGGCCTCTGCATCAGTTGCTGCCTCCAGGTTCCTAACCTGTTTGAGCTCCTGTACAGACTTCCTTCAGTGATAAACAGTGATGTGAACATGTAAGCCAAATGAACCCTTTCCTCCCCAGTTTAATATGGTCATGATGTTTCATCACAGCAATAGTAACCCTGTCTAAGGCAAGTGTGTTTTTCTATATTCAGTCTATTTTCAATATTCATCTTCAGGGCATTACTACAATTATGGAATATTGAGGCAAATCCACTCTCTGTGTGTCAATCAACCCACAGTTTAAAATAACTTGGGCAATCACACCATAGTCTGCATTCCTCTTAACCCTGATGCTTTTCTGGGGCCACAATTGTTAAGCAACTGAGCTTCTAATTGCCTTATACCAGAGGCAATTATATCCATCCAGGAGCCAGGATTGTGTGCTTTTCACATGCTGGTTGGTGGGAAAACTCATCCAAAATACTATAAATTATATGCTCAAAGCCAACAAAAAAATTAGACCTGTTCTTCTGAATAACAAATGCCAAAAAATGGGGCATAAGTACTTGCTGAGCCTCCATCTTCAGAGGAAATTCTAAGGAGCTTCCCTGTGTCTACAAAAAGAGACTGTTTCTTACTGAGAAGGAGATTAAACAACAGTAGAGTGGGATTCTTAGGATTTGTACATCAACCTCATTTACTAGGTGAACACAATCCTGGAATGAACTTGTAATTCCCATAAACCCTCATCCAACTCTGGTCCCACACAGCAAACATGCAACACTGTTAGCTTCACAGAGTGTGGCGTGTGTGGAAGAAGCTCTAGAGGGAAGCCTTTCATCCCTCTACCTGCAGAAGAAGCCTAAAGGCAACCATGCTCCTGAAGGTGGGTCATTACTTTCTATCAAGAAATAGAAATCCATGAGGAATTGATTCTGCTGGGAGGAAACCAGTCAGAACATTTGTGGACTAAAAATAAATTTAAAACATGTTAAAGTGCAATAAGCTAAAGTTTCTGTGGCTTCACAAAGCCAGAAAGAAGAGAGATGTGGTAAAGGAAAGAAAATATGTCCTACTTCTAGATTTGTATCATCTGGAGCAACTGTATGTTTGTCCAATGGCTTCCTCAGACTTCGGGCTCCAATAAAGTTAAATTTAAAAGAAGTTTCACCTCTTCATTCTTCTTACTGTTTATAAAGTTATTTGGGTTACTAGAGATATGTCTATCTAACAGAAAAGAGCCAATTAGGAAGGAAGAGGAAAAGACGATACGCCATACTCTCCCCTCACCCTACAGTGCCTCCTCTGCAAACACAGCTGAGTTCAACACAGGTTTCCATGAAACAGCCTCAATTCCTGTTGACCACTGGAAGAATCACTAACTAGAATTTTACATTAAACCACATGCAGGAATATTCACACAGTATAGGCCTAATGAGATACACTAAGAGGAATTCTTACTTCTGACTGACTCTTACTTTCTTTATCAGAAATTATTATTCATTTGTGTACTGTGTAGTCTGAACTGGGGGTGGGGGAGCACCCTAAGTGGAACTCATTACCCATAATGCTTAGAAGAGGCAGTAGGAAAGAGATCTGTGAACGGTGCTTGTAAAAGCAGATACTTTTATGCCCATATATAGTATAAAGATAATTAATTCAATGACCGTAATTTTCTTCATATAAAGATGTTGCCATAAGACTGATGACTTGCTGTAGATAAGAAACCAGGGTAAAGGAAGATGAAGACAGAGATGTTGCATGTTGAAAAGTTATATTCCCATAAGGATCCTGATTCATAAAATCAAGGGTATATAAAAAGAGCATTTAGAGTCACTTTTAGTATTTTATGGTAAAATTTCTACACTTAAGAGTAGAAAAATTCACTTAAGATAATCTGTATGAGAGAATTCCTATACCCATAAATAATATGCTAACATACTGATATATGATGGATGTATGTATATTGGACCCTTAACAAAGGGTGTTATCAGTCTTACCACAAAGTCAATAAATAATCTTTGGAAGAATGAATTTAAGATATCTTTCTGTGTACATATGCAAATGGAATCATCTCATACACACTACTGTTCATCTGCAGTTGTGTCACAGACACATGTGTATGTAGATATATTCTCCCTCTGCAGCACGTGGTTGCTGTATTCTATGGCATAGGTATATAATTTATGTGACCAATTTTTTTTTGTCTAAGTCCATTGCTTGGAGTTCTTCCCTTATTTTTTATTATCTATTTGGACTATTATCTGTTTATTTGCCCTTCTTTTTCCTTGGGTGGTAATAGAAATATCTCAAATGTTCATGATATACATATATGTGTAATTATATAATTATAGATTACTAAAGAAATTGCTAAAAATTCAAACTGTGAATGTCCCCTGCCCAGGAATATGAATTCCTTTGGCATTACTGGGTCATGGGAAATATTCTTACAATAGAATTCCCATGAGATTTATGTGCAGAGGATGGAGAGACTTTCCTGAGAATCACCTGTCTTGTCAAACTGCAGAGTGCTATGGGCAGCTTCTCTGGGCTTCAAACATGAACTGAAGACCAGTGATGCTCTGGGCCTTCAGCATCAGATGGGGCTGCTGATTCATCCAGTCTTGCGGAATCAGCAAATGCTGGCCTCTCGGCCTCTCCCAGGATGAGAGAGCCATTGTTGGACTTCTCCAACCATATATCGGCCACTCTCATGGATCTTCTCGGTATATATATTCACACCATAGGTTCTGTTTCTCTAGAGAGCTCTGACTAAAGCAGAAAGAGGTTCTAATATCAGTGAAGGAATCTAAAGGTTTTTCAGTCCGCATTGGAAGCCTGGAGAAGACTAGGTGTTATTCCAGCTTTCCATCCTCTAAAAGCCTTGATCCTGTTCTGAGAATTTGAGAGAGAAATATATAAAAGTCTGCTTCCAGATTCTAGATATCTAAATAAAATGATGTTTTAAAATTCTTAGCCAAGAGATAGACTGGTATATATATATTCAATCAGAAATGTATGTACAGGGACTAGCTCAGTAGACAAAGCTTTTGCTTTGCAAGTACAAAGAACTAATTTTGATGCCCAGAACCCACACTCAAAAGAGATAGGTATAATAGCTAGCCCTTGGGATCTCAGTGCTAAAAGGGCAGAGACAGAAGGGTTCCCTGGGGCTGGATGGCCAATGGTTTAGCCTACTTAGTGAGTTCCAGGCCAATGATAGACCCAGCCTCAAAGGAGATGATTGGCACTGGCAAAGGGACAGTCAAGGGTTTCCTGTAGCCTACCTACACACACAGATGCACAAGCGCTCATACGCACACCATGCAGGTCTTACTCTTCTACTTCTGAGGATGCCAAACATACTGTGACAGGTCTTCTTGGGGTTCTGTTACAATTTTGTTTTTTACATTATTTACACACACACATACACAACCTTGAGTGTAAGTATGTGCGTAAATATGTATGCATGATGTATGTTTGTACGTACGTATTATTTATGTATGTATGCCTATGGTTGTCAGAGAACAAAGTGTGGGAGTCATTTTCCTTCTTCAACCATGTGAGACCTGGGGCTCAACCTTCCTGTTGTCAGGCTTGACAGCAAGCACCTTTACCCACTGAACCACCTCACTGGCCCCAGGCTGATACAAGTTTTGTCTCTGATAAATTTTCACCTAGCTCTGATTTCCTAGATGCCTGGATATATATGTGTTCAGTTATGCCTTACATGTAATGAGCAAGAGTCCACAAGGTGAAAGATCATGCTTGGGAGTTTCTCTGCTGTTTGTCTCAGTGTTTTGTTCTCCCTCCTTTCCTGCTGATCTCAGGCTGCCTTGTGCCCTGTCTTCAGTGTTTTGCTGGAAAGAGACTGCCCCATCACTGACAGCCTTTGAATAACCTTGTCTTCCCAGCCAGGGCTTGGGATCCTAGGGCTTATAGAAGTCCCATGTGATGGCTAATATTGAGTGTCAGCATCACAGAATCTAGAGTCATATAGCAAACCTATATGTTTGAGAATAGCGGACCTCCATAGGCACACACACACACATACTTATATTCGAGGTATGGTGTGTGTGTGTGTGTGTGAACATGTAAACCTCTGAGCACATCTTGGAGGGATTGTCTCTATTAAATTAACTTCTGAGCATAACTGGGAAGAACTCTCTTGGTTACACTGTATGAAATGAAAAGGTCCCACTTGAGTGTGAGCAACACCCTCCTGTGATAGCCCTGATTAAGGAGATCAGAGGTTGGTTTTGCTGCTAACTTGTTTGCTTTTGGTCTTTCAAGTTCATCTACTCTGATAACACCATTGTTCACTAATATCAGAACCCAGCTTCTTCAGCCTTCCAACACTGACTAAAGACTGGTGTCTCCTCAAGTGTCCTCCATGTCATCATTCACCACCAGGTTGGTTCTGCTGAAGTATCTAGGCTCCTGGGGTGAGCAACTCCTTGTTCCTTCTTCCCAGTTTGAGGACAGCCATCATTGGGCTATCTTAAAACATCCTTATTGTTACTATTGCCCTGATTTTCTAGACTAAGAGTAGGCTCAAAAGGAATTCGCCTATGGACACATAGCAACGAATCTGTGAGGTTCAAAGGGTATAACACGACCCAAAAGATAAATGTTACAGAGAAGAAAAGTTCAACTGAAGAAACGTTCTTTGTGTTAATAGCCTGCCTTGCCCATCAAGGAAACAAGTTGCCTCAAAAGTCAGAGCAGCAGCAGCAGCAGATGTATCATATATACTTCAAAGGTGGAAGATCATCAGGGCACACAAAGCAAACGACTTGGCCCAAGAAACAGATTGGTTTCTTACATGAACGCTGAATCTCTTTCTAATACAGATTCTATTTTTAGTGTAATTTGGGAATTCAGTGAATTTATTCAGATTCATTCATTCAGGTTTAATTCAGGGAGATTTTGAATCCCCAGTCTGGGATGTCCCCCCCACAATGTCCAGGGTCGCTATGGGGTTCTCTTGACATCCTTCCTTCATCAAGCCCCTCCCTTAGCTATCTTGGAACTATTATCTGACTCTTTCTAATACTGAAGCTGAAAGGGCATCCTGCTTTGAATGACTTGCAGTGTAAAAACCACAGCACAGTTGACGGCCAGCAGTTGAATCATCCAAGATGTTCTATACTTTTAATTCATGCAAATCAGATTACATTTCACTAATGGATTAGAATTTATTGGTGATGGAGCATTCATATTTGCTGAATCCTTGTGCAAGGTTTTAATCTGAAAAGAGTAAAACTTACAACGTGGAGAAAGTATACTACCAATGCTACCAGGGGAAGGATGGGTGGGTAGATAAATGGATGACTGAGGGGAGGATGGATAGATAGATGACAGATAGATAGATAGATAGATAGATAGATAGAGATTAGTTTAGTTCTGGTTTTAAAATTGAGCCCCACAAAATTTATTCAGACATGCTAATCACTGGCATATTTCTTAATTGTCATTGTATCTTATTTTAATTTTATTTTTTGGGGGGGAGGGGGGTTCCAAGACAGAGTTTCTCTGTGTAGCCCTGGCTGTCTTAGAACTCACTCTGTAGACCAGGATGGCCTCGAACTCAGAAATCCACCTGCCTCTGCCTCCCAAGTGCTTGGCCTAAAGGGGTCTGCCACCACTGCCCGGCTTATTTTAATTTTTAAATGAACATTTTCAAAATCTACTTTTAAAAATGAGTATATAATTCTATAAATTTTCACATATATACTATTCAAATTCATGGACCCCTAACTACGAGAATACCAAGCCATTCCAATCATCACTCAGACTCCCTCTTGTTAGCCATGTTTGTTTGTTTGTTTGTTTGTTTGAGACTATGTCATATATCCAAGACTGGCCTCAAACTTACTATTTATCCTAGGCTTACCTTGAACTTCTGATCCTCCTTCCTCAACTTCCCAATATCTGGAATGTCAGGTATGAGCCACTATGGCCAGGTCATACAATGCTGGGGATCAACTAATCACTTACTGTAAGCTAGGCAAATAACTACCAACTGATCTACGTCCCCAACTCTCCTCTTGACCCCCTGTCAGTAATACCTACTCCCAACCCCTGCACAGTCATCCATTTTCCTCAACATCATAGTTTAAGGTCTTGGAAAATTCAAAATAAATGGCATTACATGCTGTGCATATCTTTTTAAAATAGGCTTCTTTCACTTGGCTTAATGTTTTGTTTTTTGTTTTTTTTTTAAAATTTACTCAAGTTGTTAGATGTAACAATAGTTCCTTTTATTTCAAAATGGCATACCATTGGGTGGATGTAACACAATTTATCTAATCAGCCATTGAAGTATTTTGGATATTCTTGTCTCTAATGTTGGATGCAGATGTTGTGTGAATGTGTATTTTTGCTTCTTTTAGATAAATATTCAGAAGTGACTCTGCTGGGTAACATCATGGTAACAATGGCTTAAGAAACTGTTAACTGGCTGTATCAGTCTTTCCTTTACATGAAATATATGGATATATAGTTTGTTTGACATTTCTGCAGGCAGTCAGTATTGTCATCTGCATAGTGGCATGTCATTTCTACTTGGGTTTTGATCACATTTGTAAGTGGCATCACTCAGACCTCTGGGGTGAGGGGTGGGTATCCAACAGAGCAGATGGCCCCTCCGACACATTTTGTTTATCCAATTTCCCAGTGACCTACAATATAAGGTAACAATTGATCTATAAAATATCCAAGGTTAAGCTTAGAGCTACATTATCACTTTCACAAACTATACTAGAACTTTACCTGATGATTTACAGTATAATAAAGCAACAGAACTGTCAATGAACTCTGGAAGAAATCATTTATGAGTGTAATAAAAAATACAATTAAACCCTACATAGAAAAAGCTACACGGCTTAGGAGGATGGAAGACCAGGATGTGGATGCTTCAGTCCTACACTGAGGGGAGAACAGGATGATTGAGGAAGGGGGAGGGAGGGGAAACCGTGAGGGAGAGAAAAGGGGGAGGAAATAAGGGGCAGTATCAGGTACTGGAGGGGACAGGGGAGAGGTACAGAGGGTCAGGAAATCAAATAAAAATATGTAGCATGGGGGATGAGGAACTGGAGATATCCACTGGAGGGTCCCAGATGCCAGGGAAATGAGAGGTTCTCAGGACCCAAGGGGGATGATTTTAACAGAGAAGGGGAGATAGAACCTTTAGAGACCACCTCCAATAGATAGGCATGGCCCCCCGGTGGTGGGATGGGGCCACACACCCATCTCAAAGTTTTTAATCCAGAAATGTTCCTGTCCAAAGGAAAAACAGAGACAAAAAAGAAAAAAAAAAAATGAAGCGGAGACTGAAGGAAGGGCCAACTGGGGACTGCCCCACCTGGGGATCCATCCTGCCTGCAGATACCAAACCTGACACTGTTTCTATTGCAAAGAGACACTTGCTGACAGGAACCTAATATGACTGCTCCTTGGAAGTTCATCCAGCAACTGTCCAATACAGATGTGGATGCTTGGAGCCAACCATCAGACTGAGCTCAGAGACCCTGGTGGGGGAGGTGGCGGAAGGACTGAAGGAGCTGAGGGGGACTGCAACCCCATAGGGAGAACCGGCCGGACCACCCAGTGCTCTCAAGGACTAGACCACCAACCAAGGTGTGTACAGGATCCATGGCTCCCGATACATAAGTAGCAGCAGAGAATGGCCTTGTCTGACATCAATGGGAGGGGAGGCCCTTGGTCCTGTGGAGCTTTGATGCCCCAGTGTAGGAGGATGCTGGAGAAGTGGGCAGGAGAGGGTGAGTTCGTGGGGGAGCAGCCTCATAGAGTCAAAGGGGAGGGAGGAAAGAGAGGTTGTGGAATGGGGGGCTTGTGGAGGGGTCACTGGGAAGTGGGATATCATTTGAGATGTAAATGAATGGAATGATTAAAAAAAAAAGAGTTTGAAATACAATATGGATATAATCCCCCCAAAAAAAGAAAGAAAGAAAGCCACACAGTTCAGTCTGTAGGTAAATCACCCTTTCAGGCCTGTCTCTGAGTAAGGCTTTTTTCCCAGGCCCCTAAAATCCAGTCACACTTGACCAAATCCATCCTCACTGGGTCACTTGAGCACATTTTGCCCCTCTGTCTGAAACATGTACTTTCTCCACATCGTAATAAGCCCAGTCCCTACTGGCTGCTCGCTCTCCACATCACAATAAGCCCAGTTAGTTCCCCCGGATGCTCAGATTCCAGCTTGTGTACCCAATTCTCTATTTTTCATTGTGGCACTTATCATTTTATCATTACCAGAAATTACCTTGTTTATTTATGGCCTATCTTTACCTACTGCCTCAATAGCTCCTTGCCATCAAAATGCTTCATCCATAGCAAATAAGTAACCAAGAGTTGAAGGGACAGATAAGCATATGTGTAAGAAATGTTTTCCTTTCAGAGACTCCTGGTAAGCATGTGTTAGTCACGCTACATTACGTGCAGGCCCTGGCTGTAATTTAGTCTTCACATTTTTGAAGCATTGACAGGAAGGATAAAAACTAGAACCACAATTTCTACTCTCTAAGCATTTCTCTACCTTGTGAGGCACGGACACAAAGGAAACTGATACAAACCAAACTGCCATTCTGGGAAAATCATTGGAGTAGGCCTTTCGTTCAGACCAAAGACCCTAATCATAAGCACAAATGTCTGAGAGTGTCTCACCAGGAAAGCAAGCAAGCATCTCTTCTGAGAATGTAAAAGGTTGCCTACAGGTTGGGCAGACCATGCTTCCTTTGAAGAGATGTTTCTTTTCTGAGAATGAACTTGGATGGTGCTGTGCCTACACACCTGCTCTGTTCTCATGGAGCACTGTTTTGCACGAAAAGAGGAATGTAGAAAATCCGTTACTGGGGCCCTGAAAACGCAAGGCATACAGGTTTGATCTCACTTCATGAAAAATAAGATTGCCTTGGGTTTCACCATGGAGGCTGTGTTCATGGTGCGATTAAAGCAAGAACAACCTAGACTTTGACAACGGTTCGAATGAATGAGTGAAGCTACCCTTGCTTTTTGGATTTAGAAAAGGAAATTCAAGAACACACACTCCATTTATTCACATGCATGTACCTCTGTATGTATATTGTCTATATCCACACTGGCCTGTTATTTTCTGTTGCAGACATCTCTAACTGGTCCTATTGGTAGTATGAGCATTCCAAAAAGAAAGTCAGTCTAAGAAAGATAAAAAACACTGGAGGAACTTAGAATAGGTTGCAAGGACAATGTCTCCCATTGTTTAGGACTCACTGTCTAGAACCAAAGCCATGAAAGCCTGACCCATTTTCAGACTGTTTCATGCTGTTTTCTGTCCAGTGAAATGACAGGACTTATAACAGCATCCTAGATTGTGGAATAAAACCCTTTATCTTCATTAAAATAGTTCAGTTTAGCTATTCTAGCAGGTGGTAAATATTTGTTGAGTCCCTAACATATGCCACACATCTTATAAAAGGCAAGAGGTCAGAAGTACTAAGGAAGTAAGCCAATGATGAGGTCACAGTCTCTAACTGCCACCTCCATACTATGCTTTGACATGCTGAGGGTGGAAGTCTTCAAACTGCTTTTCAGTTTTTGACCATTGTATCTAGGTTAGGCTTTGTTAATAGAATGTGCTACAGGGTGGCTGTGGATCTGAAGAGATTCCACCTGTCTTGTGTTTGGGTAGATTGTTGCTCTGGGTTAGCTTCTCCACTCTGAGCATTGTCCTATTCACTATCAGGAGTTTAGCACACTTTAGTCTTTTCTAAGATTAGGAGAATTTAGCCTATTTCTGAGGTACAATAACACTAGCCACTGGAGAGTCAGAGGTCTGGGTCCCAGGCATGCAAGCCCTCTTCTGCACAACTGTATGTTTTGTTAATTCGTCTTCCTCCCCTAGCCCTAGGGATCATAACTGCCATTGTTTCTTCCATAATGTTGCCTTTCAACATCCTAATCAACCACATCATGCCCAGCTAACGGTTCCTTAAGTTAAATGCTCTCACTTCAAATAATAACTTCGATTTCTGTCTCATGGCTGGAGCCTGGCAAATATAGGTGCAGCAAATAAGGATGTCAAGAAACACTGCACTTCTGTCGAAGTTTACAGTCCAACTCAATTACTCCATAAGTGATTTGTCCCCAAAATTATAACGAAAGGGCCTAGTTTTGTGAATGGTGAAAACTGGGTCCATCGTGGTTCTGAATAAACATTTATTAAGTAAATTAAAATAGGCTTATAAATGTTTAAAGAGTCTCAAGACATCTTTACAATTTTAGCTCATTTTCCTATCTTGAAACACAATATAGATTCACATATGTTTATAAATAGGTATTACTATACCAAAATAGTATAAGAACATTATATAATATTTTAATATGGGATTTTGTGAACTCCCTACTGATTGATGTAGGTAAAAGTTATTTTGTCCAGCTTAATAACTGATTCTTATATTTTTGGTTGTGAGCCTAGCCTTTAATGGCTGAGCCATCTCTCCAGCCCCTTAATAACTGATTCTTAACAGACCATTTCCTTAGCAGAAATAAAGCACACTGCTATTATGGTTTTAGTATATGACTCTTTAAGGGGGCCTAGATAAAATAAAGACCCCGAGTTTTCATTTGCTGTGTTGTGAAAAAGCAGACTTATACCCCAATGCTATTAATAAAATATTTAAACTGTCCAATGAACTTATGAAAATACTAATTATTTTTAAGGGCTATAATTTTCATTAAATTTTAATTAGACTTAATATAAAGTTGCAATAATATCTCTTAGTGTTGATTTCACTGTACTAATCAAGGTCACAAATTTTTAAAAAGCTCATATATCTATCTTATGGCCAGTTAGCACCACTCTCCTTCATTTGAAATACCAGAATAAGAAAATTAGCATAAAGCTGGGTATGGTGAAACATACTTTAATTCCTCTGAGTTTGAGGCCAACCAGGTCTACATAGTGAGTTCCAGGATAGCCTAGGAATACCCAGAGAAACACTGTCTTGGGGGGGGGGAGAATGAATTAATTAATTTTGGCATACTAAATCTTAACTTATCTTCCCACCTATGTTACCTTCAGCCACATCGTTTTCTTTTATGGACTATATCTTCTTGGTTCATTCACACCTACTCTCATTTGTCAATCTTCTCTTCAACAACCTTAGTCAGCCCCTCATTAGACTCTTCTAGCAACCTAAATAAGATCACTAATTTAACACATAACACACACAAAAATAAAGGGTGCTTGAATAAGAATTTCAAATAAACTACCTTTAGCATAAGCATGTCCCACTTGTTTCCCAGGCATTACATAGGCCATATTTACATGGAAAATGTGGTCTTTGTTCATCGAGGATTCAAATGTAATTGAAATATGGCTTCTTGTACTCCTACCCTTATCTCTACCCCTTCCCCCTCCTACTCATCTTTGGATATTTGTACTCTCCCAGATATACTTAAAAGCTGTACCTTTCAGCAGTCCCTACCACGTCTCCTGCCCTGTTTCTGCATTGAAGTTTTCAGGAACATGGACCTCACTGTTGATTTTAACAGAACCATCTTACCCTAGCACTGAAGGCTATCGCAATGTCCTCTTAAGATGCAGTATTGGCCTTTTACCTAATTGTTCTCTCCCTGACCCACAACTCAGTCCAGGATTCCTTGATTCCAAATTTTATCAACATATATCAACCCTCTAGGACATAGAATCATCCCTCAAGATCGACATAAGAAATAGTGATAATACTTAGCCACAGAACTTAGATCACATTTGCTAATAATTATATTTTCATAATTACCAGCACTGTCTTGAGACACAAAAGAGAGAGAGAGAGACAGAGAATGAGACAGAGACAGAGACAGAGAAAGAAGAGAGTCAATGAAACAGAAATTGAAGAAAAGTGTTGACCCAATTCTCATCACAACTTGTTATCATGAACCCAAAAATCTTAACCTGGAAAGTCTTATGTTATGCTATAATAATGTGAAGTTATGTGGGAACTAATAATGCTGAATCTTTGGCACATGAGAAATCAATTAGAGTTGTCTAGAATGGAAAAACTTTGAAACAAACCACGAAGGACTTAGACACTACCAAAACAAAAGCACTCCCCATCCAGACCATAGAGGTTCCAAAAATAAACTGCAGTTTCTTTCTTATTACCCTTAAGTCTTCATTTGTTCTATTTATACCATGGAGCCGTTTTTGAAATCCTGAGAGTTTTCCTTTATGCCAAAGCTTTGGAATAGAGTAGGAATTCACATTAAATGCATGCTGTAATTTTCTTTTTCTTTTATTTTATTTTTAAATTACACTTTATGTAGTGGCTGTTTTGCCTACATGTATATATGCAAAGCACATGTGTGCCTAGTGCTCTGGGGCAGAAGAAGGTCTCAGAACCCCTGGGACTGGACAGCTGTGAGTCAACATGTGAGTGCTGGTGATGGAACACAGGTCTCCTACAGGAACAGCAAGTGCTTGCTCTTAATCACTGAGCCATCTCTCAGGCCTCCATTCATAATTGTATGATATGGTTGAAAATGAATGAATGAATGAAACAATCTCAATCATCCCATAAATATCCACCAGGGTCCCGACTTTTATATCAAATTCCAACCGAGCATGGTGTTAAGCAGGGCAGATATTAGCATTACTTTAACAGCCATTTTTAAGCAGCACTGATTGTTTGCATTGTACTCTCCCTCCTTAATATCACTCTATATGGAAACTTAACCTGAAAAAGAAATTTCCCTCTAATAAATGACATAAAGCAACCTACAGTATTCAAGTGACTCAAGGCGATAAAGAAAATACAACCTGTTTCTCCTTGCTGGTTGTTTTTTATCAGTCTGCATGTTCCTAGGCAGTCTACAAAGCCATTTTTCAGTGTGTTTCTTTCTATGGTCTTCACAAAAATTCTTTCCCTGCTTTGAGGACAGTGAACTGCTTTCCTATTAAGAATATCAGATGTAGGTCATAATGGAATCGCCGAGTATCAAGTCCCTTGGGGAAAAGAGGTGTGGGTGTGGCTAATGGGTGTGACCTCACACAGCTGGGAAATGACTCTTATTTTCACCAGGGTCATTAGGTTCACAAGGTAATGACTGGATGCACCATCACCTTCTCCTTGTAGTACTGCTGAGTGGGCCTCCAGGAAATGAGGTCTCTCCACCGACATCAACCCCAAAACCAGTAAAAGGAGCAGCAAGTATGTAAGGCTTTATTCACACCTTTCTTATCTCTGTGGCAGTAATAGTGCTGGCTTGTAAAGAGGTCAGATGTCACACTTCCGCCCCTGGCTCCAGTGGAACACAAAGAGATACCTTATGAGGTCATCGAGTTTGTACTTCTTTACCTGGAACTGCATTATAGTTACAAAGAATTTTGGAGGCCCACACCTTCAGTTGGGGAAGGAAAAAAAAAAAGGAAGTACAGAGGCACTAACTTAAAACTCAGTTGTAGTCTAAGTTGTATCTTTCCAGCACTGAACTCTGCCCGCCTATAAGAGCTCAGTCAGTGGATGGATGCTGAGCTAGCTTGTACCTGCTCAGAAGAGCCAGTTATTGGCATGTTTTATCCATTCCCCCCACATTCAGTGACACTTTAGTGGTACTTAGTCATTAGTCACTGAGAGTAGGTGTGCCATAGACTGCGCAAGTGCTCTGATTTGCCCCTTCTCTCTCTCAGTCAGTCACTGAACATCTTTTATATCATCACTAGGCTCCATTAGTACATTGAAATGTATGATGTGCCTATTACATTCCAAGTTTTTTTCATTCCTGCCTTCTCACATACCACTGGTAGAAATAATAATAAGCATGTGTGAGTGTGAAATAGCTGTTATGTCTGTCACACCTATGATTGCTGGGGTTCAATACTGACATATGACAAGGTTCCACATGATTCATTCACTCATAAGGGTAGAGCTAAGATTTGGACCAAAGCCAGCCGAAGTGAAACCTCTGTGCTGTCTCCTCCAGAGCATCACACACACACACACACACACACACACACACACACACACACACACCACTACTACCACCAGCAGCAGCAGCAGCAGCAAAGGCTCTACTGATACACTGAATGAAAAATGGAATTCTAAAGGTCTCATCTTAGCTGCTGGAAGGTGATCCCCAACCCTTGCACCATATGCCAGTGATCCCTTCACTTGAGAATTAAATTTCCTTCCTTGCCTGGGTATGCTCACAATCTACAGTTTAACAGTCCAGAGAGGATCCTACATTGTTCCTAGTTCCTGCTGCTCCTGACTCCCACACTCTTACCATATGAAAAGAAAGTAGACCAGAGGTCTTAAGGTCCTAGGACATGCTTATGGATGAATCCAGCCACCATGACCAGGCTTTATTCCAATGGATGGTGGGTAAGTGGATTGTTTTATCAATATTGGGCTATGAACACAATACTAACATGCTGATCTGGGTGAATCTCACTACATCAGACCAGGGATGAACACATGGCTGACAACAATTACAAATCAGTGGTTAACAACAGTTCTATAGTATCTGCAACCTCTGAAAATGTTGTTTGGTGGCAGAAGGCAGACATTGCAGATGAGATTGGGGTAGAGGCATTAAACCCAGAGATGTCTGGGTGAGCTCAGTGGGCCCAGTCTAAGCACAGGAGCCCTTCAGAGCATCAATATTTCTTCAATTGGAAGCAAAATAGAAATGAAAGAGAAGAAAGAAGTCAGAGAGACCCGATGCAAGAGAAGAAGTTGATCCACAGCTGCTGACTTTAAAGACAAGAAAAAGAGCTCAAGATCTAGGGAATCAAATAACAAACCTAAATAATCCTAAAGCCTGGCAGAGAGACAGAGACAAAACAGGAACTTCAAGAACTACTCAAGTTAGGATTTCTACACTGTTTCAACACAAACAGGTTCTGAAGAGCAATGAGAAACAGCAGCATTGCTGTCGGATAGAAAAGAATAGCAGAGCTGAGAGTAGTGTATTTGACAAGACAGACCATAGAGATGGTTCCCAGACCTGAACAGAAATCTGCAAAAGTGAGTTGACTGGACACAAACATGCAAGCACTTCCTCTCTACCTGTTGTTCTGAATCTTCATTGACAAACCATATGGAGTTCATATGGATCTGTGGATTTTTTTTTTCAGAAATGTCAAATCTGACACTCTGAAAACTGTACATCGTCTAAATCGGTGTATTAGAGTTCTCTAGAGAACCTAGATATTATAAACAAGATTAGTTTGGCTTACATGATAGGAGCTGGGTAGTCAGACAATGGACCTCATAACACTAGAGATGTTGAGAAATTGCTCAGTGCATAAAGCTAGGTTAGATCGACTCCTAGAACTGGATTGTTAGAAAGACCATTCAAAAGGTAACAGATGCAAAGCAATCAGTACAGAGCTTGCACACAGACACACCTTAATGAATGATAACAGATGAATTTACTTACTACTTAAATAATTCCGTGAGTTGAGTATACAGGTATATGAGCAATTTTCTGCTATTTATTTATCTACTTTCAAGACTTCCCAGTTTAAGCCATGCTTTTGTCAATGCAAAGATGCAAATCTTATGGAATGATCCCAAACTCACTTTCCCCCTGCAGCAGCAGCAATGTTCAAGTAATGTGAACTGATGTCTAAAGAACTGGGTGTTAATAGCAGGCATGTTCTCTAGAGAATAGAGAACCTATACCACTACTCAGGATGTTCAATCCCCTACTATCTCTCACTCTCAACTTCATCCTTCTGTCAGAGACCCCACCTCTAAGTAAGAGGAAACTGGATAACAAGGGGGTACACAGTAAAAATCTGAGATGGGACACCCTTTAAAATATCTAATTAGAAGTGGCATCTTTTGCACTATTTGTGAATTTTTAAAATATAAAATCTAAAAAACTGGTTGAATAAAATTACTCTGATTATCACCATGGGAATTTTAAGAACTAAGATGGTCCAGTTTGGAAGTTTCTAAAAACGCAACTTTAATCTACAAATTAGAAATCACCCTGAGTGGAAAACAAGCTGTTCCAGCTCAGTACCATTTCCTAAGGATAATGCAACCCTGGGGAGGCGAGCAGAGCAGAGCTTCCCTGAGGTATTCTGACGGAGCTGAAACTCTTAGCCTAGTAAACTTTAAGCAGTTACATTTTAAGTGATTCTCCTGGCACTGGATTTTGAAAGAGTAAGCTCCCAGGGACTGGACCACCAACCAAAGAGTACCCATGGAGGGACCATGGCTCCTGCAGTGTATGTAGCAGAGGATGGCCTTGTTGTACATCCCTGGGAAAAGCAACCCTTGGTCCTGTGGGGGTTCGATGCCCCTAGGGGAATGCCAGGGCAGGAAGGCAGAAGTGGGTGGGTGGGTGAGGGAGCACCCTCATAGAGGCAGGGGGAGGAGGGATGGGATAGGGGGTTTCCGGAGAAAACCTGGAAAGGGGATAACATTTGAAATGTAAATAAAGAAAATATCCAATAAAAGAAAAAAAAGAAAGAAAGAATAACCCATAACCAAAGAGCAAAGCAGTAAAGTATCACTGCCACTGTGGTGGTTAGTCTTGCCAGTCTTTGTTTAGTTTTTGGTTAGATTTTAATAATCTGTGTCCCAAGGCAAAAAGCTGATGTCATTTATTTCACAGCGAGGACAGTTGTCACTTCTGGCTGTTGTCATCTGAATGTCTCATCTTTAAATGGAGATCTGCTCTTAGGAACGCTCCATTAGAGAAGGCAAAACACACTTTCCACTTAGAAAAAAAAAAAGCTGAAATGTCACAGACTACCTTTCCCAACATCCTTTACAAGGAATGATGGCCACAGAATTCACCAGTCACAACTGGACACTCTGGAGACTGAATCTGGTGCTACTTTAAGCAGTGGCTGTGAGACATGCAGATCCTGTTTTCTTGGCAGCAGTTGGGTGGCTTGACACCCTTCCCCCACCCAGCAGACATTCTACTGTGCAAGCAAACATCCCTGACGTGTGAATGGCCCCTTCCCTGTGGCATGAATTGAGGGTTCTTGTGTCTCTACAGAAGCCATAGCCTGGTCTTTAACTCTCCTAGCCACCCTGTAAGAACACCAGTGTCTCCTAGCAACCCTATAAGAACCCCAGTGTCTCCTAGCAACCCTGTAAAAACACCAGCATCATTTTGATAAATGAGATTAAATCAGCTGGTGTTTATTTGTATTGCCTATGGGTTAAGTCTGATAGATTAAAGAGAGAGGAGGACACTCAGAAAATAAGGGACTAGGATGCACCCACATAAATATCAACAGTAATGATGGCTCCTGATCAGACTCACCACCAGAGGGCTGGCTGGTCTCTGGGACTTTTAACATATCAGCCCAAGGCAAATGAGATTAGAGAAGATAATTAGGAGACACAGATGAGTGCACAATGTGGCATGCTGAATGGAACCTGGAAGAAAACAGATCAAAGTAATTAACTGTGCCTAACGAACATGAAAGTGTAAGACACAGCAATAGGTGCCCATGAACCATGACTATTAGAAAACACAAACACAAATCTGTGATCCCTGGGCCTTTCACTCAGTCAGCTTCCCATGAAGATCTATCTCTGGTAATATATCTTCAGCAGTATTTAAATAAGTGACATTGTATTTTTACAAAATCAGTTTTAAAAAAATCTAGAAAGGATGTCTCACATACAAAGTACCAATTGAGGTTTTGTAAAAATTCAGATATGAATAGCATGCAGACTTTAATACCTATAATTTTTTTAAAAAATGTATTACATGCTCACAGAGTACCCCAAGAGATCCGAAGGGCTACATTATTTTGGACTTAACATGTTGATGAGATAATAAGTGCTAATTTATCAATGATTACATCACACTCGGGGCTTGGGACATAGATGAGTTGGTGAATTAGCTGAGGGCTTTGATCTGATCCCCAGCACCCATCGGGGGAAAAAATGCTGGTCTAGGCATAAATCTATAACCCCAATTGCTGGGGAGGTATAGACAAGAAAATTGCTGCAGCTTGCAGGGCAGCTATTTTAGCCAAATCTGCAGTCTCTGGGTTCATTGAAACAAGTAACTGTTCAGTTGTTTTTCATTCATGTGATAAAATACCCCAAAGGCAACTTAAGGAAGAAAAGATTTATTCTGGCTCACAGTATGAGGTATAGTCCATGGTGGAGCTGTCAAGGCCGGGGGAGCTTGAGACAACTGTTCACACAGCAGTCAGGAAGCAGAGTGTAATGAATGCTTATGCTAAATTTTCTTTCTCTTTATACAGTCCAAGATCTCATCCCAAGAGATGGTGCCACCCAGAGTGAGAGGGTCTTCCCACTCAATTAACCTAATCAAGACAATGCCCCACAGACTTGTTCAAAGGCCCATCTCCTAAGTGATTCTGGATCTTATCAACTTGCCGATTGAAATTAATCAGCACCCTTTCACTATAGGCTGGGAGAGCATGACTGGATGAGTCTGAGTTCAGCTGGGCATAGGTGTGATGACAGAGCACACTACATTCACAGCAAATGTACAGAGCAACTACATTCACCCTACATTCATAGCTGTCCCTTGGCCATGCCTTCTCTACCCTACTGTATAATGATAAAGTCTTGTTCCAATTAAAGAAGTACAGACAGGTTCTATCTTTGCTTCATAGAAAGCCTGAGGTCCAGGTCAATGTTCAGATCCCTCAGGCTTCTTATGGGATCCCTTGTATTTGGTGTCCAACTCTTCTATACCTGGCTTGCTCCCCTTCCGTGAGTCCTTAAAAATGCATCAGTTTCCAGAGACCACTCACTGTTCAAGCAGTGAAGAACCCCAAAAGAGCCCCCAAGGAGGACTCCACACTATTAAGTTCTTTGTTCTGTGATCTGGGTGCTTGGGGTGACATTGAAGATAGATCCTTCTGGAAGTCAGTGAACTACAGTCCATTTACCCCACATCTGTCCCCACTAGTGTCCTACGAACAAGGCATTTCAACAGAAGCACCATCAAAATTCTTTACCCATTAATTAATATTATTTCATGCTCTCAAAACCCCACACTATTGCTCTGAGAGTAATCCAACAGCCTCCTCACACCAGCACAGAAGACTATGCAAGACCAGGCATGCTCCATGTTGGACACAATATGAGAAATCTGTTTGATCTTTGCTGTGAGTTTCTGGCTTGGGTTTTCTGGGTGATAGGAATTCTCTGTTACTTCTAATGTGTCCCTTCCCATCACACCTGAGCTTTGCTGTGAAATAACTAAAGGTAGCCTCTTAAATAGCATCAGCATGAAGCTGGTTACCAGAAAGCACAAGAAACTAGAGGATTGGACATTTCAACACAGCCTGGTATCCTCTGGGAAAGAACTCAGGCAGTAGAGACTGTGGTTTGAAAACTCAAGGGCATGAAGGTTTGGAGAATTTTTGGGTTGGAGAAAAGTACTCCTGAAGACAACATGGAAGCTTCTTGCCTTATGTGTGCCTTGAGTTGTCCCTGCATTGGCATCTTTAAACAAACCAATACAAGAAAAAAGCTTTTGGGAACTGGGGTGCTATAACTCTTTTGAGCATACTACCAGAATTAAGGAAAGGGGGTGGGAACCCCTGGTACACAGCCAGTCCAGTGACTGGCACCTCAAATAATGGAAGTGTGTAAGGCTGAGCTACTTAGCTGCTCAGATCTGACAGAAGCTAGTAACCTAGTGTCACAACTGAATTGTGTTGTTGGACCCCCAACTTGTGTCCAAGATTTGTTGATAACAGAGAAAATCCCCTAGAGACATTCATAACTTCTTCACCTTGGGAAAGACTCAGAAACTGGGCGCCTACTATAGCTGGCTCCAAAAATTCCAAAGCAGTTGCTTGCCTTATTTTCCAGGATCTAGTTTGATTTTTCTATTCCTTTGTCAGTGGGGACAAAGCTAAATACACTCTCCTAAAAGCTATTAGATCATAGTTACCCTGAGGGAGAAAGAGATATATTTAGCCTGTTCAGTTCTTCATAGGAAGATCAAGACCTAGATGGCCTATCCAGTGGGGTTTCATCTTGGGTTATAGCCACCTTCTCACTGTGTGCTTGGTGGCCTCTCCTCTGTGTGTTGAAACAGAAAAACACTTTTCATGCCTTTTCTCAAACAGTAGCCCTGCCAGCTAGGTCACTACACTAATGGCCTCCTTTACCTCTACCTAATGTGCCCCATCACTAAACACAAACACATTGGCACATACGTACACACTGCAAATACATAACAAAAGGAAGGTCTCCATTTGTTTCCTTACATTGCTGCCTATGGTCACTAAATCATAAAGTTACAGAATGTTAGAGATGGAAAGAACATTAGATCTTCAATCATACTGTGAGTAAACAGGGTCCAAGACAGAAGGGGCATGGCTGTATACATGGCTGTGTGGTGGTGAGCCTGAGAGTGGACTGCAGGTGTCTTCCACCAGACAAACTCCTCTACAGCTTCAGTCAACAGCCCAGAGTTGACTCAGAGAAGAGATACTTCATAAAGCGGGATTAAGGGTTTTACAGCATGACCTTCTTCTGCCAAGAAAAACTTTTCCTCATGAGATATAAGAAATCTTATGTGTTCACTCAAAACCCATTACTAAATGTCAGCACAAAAATTTTCTCTTGTCAAAAAAGGACAAGATTCAAAGATTTTTAGCTAGGTCTATGTAGTAGTCAATTGTTAAATGGCTTTAAGCTCCCAGGGGGTCGCATGCCTCCTCTGCACCTGCCCAAGAGCTCTGGATTCAGAAACACACACACACACACACACACACACACACACACACACACACACACACCAGCTTATTTTTAATATGCCTTAGCTAGCTCAGCGGATGGGCCACTCCTGAACCTCCACGTGGCTAATATCCTCCCCTCTGATATTCCTGAATTAATACTTACCAAATCTATATTTTATCTTTGCTTCCCTATTTCCTTCTGGGCAGCCCTTCTTGGGGTTTCTTTCCCCTTGCACCTACATTTTGGCCATCTCACCCTCCTGCTCCTTCCCAGAGTGGTTTATCTTAAGGCCTTCATCCTTCTCATGGCAGACCCTTTCTGTCTCCTCCCTTTCTTGCCCAAGAATCCTAAAAGTCCTGCCTCTGTCTCCCTGCCCAGCCATTTGGTCACTGGCAACTTTATTTCCCAATCAGAGCCATCTGGGGGTTGGCGGCAGGCATTCTTTAGCCTACAGGACACTGCACACAGATTTGGGGACAACATAATTAGCATGAGAACACAAGCCGCTACAGATCTAAGGGTATACCTTGAGCAGTTGCTCTTCTCCCCAATGGGAACTAAACCCAGAACCTTACATTAACTAGGCAAGTCCTCTATCACTCAATCAAATGTCCCAACCCCAGGCACAACAGTTCTTTTGCTTTTAATAGTAAAAAAGGAAATGTGTGTGTGTGTCTATGTGTGCCTGTGTGTGTGTGTGAGCCCATGTGTGTGAGTGCAGATGCCCACAGAGGCTTTAAACAGGCTTCAGTTTCCCCACAGCTGATGCTGAGATGGTTGTGAACCACCTGATATGTATGCTGAGCAAAAGAACCACTTCATGGCTGAGCCATCCCTCTAGCCCCTCCCCTCAGCAGCTCTTGTTGAGGAGCTATCCACAAGCCTTCTTACTCCTGGACCTCCAGGAAATTCATATTACCATGGTAGAGCTGTGAAGATCTATCCTCCTCCTCTTCCCTTGGTCACTCTAGATTCCATGTGACCACTCAGCAAATGACCAGGACAGCATGTGGCATATAAATTCCAGCTCCTATTTCTGTCCCAGCTTTGTAAAGCCAGGTGCTTCCTGCTGACGGCCGGAAGCACTGATCTCATGAGCCTCTAAGAACGCTGACAGGGCACCCATGAGGGATATGTGAGGCACTGTTCTACAAAACTCTGCGGACAGTGTTCCAGGACCAGTTTGACACTAACTGCAAAGCCACATGGCCCTCAACAGCTCAGCCACTGTGCTGAGGAATCCTGGGACAGTATGGACCCTGAGTCCCAGGCCTTTTTTTAACGTTTCATTTGTAGATTCTGTTCCTGCCCTAACACCCAACTTTCCTGAATTTGTCTTTCCAACTTGCCCTAAACTGCAGCCCAACTAGCTTCTTGGAATGTCTTTTCCATCTCTCATTCTTAGTTTTAAAAACAATTCTCAAGGACTATGGACCTAATTAATTTTTCCAGTCCTCCCCTCCATCTGGGAAATAGATTTTCTCTGTGAATGGACAAAGTTCCCTCCTCCACTTCCTGGGTTTACGGTCTTATGCTCCAGCAGAGGTCTCTCTGCAGGCATCGTTCTGCTCAACACTCACAGGGCTGGAGAAAAGACAGTTCATGAAGGATGCTAGCTTTCACCTGCCCAGGGCTAATAGCAGGGCCCAGTAGCTCACCCCTATTACTGTGCTGGTTACTCATAATAGTCTACACCCCCAAATAATCCCTAGCACGTGTTGATAATTAGATGCTTTCAGTCACCTTGGCCCCCACTCTCCAAAGACAGCTTAATGACAGACTGTGTCTGCTACCTCACTGCTTTACCTCTGAGGCCCTACCTCTTACTGGATATGGCAAACAGATATGATCCCAAACATGTGGCCTTTTTGAAAATTTGATTATAGGCCTTAACCTTTAATAGATGAGCTATACCTTCAGCCCTGTGTGGCCTTTCTGAGTGAACCTCTCTTTCACTAATTTTTATGTACAAAATAATAGATTGCCTTACGATATCTTCATGGATAAGTTGCTGTATTTCGCTCATAGCTCCCCTTCCATTTCCTTCCCTTATCTCCAACCCTGCCAGTTTCCTTTCTGCACTCACAAAGGAGTTCTACCCTGATTTTATATGTCATATATACATATATGTGAATCTACATTATATATTATCCATGAGAGAAACCATGAGGCATTTGTCTTCTGAGTGGCTCGTTTCACTTTGCATGATGTACAATCAACATATCTTCCTGAAAATGAAGCAATACATTCTTTACTATGATTGAGTAAAACTTCATTATATATATGATATATATCATGTATGTTATATATCACATATCATATATGTCACTGTCTTTATCATCCATTAATGAACATCTTAGTTGGCTTCTTGACCATTGAGAATAGCATATACATAAAGATGGATGTGCAAGTATCTCAGTGGTATACTGATGTAGACTCCTCAATTACATAGCCTGGAGTGGTGTCACTAAAGTAAATGGTAATTGTATTCTTGGTTGTGGTTTTCCGAGAACCTCCACACTGATTTCCACAGTCACTGCACCAACCTCCAGTCTCAGGAGCAGTAAAGCAGGGACTCCTTTCTGCCACTCTCTCATCATGTTGGCATTTGTTGTTTTCTTGGTGACAGGACAGAGATGATCTCAGTGTCATTTTATTTTTGCATTTCCCTTGTGGCTAAGGATGCTGGGCATTTTCTCACTTATTCTCTGCCCATTTATATTCCTATGAATCTCTCTTGAACTGCAGACACGGAGCATACAGGGTGGATAGTCTTTTCCATCCTTCAAGACTCTCATTTCTTTTACAATCCACTTCATCCCCCTCAACGCCTCCCCAAATTTCCCTCCATTCGGTGCCTTTCCTTCCTCTGCGGATGCTAAGAATATCATCGGAACAATAGAAAGCAGTGGTCATTCCAACCTCTACCCCACCCTTCAGTAAGCCTTGGGAAAATCTCTGGGCTTTTGAATGATGCCTGGGTCATGTAATGTCAGGGGAAGAATTTCTTGGCTATTTCAAAGACATTAACAACTGGAATCTGGGATCTGTGTCTCCTCATGCAATGACATCACTGTGCAATGCACACCCCCTCCCATTTCATTCCAAAGATATGATTATTGATACTCACAAAAATTGTTGCATCTACAAAGCAATAAGAAACAGCTTTAGTAGGCACAAGAGGAGAGAGAGAGAGAGAGAGAGAGAGAGAGAGAGAGAGAGAGAACACTAATTGATAAAAATCGACAATAGGCTCTCCCAGCCTATTCTTACACTTGCAATGAAGCACACAGGCCAATAGATGGCAGGCACTGACTGCTCCACAAATGTCTAGTTCCCACCCACATCGAATCAGCCACATCAAATTTGCTGTGTCAGGGTGGGATTTTCAGGACCATCCATCTTTGCTACAACCACCAGACTGGTACTGCAGTTTCTGTTTCTCAACAGCAGTATGGTCTCAGAAGAGACCTTGTATTTTACCATATTAAGAAGCCCTTTCTGTTGATGAGAGAATGTGCCCAAGTCTTCAGACAAGGCTGCACTTTGTCCCACTATATATCTCCAGTAGCCAGGTACCTGGTCTCAGTGTTCCACAAAAGAACCCCACCCCCTCTTCCTTGTGCAAGCCCTTGTCCTTGAGCTTCTCCACGACATCCGCTGTCTCCCTCAGCTTTATAGCTCAGACTTAGCAGTAAGCACCAAACCATGATCTATACAGTTGTGTTTGCCCTGGTGATAATAGTTTTTCAAACCTGACCTTTGCCTCAGCACAAGATGCTTGGTAGAACCAGATAGAAGTCTGCAATCTGTCGGTGAGGGAGAAGGCAACATGTGTTTAGTATGTTCCAGCTTTGTGATACTGGGCCAAAGGTAAAATCCAGGGACTTTTCAACCCACTTGACTGTGCCTATCTGTGCTGCCTTTGTCTGTCCTAAATTTATTTTGAGTCTGGAGTCTGCTGGTTTTGCTTGGGTTTGGTGTCTGTTTTCTCGTAGAGTTCAAAACCAGAGCCTCACAAGTGCTAGGTAAGCACTCTGCCACTGAGCCACACACCTGCCCTTCGGTTCTCGTCTTCAGAGTTACAGCTACAACACATTAACTGCTGCAGTGTCAAGAGCTTGTGTCATCCTGCTGTCAACACTACCAACTCAGTTCTACATACTGAACATTTACAGATGTCATTGCAGGAGCAATGACAAGCTTGGCGTGACTCTGGAAAACTTGTGAAATAAATTGTTCATATTAATTCCCAATTTATACATGAGGAAACCAAGGCACAGAGAAGTTAAATAATTTTGACAAAAGTCACATGGAGTGCTAGGATTTGTGCTCCAGTCACCTGGCCTGAGATATTACGTCCTTAACAACTGTGCTAACTTTCACCTTGAGCTAGCAGTGTGACACAGAAAGAACTAACTTCATCTTCTCTGCCTGTCAAAATGGTGACAGGCTGGAAACTTCATCTTCTCTGCCTGTCAAAATGGTGACAGGCAGGCTTGAAGACAGGCTTGAGCTTTAGCTCCTGCCTGAAACCTCCTCCTTCGGATCTTTACAAGTCCAGACTGGCCAAAAGAATCCAGTACAGACTTGGTAAGTCTACCCACAAGCACACAAGGAAGATTCCAAGAGCTAGGGGTTAATTAGCACAGATCTCACTACCGAGAGAAGGCTGGGATGTGATACTGACTTAGCCTCTCATCTAGGCTTCACATTTGTAAAATGGGAGTAATTCCATCTTAATAACTGCAGCATCTTCAAAGGGAATCTGCTAGACAGTAAGGGGTGCAGCTTCACCAACTGAGAGGGCCATGGGATCTCTCCAGTGTACACCAGAGCTTCAGTGTTATATATTAAAGCATGCCTGCAAACACTAGATAAAACATAAAATGTAAAATGTGCTTGGCAGGTACTCAAGGAGTTAAAAATAAAATTACCACAGGACCCAATAACTCCAGTCCATAGTATACACTCATCCTCCAAATAGATTAAAGCAGAAACTTTACTTATACATTAATATCCCTAGTAGTCTATGCACAATAGCCGCAAACTGAACACAATCAAAGTGTCTAGCAACCAATGAAGTTTTTTTGATGTTTTTTTTGTTTTGTTTTTTGTTTGTTTTTGTTTTTGTTTTTGGTCCGTGTGACAGACTGCAAATTCCTTCTATTAAAGGAAAGAAACTCTAATGTGTGCTTCAACAGGAGTAGAATTAGAAAACACCAGACAAGGTAAAATAAGGTAGACACGGGAAGTGTGTCGGGTGTCCCAGTAGGTGATAAATTCATAGAGGCAGAAATAGAAGTGTGTCTGAGAGGAAGGAGACTAGACACTGTTGTGTGATAGGCACAGAGGTACCATTTGGGACAGAGGTTCTGCAAACAGTAGTTACTCACATTGTAAATGTATTTAATGCCAATGAACACTACACACAAAATAACATTTATGTTATATTGTACCACAACAAAAAATTAGTTGAAAATCGCAAACGAAATATCTAAGACATTTCTTAGAGATCTTCAGTTACCTAAGCCATATCCATTTCTTTCTTTTTCTTTACCAACATAACCCAGATTTATTGGGGGTAACATTGTGTCTAAGAGGAAAATGTTTTTTTCCCCATAGTCTCTGAAGGCAACAGTAGCTACATGACTTTAAGCTGTCCAGAGTGATATAAGCTTTCTTAATTTCTAGGGGGCGGGGGAGGGATTCTGGGGTAGTTCCTTGAAAATTGAGGATAAAAGACACACATTTATCTGGTGTACAGAAAAACAGATGGCAGAAAGAAAAGAAACTGAGGGACTAAGGAAATTGGGGAAGCTGCTGTGGCTTTTGTGGAATGCTTATGGCTTCATTTGGATTCTTTGAGAGAAAACGCTCCTGTCTGATTTTATCCCAGATGCTTACTGCTGAACACAGCTCCCAATCAGCTCACCACATCAGTCCCTGTGGTTATCGTCGACACTGGTTTTATTATGAAAGGGGTAGGTTGACAATGTCAGAAAGACTTAGAACGTCTTAGCCATCAGCCTAATGGATATTTATTTGGAGCTAAAGAGATGAGTAAATCTCCCAGAGCCTCTGCCATAGATGCAATTCTAAAGTATGGAGACACAATTTCCTGTCGCCTGGGGCAACCATGTTGATCGATGAGCTTCATCAGCTAGCTCAGGTGTGAAGAGTCTGTTATTCCCAGAAGGGAGAAACAGGAAGTATTCTCTCCTGCTCCCTGCTTCATCCAAGGGGAAGTAAGTGGGTTTCTTAACCCAGGTCAGAGTTAAATTAACATGGTGAGGAGATAAATAGACAGATGCCTTATTGTTGTTGGGATGATCAACCCTCCACCCCACAGCTCAGCTGACTTCCTCTGCTTCCTTGACCTTCACCTCGACTCCATCCTGCCAATGACTTCCTGACCTGTCCACACCCAGGACCTTGTCAGCTCTTGAGCTTCTCCATCAGAATCTCAATCTCACTATCTTACTACCCCGCCCCCCTTCCTCCACTTCTTCCATTTTCATTCTTCAGCTTCATTATGCTGGAGGCATAGTGTCTGTGGAAGCATCCATGGCTTTGGGGAACTTCAGCACTATAGATATTTTATATGCATACCCCTGTTGGCCCAGCAATTCAGTCCCTAGACATGAATCCTACAGAGATCTGAAATGTGCTCAATACCACACACTCTGTTCAGGGTAAAACCAAAAACAACAACAGCAATTAAAA
>JADRCH010000006.1:8368291-8388291 GCA_019843965.1 Rhynchomys soricoides | reverse complement strand
TTATATAATTTTAATAAAATTTAAAGTATATATTTACATTTTATATATAAATATATATTATATATTTCCAAATACATAAATATCTATTCTAAATATTCTGTTAGTAAGTGTTGTATCTGTATATGTATAGTCATATTCCTTTCTACTGGGTCTTACATTCTGTCTTCCTTTCTTTTTTAATTTCTTTTATTTCATTTTATTTTGTCTTCCTTTCTTATAATACAAAACAAAAAGTCTCTCTTGCTCCTGATTAACTTTTCCATCTGTATTTCTAACCCAGCCACTAATTTGCCATTTCAGACTGATCTATAGGGCTGGAGAGATGGCTCAGCAGTTAAGAGCATTGACTGCTCTTCCAGAGATCCTGAGTTCAATTCTCAGCAACCACATAGTGGCTCACAACCATTTCTAATGGGATTTGATGCTCTCTTCTGGTGTGTCTGAAGACAACAACCACATACATACTCATATACTTAAAATAAATAAATCTTTAAAAAATCAAAACTGCATCCTTTACCTTCATCCTTTCCTTTGACATTAAGTTAGCATCAAATATATGCAAATATTTCTCATTTAAAAAAAAAATCAAAGGATCCTTCTACCTTACCATCTAATAAAGCTGGTTCTCCTGATCCTGGTTGCTTATTAGTCAACTCTGATCACCAAACCTAGACTTTCACCCCTGCTATCCAGATCTCATAATTGCCACATTGCTCTTTTGTAAAAGTATCTTCTACCAGATACTTTTGTACAGCACTTGACAGTGTCAATTGTGACCTCTGTTTATTCATTATTATTACATATTGAACATTTATCATTAATTTTGTATTATGGACCTTTAAAGGTGCAGATAAATAGTGATAAAGACCTTAGGTGAGTTTTCCCAAGGGCATGAACGGAATGTAAATAGTTGGCTGGAGAAGTGAGCTTTGGAGACAAGTATGAAAGAATGGGCAGGAGGAAGGGAAGCTAACGTAGGTACACTCATGAACACTGTGGATAACTTGGCTTAGTCCCCTGACAACAGCGCTGTGATGGCAAAAAGCAACCTCAGCTACCAACAGAGTGAGGAGGCAAGACTCTACCAAGTCCCATCTGTCATGACCTTTCCTAGCATCTCCATCTGCCTCATGCAACAGCAAGCCTGCTAGGGGAAACCTCCAACAAAAAATTGAAGATGCTTCCAGTGGGGTGCCATTGGTATCTATGGTAACGGGATATGTCAGGGACATTGGCAGATTCTGCTCCACAGACAAGGCTTTTTTCCCTATGGAAATTTCAGAGGTGAATAATAAAAAGCTAGCATTATAATTTCAGACAAGGACAACATTATGAAAACAATACAGCCATGGAATATGGTGGCACTTGGCTGTGTTTGTGGATTGAGCTGTGCCCCTCTCCCATTTGTTAAGGTTCTAGTGTCCAAGGTTTCCTTATAGAGGTAACCAAGTTAAAATGATCGCATCAAAGTAAGCCTTACTCCAGTGAGCCAGAGCCTTATAAAGGAAGGAATTTGAACAGAGGCACCCATAGAGGGAAGCTAACCCTACAGGATAAAGGGAAACACCTGCCAATGTGCAAGCCTCAGGGCAACCTGAGGGCTGCCTGTAACAGTGTCTTGCTCTCAGAGAAAAACAAACCTTGGTCTCAGGTTTCTCTCCACCATGAGATACTTAGTGTCTTTTGTTTAAGCCACCTTGTGAGAGATACTCTAGCAGCTTACATACTGAATGTCTGCCAGTTTGACCAGGCACCCAGGAAAGCTCCTCTGTGGAGACAGCTCTTAAGGTCTCATTGAAAAATAATGCCAGTCCTGTGTAGGTCTGGGGCAGACCATTTACATGGAGGAATAGCAAAGACAAGTGACATGGGAAGAATTTGGTATATTCAGAAAAACAAAAGCAAAGAAGGTCACTCCAGCTGGCTTTAGGGAGTAGGAGAGGGCAGGGTTCAGGATGAGAGTCTGGCAAGAACCGTATGCTATGCCATAAAAGCAAGTTAGGGGCTAAGCAGAACAATGGTAGGGATCTTCATGCTTTATGAGCACTCTTCCCAGTGGCAGTGGTTCAGGTAAGGGGTAGGGGGATAGGATCAGAGGCAGGGGGACCACTGAAGAGGCTATTTCCATTGTCCAGGGCAGAGGCAATCGGCTAACCGGTCAGAGGGCCACTGGAGAGTTCCAATGGGAAGAGAACAAATTCAGGAATCTTTAGGAATTGATAAGACTTACTGATGAGAGGAGGTAGGAGGCTGTCAGAGACTGCAGTTTGCTTAGGATACAGCTGGTAGGTGGTGAGTCACCAAGGTGGGGAAGCCTGGAGCAAGACCAGGTTAAAGCCATGAAAGGAGTCATCTTCCTTTGCTTTTTTTTTTTTTTTTCCTTCCAGACTTCTCTTTCTAAGCTGTTTCCTGTCTCCCTTCTCTCTAACCACAGGCATGTTGTCCTTTCCTGATGACTTTCTTACTGCTCTCTGCTCTCTCCTTGTGTGATTTCATCCATTCCCAAGACTCGACTTAGTACTGCCTACAGGCCAATCACTACAATCTGTGGACACTTAACCCAATGCCTCTCCAGAGTTCCAGAACCCTGTTCTCAACTGTCTTGTAGATTTCACACCTGGAAATTCAAGCTAAGGGTCCTTTTTAGTCACACCCAGCCTCCCCTCAGGGCGACTTGCTCTAGTTCTGCTGAGAGGCTCAGCCTCTACCCATCTTCTCTATTCTCACTTCCTCATACTTCCACTCCACACTTCCCCCAAGTCCCATGATTGTTTAGTAACAGTTATAAGAAAGGCCACTGAGCAAAGACTTAAAAGGGACCCGTGAATTTAGGATTGCAAGCAGCATTGATAGATGGCACAAACAAACTAGAATTCTAGCCCCATCTTCGAGACATTATTCTTAGATTATGTGAAATACTGTGAGGTTATCTGAAGGAATTAATGATTGGGATATTTTCTTAATGGAAACACACGTGCTCTAAAGGAAAGTAGAGCGTGTGGGAGGGGAACCCCTAAATACCAGGAACTCCATATTTACATAGTACTGCTGCCCTTTGTTTCTTGCTATCTCAGCGTGACAGTTTTTTCTTAAGTCAAATGGTTGTAGAGTTAATATTGTCCCTGCCCAACTCCCACAGATGCTTCATTATAAGGGGTGGGGAAAGGGAAGCTTATTATCATCAATAATATTAGAGAAGAAATGGATGAATTTAAATAGAATATCTAAGGAATATGACATAATAATCAAGAATTACACAATAATAAGAAGTTAAGGGTTTAATATTGGGATTTTATTAATATTACTCACTATTGTATGACTGCAAAGAAGTCATATAATTAAGAAACATACCTAAAGCCATTTGAGAAAAAAATCAACACCGACTTTTGATTTTAAGACCTCTTATATTAAAAAGACATGCAAAAAATTGTTTCAAACATTTCAGCTTTACTTTCCTTAATTTCTGCCTTGCTCAGCTAGTTATGTTTCTGCATGTTCCTCATATACATGCTTATAACAAGAGAAGCTTCAAAAGCCCATACTTTCAAAATGATCTTTCCCCATTTTTTATAAAGGCTACAAAAATGCTTTTCAGCAATAACAAGCATGAAGGAATGGGGTTTGAAAAAGCTTCATTGTCTGAGGCAATTTAAAAGGCTTGTACTTGTTGCAGTATTTTCATTTGGTGAATATTACTAGTCATGGCCTTAATTTATTAATGTACAGTCTGGAATCAGAAATGCAATCTCCAATAATAACTGCGTGAAAGACCTTTCACTCTGGGGGCAGCACCAAGCTCAGCAGGCTAGAGGCAGGGACACAAAATGAATTTTGATCTATCTTCTTCTACAGGAAATTGACAGCAGACATTCCTATCTCTTTCTAACAACTCAAGCTGACTCTAATTGGAACACAAAGGCCAGTCATTCAGCTCTCCCACCCCTGGCCTTTCCCGCAGCTTCCACACCACTGAATGAATGCTGGCAGCCCTGAATCATTTTCAAGTCACTGGGAATGCTTTGCAGTCAGCAGAGCTCGTATTTATGTCTACTTTCTTCATTGCAAGAGTGATTTGCCTGTATTCCAAGCTGGAGAGTCACAGGGCATTATTATTGAAAGGCCTCTGAGCAACCCTGTCTAGACTAGTGGCTTTCAGCTCTGACTGAACATTAGAATAACTATGGGCCTTTTTAGAGAGCTAATGATGCCCAGGCTACACCCTCTGAAGAGTCTAATTTAGTTGGCTTGGTAAGTGGTCTTGGCCTTCTTAGTTTGGAAAAGCACCCCCAGATGATTCTTACAAACAAATAGTCACAGTTAGAAACTACCACTCTTTAGAGTAACCTTTTTAGTAAATGAGCAAATGCAGATCCAACTAGGTGAGTGCAGATGCCAATGACTCCCAAGCAATTCCCTACTAAGAAAACTTTTCCAAATCCTGACAATAAAGCAAAAGATGAATCATGACAGCTACTCGATGCCTCAGCAAAACACTGGGGCATCTGACTCTGGGAGAAAATAACTACTATTTTACTTACTAACATTAATTTAAAAATCAGATATATTTAAATCCATAAAGGTTTAGATGTTAATTTGCAGAAAATGTGACATGGTCCAAACACATTTTGCATGAAAAGATAAAAATTATCTTTGTTCATTGAAGATGTGCCCAAGGGCTATATGACTTTACTACCCTCTGGAACATTAGTCAGTTTGATTTTTAAATTGGTAAATGTATCCCAGTATTCATTTTCTCTCCCCACTTTTCCCTCCTCTCCCCCTTTCCCTGTATCCCTACTTCTAATAGGCCATTGGCCTTCTTTTGTCTCACCTTCATAACTAACTTTAGCATCCTTCCAGTTACCTCATTAATGAGAAATAAAACATTGACTTGCTTCCCACATATTTATATAAAAACTGTGAGTGTAAGATTATGAGAATTATGTTTCGACACTTGAAAATGATATAAATTTTATGAGGGCATTTTAAAATATTCAGAAAGCTTTAATTGGTCTGTCCAGATGTAATTTACTGTTTGCCAAAAACATTATTCACCAACCATATCCAAAAACCACAACGCTGCAGAATTTCACTTCAGGCTGAGGCATGACAAAAACCTAGCTGATTCTCCTTGAAAAACATAAAAATAAATGAGCAAGATATATGATGGTTAGCTCACCCTGGTGGTTCCAGTGCTGGAGAACTGACCAGCTCAGCCACCACCCAGGCCCAGATCCAGGACTTTGAGTTGACCCACCCCAAAATCTACATCGTCTGTGAATAGTTGGAGCATGTGAAAGGGCTGGTCCTGCTGATTTAAAGCTGTAGGATATCCAAGACACAGGACAACAACAGGATAAATGTGAGGATCCAGTACTGATGGTATAGTAGAAGCCAGAGACCTCGAACCAGACCAATGACTTATTGCAATGACTATTTACTAATGAAGACATGTGGGCAGAGGGGTATACTCTGGGACACACTGTGACACTTCAGCTTTACAATGAGGCGTTTTCTATGCTTTGTTTTGTTTTTGTTTGGGTGTTTGTTTGTTTGATTGGTTGGTTGATTGGCTTTTATTATTTTGGGGCGGATGGGGAAGGCTGTGAGGGGAGAGGGCAGATCCAAGGGAATGGGGAGATGAGTGGGACTGGGGTGCATGATGTGAAACACACAAAGAATCAATAAAAAGTTGGGTAGAAAAAGATATATGCTGGTTGTTGATACCACGAGAGTGAATCAAGTGATCTGAGCTCTTTAATTTGCCCCAGCCTTCTGTCTGAAATGTTTCTTCCAAGACACAGAGAGGAGGTCTCCTTGAGTTGAGAAGATGGAAATTATAGGACAGCAAGACAAAGTTCTCAGGCCAGACTATCGGAGAGGACCCAGCTGCACAGACAACTGAAAAGTATGAAGGAGTCTGGTTAAATCTTCAGCCAGTGTCTGAATGGGATTCCGAGGGAGGAACCCCACCTGATGCAGGGTTAGAGGAAGGAATGCTTCTTCCTCACATGGGTGGGTCATCGCTCATGTCCCCATCTGCCAGAGTGGAAAGCCTCCTGTTCTCATAGCTTGCTGCATACAGAATCTGTAGTGAGAGGGGAAAACTAGCCCCAAAGTAAATGCTGGTCTAAATTTAACTCACAAAGCTTTAATATGCAGCCCAGAAGCACCACACTGTTTCCAGAACTCCGTATACTAGAACCAACACTAAAACATTTATGAGAATATAAAAATAACCACTGGACAACAAGGAAAATTTCCAACTACTATCTAATCCAACATTACTAAGTATCTAAAGAAGTAGAAAAATATAACAACAAAACATTAGTCCCAGATGGCAAAGATGTTAGAATTGTAGACAAGGACAATTATTATTGTTATATTCCACAAGTTCAAGACCGTGAAGGGAACAGTAAACATGCTAATGAAATATATTTAAAATGACCCAACTAGAACTTCCTTTGATTAAGTGCCAGAAATTTATGGTAAACAGTGGGTTAGACCTAAATAAAATAGAATTAGTGCCCTTGAAAGCACAGCAACATAACCCATCTTTAATGAAATTAGGGTTGGAAAATAAAAGACAGACAGAGCACCTAAGATCTTCAAGTGGTCCAATACACATGCCATTGGAGAAATGAAAATTTTGAGAAGAAATGGGAGAGGGGGAGCAAAGAAATATTTCAAGAAATAGTTTAGATTATTTTCTTAATTTGATGTAAGTTATAAACCCACAGATCCCAAATACTCACTCAAGCCACGGCATAGAAAAAGTAAGAAAGGTTTACTAAGGTCTAAAACCAAATTATCTACAACCAAGAACTCGTCAAAGCCCTCAGAGGAAGAGGGCTTGAAGCTGTTCTACCTCCCTGTGGTTGAGGAATATCCTTCCACATGCCCCTGGCCACAAGGGTGGTGCCCGGGTCTGTAAGCCTAGAGAACACTTCCTCACCTCTCAAGCAGAATGCAAAATGTAATCAGAATTTCTAGTGTGTTTTATATATTTTTTCTTTCTTTGTAAATCTTTCTCCTTAACAAGGCAGGTTAACTGGGTAAACTGAAATATCAGATAGCAATTTTAAAGAGCTCAGGAACTATATTAAGCTAAATAAGTCTTTACAAAAAATCAAAATGAATGGAACAAAACCATTAAGCAACAAAATGTAAAAGTTAATGATAAAAACCAGGGTCTAACTTCATACCTCTATGATCGCCTCCCGCTCCTCAGTTCCAGCCCTGGACTACAAAGAGTCCTGAGGTCTTCACAGGAACTCTGTCTTCTCTCCCCTCTTTTTTTCCTCTGGCAGCTCCAACACTCTGCCCCCATTCTCTCTGACCATCATTCAGTGCCAAAATAAGAAACCTCTAAAGCCATCTCTTCATTTCTTATTTGGATAGTCATCTTCTTCAAACCCAGATTACTTTTCTAAAGTGATTTCCTTTGGACTACAAAGGGTTATAGAATAATTGGAATCTTTTAATGAGATATTCCTAATGAAATGTGTAAACAAGAATAAATGCTTTACTTATTAGCAAGAAATCAGAGGTTTTGCATTTGTTTTGTTTGGGTTTTGGGGCACACAGGTGTGTGTGTGTGTGTGTGTGTGTGTGTGTGTGTGTGTTAAGTACAATGACACAGAGACTCTGTGTTTTAGTAGTGCTGTTTTGTTACCATGGTTGCAAATTTGCATTAGCATGTTCACAAGGAAACCAATGTGTGGTATGAATATCGCTCCCACTTTCACATCTGCCCACGTGCTCCAGACAGGGACTGGGTAAACTGGCTTCCATCCCTGATCTCCTCCACCATCCCCATGGAGTGCACATTTTTCACATAAAATCTAAAGTTCTCCGGGATGTAAAGTTAGGATTGGCTCCTGTTCCAGACACAAGGTCAAACAATATTTCTGACCGGCTTGCTTAATGAGATTCAATAACCCTTTACCTCTTTGGAATGATACATATGCATGAGATCATTAGGAGATGGTTTGTTTATTTAATATCTAAGCTCTTTACAATGCATTTCAAGATAAATATAATCACTGAAGAAATTACACAGCTTGAGAATTCTGGCACTATTCTTACAGCAGTTCTTACAAAACAAGTTTGCAAATGATCCTTTTTGGGAGTGGGTGGAAGATTTAAGACAGGGTTTCTTTTTGTAGCCCTGGCTATCCTGAAGTTTGCTTTGTATACCAGGCTGGCCTCAAACTCAGTGAGATCCGCCTTCTTCTGCCTCCCTGGTGCTGGGATTAAAGGTTTGTGCAATGATCTCTTGATTCTTCTGCTTCTAGTAACATATTCTCTATTCTTTATTCCTCTTTCTCACCTCTTTTTTTCTTGTAAAATTCATAACCATCATCCAAACTTGTCTCTCTGAAATTTGAGACCCAAATCTGATCATAGGCATATCTTCTAGTAAGTAAATAGGCAGCAGGCCAACGGTGCTGACTACCAAGCCTCCTGAGGCCCTACTCAGAGACAATTCCTAAGAGTAATAGTCCTCAAGCCAGGATGGCACTATCAGCCATGATCACCCCTACCTGGTCTCTGGTCCTATATATCCTCCCCACTTCTCCTTGCTTCAAACCCGAGTCATCCTTTAAAACAGCAATTCTGTCCTGGATGTACATGGGTAGGAAATCTTGCAGTGTCCTGTTATCGACAAGATGGTGTCCAAACTCCTTTTAAAAAGCACCTGAGGCTCTTCAGGTTCTGAATCCCACCTCCAGCTCTGACCTGATTTTTCAGTGTCCACCCTGCTCCTCATCCTTGGATCCCTCTCTCTGTGGTCTGTAATTTCAACAGAGTAGTTTCACAATGTCAGATGACCACAGAACTCAAGTCAGTAATCCATGTGTTTAAAACTATTTGAATGCTTACTACTGGGTAGCTCTGGTTGAAGAAGAAACAAATAATTCATCAGTCCTTAGGTTTTCACTTTCTGAGATCTCAAAGTAGTCTCAAATCCATCCATGCCCACTGACTCCTACAGTGGCTGTGGGCCACCACCCACATTCTGCTCTCTGAACAAGATGCTTTTTATGAGCTAGAGCAGCACATTCAGGTCACCAGAGCCACAAGCAGGAGAGAGCAAGGTATGGTCCTGAGTCATAGTCCACTGTCTCCCTTGGAGCATCTGAGCTGTTCTAGCCCAATGTTAAAAAAAAAAAAAAAAAAAAAAAAAAGTAAGAACACTATCATGCAGGTGATGAGGTCTGCACTGAAATTTCCCCTCTGTATCTCATATGACCTCAAGTCATTTGCCATGGTTCTCACATCTCATCAAAAGCTAGTGCTCTGCTAAGTTTTCTAAAGTGTGTGTTTCTCCAGCTGGGACACAGCCCACAGACCAATTGCTTGGATGGTGTTTGCCAATGAAGGCGCCTAAGACCACACCAAATCATACTTTAACAGGGATCAAGTAAGAAAATTTAGAGACACAGAGAGAGCCAGGGTTAGCATTTTAATGGCTTCTAAAGTCAGTATTAAGTTTGCTAAGGCTCAGAATTTATCAAAGGAGATGATCCCCAAAGCACAGGCTCTACCATGTCCTGAGCACACAGGCCAGGTTGCTATCTGTTTTCAGATGTGTTATAAAGAAACAAAACACTTGCCAAGAATTTTTGATAGAGTTTAGAATGTTAATGTAAAGTTTAAGGTTTTATGTTTTTAAGTAATGATGAGAACTATAAACTATAAACTACACCTCATTAATTCTTCCACAGTTCCTTTTTACTTTCTTGGGTTAGAGGGCCATGCTGTGGACTTGGTTTAAGGCTTGCATTATGCGTTCCCAAACTGCACAAAAATCCCGAGTGTGAGCTGCTAAGGGTTCCTGCCCCAGCTGATTCTAATTGGTAAATAAAGTTGATGGGCAGGGAGACAGAGATGAGACTTTAGATTTTCCAGGCAAGGGAACCAGGGAAAGGATTTAGAATCACCATGCCAAGCTTTGAGAGCCATGGAAGACCAGCCATGGAAGAGCTGCGGAAGATAGAGATTGGGTCTGGGTAATAAAGATTGAGTAATTTTAGTAAGTAATAATTCAGGAGTATCAGAGTGGAGGCATTAGCTATGAGTGGAGATTTGAAAGTGGCCTGCCATTGTGCTGTTTAAGGCATATTAAAATAGAAGGCTCTGTGTGTGTGTGTGTGTGTGTGTGTGTGTGTGTGTGTGTGTTTGTGTGTGTCTTTCATTTAAGAATCCAGAACATTTTGGCAGGTTCTGGGTTGGTGAGGAATGCTCACTGCCATAGGCAGGGTGATTTGAATAGCATTAAGAAATTAATGTAACTAGACAAAGCTAAAATCTCTAAGATTCCAAAAAGAGGACCCAACCCATAGCTCATTTTGACTGCATGCATGCTATTTAAACCATTTCTTTCGGACTAAATGTCTCACCCCCTCCCTGCACACCACTCCAATTTCAGCCATGATGGACAGTTTCATGGTAACTCAAATCCCTCTTCAGTATCCCACCTGAAGCACCTGCCAAGTGGATTGCTTCATTATTTCTTAATAAAAGCTTTATTGAATAAACTACACATTCACAGATCTTGTTTAAAAATACTTAATTTAGTGCTTTTGGTGTATTTTCAGTGTTGAACATTGGTCATCACTACTTCATTCAGAGAGGTGTTTGTTTGTTTGTTGATATTCTTACTAGTGGCCAGTTTTCCTTCTTTCAAATGCCCATCCTGGGCAACCACTAGTCTTTCTGTTTCTGCAGATTCACCTATTCACATTTCGTAGAAACAAAATCATATAATATGTCTTTATATATCTGTCATATAATATCCATGTGACTGGATCTTTTTCATTAAGTATGTTTCCAAGGTTCACCTATGTCATAACATCTGTCAGAGCTTTGTTGCTTTTTATGAATAAACAGTATTGTTTTATATGTATATGCTACAGTTTTGAAATCCATGTATCTACCCATAAACATTTGTTTCTATTATGGATGGTGTCAGTATGAGCTTCTCCTGTATGTGAGTTGTTTTTATGCTGTAACCATGGGCTTTTCTACTGCACTACAGTTACCAAAATAACAACTCTGAGACTTAATTATATATGAATAAATGCCTAGGCCATAAGCTTGGGCTTGTTCCCCGACTAGCTTGGAACTTAATTAATCGATTTATTATATTCTATGAGTGCCACATGGCTGGTTACCTCTTCTCAGTTTCAAGCATCTGTCTCCTCAGAGTTCAAGGCTAGTCCCCTCCTATACCTGATTGTATCTCAGAGTTCCTCTCTCCCTACCAGATCTCCCACCTCCTATTTCCTGCCTCAGCTCATTGGCCAATCAGTTTTTTATTGACAAGTGATGCTTCTGTACAGTACACAAGAGATTATCTCTATATCCTGCTGTTGGTTTCAGGAAATCTATTTGTTTTGACTTTTGTATATGCTTTATGTATCTAGGTGTCGATATATTTCAGTTTGTCCTGCTTGGAGTTTTTTAAGCTTCTTGCTTATGCAAGCTTACCTTTTTCATCAACTTTGGAGAGTCTTTAGTCCATGTTTTTTCAAATGTTCTGTTAGTTCTTTATCTTGCCCCCATTTCTCAAACTCTTCTGCAATGCTTGATGCTATCAACACAATGAGAAACAGATATGACAATGGGAGAGAGATTGGGTGGGAAGGCGAAGAGGAATGAGTGAGAGACAAGAAAAGGTTATGATGGGGGCAAAGACGACTAACTACATATACTTAATACATGATATATATGCATAGAATTTTCATAACAAAACCCATTACTACATATAATTGATATATGCTAATAAAAATTCACTCAACAGCAACTTCTCAAATCCTGATTTCTATCTACTTGGTTCTTCTCTTATAATTTCTAATTGTATCCATATTCTGTTATTTGGACATTATTCTCATACTTTATTTTAAATTTCAGTCATGGTTTCCTTTAGATCTTTGACTACCTATTTATGATAACTAACTTGTAGCTATTGTGAAGGGTGCCATTTGACCTTCTAAGGCAGTTTCTATTGGTCTCCCCTACCCTGTGCCTCATATGGGTCCTACCTTTAGACTTGGCAGCATGCTTTATGTTTTTTTTTTTTTAGGATGAATATTTTAAATAATATAATGTGCCAACTCTAAAAATCAGATTCTGCTTCTGTCTCAGAGTTGTGTGTCTTTGCTGCTGTTTCCCTTGCTGCTACATTTTTAAATGAACTAGTTAATTAGCTTCACATCCCGACCACAGTTTCCCCTCCCTTCTCTATTCCAAGTCCTTCCCCTGCACCTTCCCCATTCTGTCCACTCTTCCTCTACTGATATCAACACTCCTTGGCATATCAAGTTGCAGTAGGACTAGGCATGTATTCTCCTATTGAAGGTAGAAGAGGCAGTCCAGTTAGAGGAAAAGGTCCCAAAGGCAGGTAACAGAGTCAGAGACAGCCCTTGCTCCTGCTGTTAGGAGTTCCACTTGAAGACCAAGCTACACAACTGTGACATAAGTGCAGAGGGCCTTGGGCAGTCCCACGCATGGTCTCTGGTTGGTGTTTCAGATTCTGTGAGCCCCTATGGAAAGGTTACTTGATTCTGTAGGTTTTCTTGTGATGCCTTTGACCCTTCTGGCTCCTACAATCCTTCCTCTCCTTCTTTCTCAGGATTCCCCAAGCTCAGCCTGATGTTTGCCTGTGGGTCTCTGCATCACTTTCCATCAGTTGCTGGGTGAAGCCTCTCTGATGATGGTTAGGCTAGGCTCTTGTCTCCAAGTGTAGCAGAGTATCATTAACAGTGTCAGGGATGGGCTCCCTCTCATGGCATGGGTCTCAAGCTGGATCCAGCCATTGGTTGGCAATTTTCTCAGTTTCTGTTCCATCTTTACTCCTGTACATCTTGTAAGCAGGGCAAATTGTGGATCTAAGGTTCTGTGGCTGGTTTGGTGTCCCAGTCCTTCCATTGGAAGTCTTGCCTGGTTACAGGAGATGCCAGTTCAAGCTCCATATCCCCCATTTCTAGGAATCTTTTTTTTTTTAAATTTAAGTTTTTTGCTTACTTATTTGCTTTATACCCCACTGACTGCCCCCTTCCTGGTCACCCTCTCCCACAATCCTTCCCCCATCTTCCCTCTACTTCCCCTCTGAGCAGTGGGGGCTCCTTCTGGATATCTCCCCACCCTGGCACTTCAAGTCTCTGCAAGGCTAGGTGCTTCCTTTCCCACTGAGGCCAGACAAGGCAACCCAGCTAGTAGAACATATCCCAGGTACAGGCAACAGCTTTTGGGATAGCCCCTGCTCCAGTTGTTCAGGACCCACATGAAGGTCAAGATGCATATCTGCTCCATATGAGTGGGGAGGCCTAGGTCCAGCCATGTTTGGCTGGTGGTTCAGATTCTGAAAGCCCCAAGGGTCCAGGTTAGTTGACCCTGTTGGTCTTCTTGTGGAGTTCCTATCTCCTTTGGGGCCTGCAATCCTTCTTCCTATTCTCCCATAAGAGTCCCCAAGCTCATTCACTGTTTGGCTGTGGGTGTCTGTATATGTCTGAGTCAGCTGCTGGGTGAAGCCTCTCAGAAGACAACATGGTCCTGTCTGCAAGCATAATACAGTAACTTTAGTAGTATTAGGGATTGGTGCTTGCCCATGGGAAGGGTCTCAAGTTGGGCCGGTTATTGGTTAGCCATTCTGTACTGGCTAGTTTTGTGTGTCAACTTGACACAAGCTGGGGTTATCACAGAGAAAGGGGTTTCAGTTGAGAAAATGCCTCCATGAGATCCAGCTGTAAGGCATTTTCTCAATTAGTGATCAAGGGGCGAGGGCCCCTTGTGAGTGGTACCATCTTTGGGCTGGCAATCTTTGGTTCTATAAGAAAGCAGGTTGAGCAAGCCAGGAGAAGCAAGCAAGCCAGTAAGCAGCATTCCTCCATGGCCTCGCATCAGCTCTTGCTTCCTGACCTGTTTGAGTTCCAGTCCTGACTTCCTTTGGTAATGAACAGCAGCATGGAAGTGTAAGCTCAATAAACCCATTCCTCCCCAACTTGCATCTTGGTCATGATGTTTGTGCAGGAATAGAAACCCTGACTAAGACACATTCCCTCAGTCTCTGCTCCCTCCCCTGTGCCTGCATTACTTATGGTAACCCAGTCCCAAAAGGACATGCATGGTATGTACTCACTTATAAGTGGACATGAGCCATAAAATGCAGGCACCACATTGAACTCCACAGACCCAAAGAAACTAAACAAGAAGGAAGGCCAAGCAATGAAGCTTGGATCTCGCTTAGAAAGGAGAATAAACTAGTCATAAGAGGCAGATGGAGGGAGGGAACTAGGAGGGAAGGGCATGGGGAGGGGAATGGAGGATTCAGGATCAGGACAGATGGCTACATGACCATGAGAATGAATGGAACTCTACAGCTGGGATGGGAGCGTGGGGGGAGGGAGGGCATTTCCAGGATGACACAGAGACCTGAGATAAGGGAGGTCTCCAAGAATCAATAGGGGTGACCTTAGCTGTGAATCACTACATTGGGGATATGAAACCTGAAGAGGCCACCTCCTATAGCCAGACAGAAACACCAGTAAAGTGATAGAAACACCAATCTATCCACAAAACTTTCAACCCAAAATTTACCCTGTCTATAAGCACTGATAGGAACCTTAGCTAGGGTCACCCTCTTTGATTCCTGGGAGTTTCTCTTCCACTAAGTTTCTAGCTCATCCCAAAGATGAATCCCCCCTACCTAGATTCCAGTTGTCTCTCCCAATACTCTCTCCCTCTGTCCTCTCCACACCTGATTCCTTCCGTCCCAAATTTTTAGATAACTTTCATGGCCTAATTCTGCAAAGTTTGTCTTCACTCTCCTATGCAGAGATGGGAATCAGTATTGGGTTAACTTTGTAGTCAGCTAACATCTGAGCAGAGGTTTCTTTAAGCACCTTGAATCAATGAATCTTCCAGTTTTTGGGGGTGTGGTGTGTATGTGTGTGTGTGTGTGTGTGTGTGTGTGTGTGTGTGTGTGTAAATGTCTAAGAATCTCTGTATTACTATTAGGCAAACAGCAAGAAGACAGAATGGCCTCCTAAATTTGATTGTCTTTTGTGCAACAATCCTTCATATTTGGGAAGAAATACTTTGTTTCCTTTACAGATATTTATTTCTAGAAGTTTCTCCTCATTTGTTTTGTTTTTATTTACCTCATGGCCTCTTTGGATTCTACCTCACCCTGGGGCAAGTAGAAGCCTGAGATTTCAGAGCTGCAAAGTGCCCAGGCTGTCCTGAATGGTGAAAGAGGATGTCTGTCCTCCAGAAAGATGTTTCAAAGAGTATTCTGTGAGCTTTGCAGAGGTCCTGGGAACATCTAGCATCTGCTACTCTATGTGGAAACCCCCAAAGTACACTCTTAAGTCAGTTCGTCCTCATTCCCTGCCTCAGTCTCTCAAATAAACTCATAACTTTGTAGGGCCATTTCCCACACAAACCGCATGCTTGCCCCAGGGTCTCCTTCAAAGAAGACCCAAAATGAGGTGGTTATCAATCCTGTTGAACTGGATCCAAGTATGGGCCTGGTGACTTAGTATGTAGCTTTGCTTCACCATATTGTTTGAATTTCAATCAATGCTGAATACACTCAGTAAGAACAACTGTCTCATCTGTGTGTCCCAGCATAGAATGAGCTAAGACACTGTGACTTCTAAGACAGAAAAATTAGCTGTCAACAGATGAACCTGGGTGGGAACAAAACAAAACAGGTCACCTCTGTATGGCAAAGTTTCTATGCTCCTTAAACAGATTTTTTTTTTTTTTATTAAACTGGAAAATTAGATTCCTTTGCACCAAGTTCAATCTGGAATCAACTGAGATGAGGCAACTTCTTCCTTCTTCAAGTCCTTGAGCACCCAGAGGGAGGGTTACAGGATGATTAGGGTCCCAAGGACATCAGTGAGTCACCATTACAGAGTACCAACCGAGATGGGTAGTTTGCATGCATTTGCCCACAGAACCCTTTCCACAACTCTTTCAAGCTGAGGTTCTCTTGCTAATGAATTGCCACCTGATGGGAACATGAGTCTGAGCCTCCCTCCTTTATCAGATGCCAGAAGTCTGTGGTGTTTGTCTTAATTGAATTTAGATTTATATGAAACACATGCATAGACCAAAAATTCCCAAATGTACTTTTTATAGAAAATCTCATTTGCAGCATCCTTCTGTCTGGAGAATCTCATTGCTATTCCAAGCAGCCATAAGATTCATTAGCCACTGGGAATCATAATTATCATCACCAGATTCTCATGGTAAAGCTCTCACCACACAGTTTCTATCAAGAGGCCAGGAACCACTCAAGGGGTTTATCTTACCATCTCTCACACAGGTAAGGGTTGGTTCATCAATAGCAAACAACAACAATAAACAAACAAACCTTTATGGTTACTGCTAGGCAGAAGTCTGGTCTATCTCATGACAGAGCTAGTGAATGTAAAATGTGCCACCCTGACTCAGAGACCAACTATGGCTCTCACAAAAATTAAATTAAAAAATATTGACAAGCAGTAGATCCTCTTTCTCAGATAAAAACACCTCTCTCTGAGCTATGATTTATAATTGGTAACAAGCAGGCTATAGTGCCAATTCCTCTCACTGTTTGCAGAGAAGGGTCATCTCTAAGCTGGGCACCATGTCGCAAGCAGGCTCTAGTTTTTAAGAATTTTCTTGGTGCCTAGAATCTCACTCCCACTGTATGTTACCTCAGATGTATCTTGTATGTAAGGTAAGGAATGCTCTCTGCTGTCCTCATTTTCCAGACTAAGAATCAGCCCTACAGAGACGATGCTTTGTCTGGCCTAGCGTTGAATATACAAATATCTTCATGAGTGAGATAATGATTATGAACATTAATGAATTCAAAATGAAATTAATGAATTAAACGAAGGGTAGGTTGGACTCTTCTAGACTTGGCCTAATAATTAATGATTTTGCTTTCACCATAACAATAATTAAGTGAGTTTACCCTCTCATTGTTACGACAGAAAACCCAGTATTTCCCTGAGCATTAGGAACACTTATAATTTTCTTGTCTGCAAATTATGCTTCTTAATGTAGAGATCTTTGACCCAGCTACAGCTAGTATGTCCGTCTGCCCCTATCTTCTACTATTTATAAGTTCTTTGAACTTGAAATAAACTTGAGTTTCAAGCTTATTGTTTCCATGTTTCTTCATTATGAAAATAATATGACCCTAGAACATTTAATGGAACCAAAAGTAATAGGAATAATTCTTCATAGATACACAATATCTCTTTTGAGAAACAGCCTTAGTGAGGGCCCAGAGACACAGTATTTCTTTGCTGTGTTTTCTCAACTCATCGATCTGTTGGGAGCATGACTACACCTGTGATTCTGTTGCTCTTATCCTTTGGTCTTGAAAAGGATTTGAGTCTCCTGTAGTCTCCCTCCAACCCCGCTTTGAAATGTGAGGTCTCCCTAGCTCACTCCAGAGAGCCTTAGCTTCTCCATCCTTCTGCCTCAGTCCCCAGAGTAGCTAAGAATTACAGGTAACTTTATAAAAACACATAATTTTATGACAGTCCTTCCCCCCAGGATACTTGCTGCATGATTATCTTAGAAATTACCTATATGTCTAGCACTTTAAAAATAGTTAAGTACATTTATTTGATAACATTCATTGCAAAGTATTTTCAAAACAGAGTTATTTCTTCATGATGTAGAGAAGTGCAAACTTCAGAGTCAGGAGCTTCCCCCTCCCCCCCCCCGGCCTCTGACTATTAAATATGATCTTAACTTTAAGGAGTTTGGTTGTGAGCCATGCATTTATTTCCTCACTAAGAGTTTGTTTATTTTACATTCACTTATGAAAGCTACTTTGAAAAGATAGTCCATTTTGCTACAATCTCTTCCAATGCCAAGATCTGCCTTCCAAAGAATCAGATCACCAGTTCCCCCATGCTTATGACAACAAACAAAGTTACACAGTTCAAAACATGTAAAGGGGTCTGGGGAGATGGTTCTGTGGGTAAAGTGCTTGCCACATGCACACCAAGACTCAAGTTCAGATCTCTGGAACATGCACAAAGCTGCATACAGTAACACACGGGCTGGGTCCAGAGCTCCTCTGGTTAGGTGGGTGGTAGAGACAGGAGAATATAAGACCTTATCTCAAACTAGGTTAAAGACAAGGACACCCAAGGCTGTCCTCTGACTTCCACATGCACACAGTGGCAAGCAGGATCCACAGACACTAACCCCTACACACACACATACACACACACACACACACACACACTTTACATGCACAGTAAGATAACTATGCAAAGTACTTAGGATGCTGCTTAATGATAATATTTATTGCTTTTCATTTATTTCTGAACTACTTTCAAAGAATCCTGTCTTCTGTGTATGAAGTGTTTCACCTAGTTCAAAGCTTTGTGGAGTTGCACCATATTTGCATATTCTTTGAGGGAACTTGGCTTTGTACTGAAGATTAATTTATTTTCAGATCTCATTTTGTGTGGGTCAAAAACTTTTGTAGTTATTATCTGAGTCTTTGTGCTGCTGTTGTTATATTTATTCCTAGGTGTTCTGTAGACTTGTTTTTTCTTCTCAACAATTTTTAAGTACTTGCTGAGCTGTGTAGAAAGTGTTTCTTCTTATGCTATTGATAACTAATTTTCTTGTGTTATTCCATTTGCTCATGCTCAGATATTATTAAACAGGTACTGTTTAGGTACTGATGTCCTGTGTATTTTCTTACCAATTGGAAATCTCAACAGACTACAACTTGTAGTTTTACTTGCTATTCACTTTCACAGAGCAAATTTTATCATATTTAAATAATCTTGCTGTATAGCTTTTATGCTTATAATTTTTGAGGGCTCAATGTTGTCAAATGCCTTTTAAACATCTATTAACATGCTTTTATATTTTTCAATTAGTTAATGGTGTTGATAGAATCTCATATTTAAATTAACCTTGCAAACATGGAAGCAAGTCTATGAGATCGTATGTTGCTGTGCCCATTGCTGAGTTCTAAGCGATATCTTAAATAATTCTATGGATAATCAGTGGTAAGTTTTGTCTGCAAGGTTTTGGGTTTGCTTTATACTCTGTTGAGTTCACTGTTAATGTTGTGCTGACATCATAGCAATGACTGTCATTTTCTATAGTCTGAGATAGTTTTATAGAGAGAAAGTAGGGGTTAAACAGAGTATAGCTATAAAGTATCCACCAGGTCCTAAAGCCTTTTCTGAAGTGACAGGTTTGGGATCACCATTCTTGACAACAACTATGGCTTTACTGATGAGAAGCAACTAAGAATCTTGATGCACAGAAACCTTCAGGCTCCTACCCTGGAGAGCTGGGTCCGTTGATATAGGGATGACAGCTTTAGCAAATACAGTGATTCTTCCCCTGACTCTCAGTATTTAGTCTAATCAAAATTTCCAAGTAATTTGGGGCTAATTTAAGAAATCAAACTTTGCTTTGTTTTCAAATTTGCTAGTATTGGCTTATATGTGGTATTGTGCTGCAATTCTTCTAATCTCTTACATTTCTGTGGTTATGTTTTCTTTTCCATTCTAAGTATTATTTATCTTTGCCCAAATTCCTATCTTCTTATCAAACTCATGAAGGATTTGTCTATTTTATCAGCTTTTACAGAAAACTAGTTTGTGTATCATATTTTTCAATTAACTCTTTTATTTCAATTAAAATATATTTACATCAGTCCCCCAATTCCATTTCCTTGCCCCAATCCCTCCCTTCCCTTCAACCCCTCCTATGTCTCCTCTCACTCCCTCTCTAATTGATTGCCTCTTTTTCTTTGATGATTATTGTTCTAGATATATGCATAAATGTATAATACATCCAGCTGGGTCTGTTTAGCATTGCCGGTGTGTATATGGTTTCAAAGCTGACCACTTGGTATTAGATTTTCAATTATGGGATTCATTCCTAGAGTATTCTCTCTCTCTCTCTCTCTCTCTCTCTCTCTCTCTCTCTCTCTCTCTCTCTCT
>JADRCH010000006.1:8351149-8368281 GCA_019843965.1 Rhynchomys soricoides | reverse complement strand
TCTCTCTCTCTCTCTCTCTCTCTCTCTCTCTCTCTCTCTCTCTCTCTGTCTCTTTCTCTCTCTCTCCATCCTTCTCAGCAGTTATTAGTTGCTTGTAGGTCTTTGTCTAGTAGCAGAACCCTGTAAGATTTTTCCCCTTTCATGTTGGCATATCTGTTGGTATACTTATTCAAGTCTTGCTTAGGTGGCCATATTGTAGAGGTATCCTGTGTGTAGCTTCCCTGTCATTTCTAGGACATAATCTCACATCAGACTTACACATATTCTAGGTCTTAAAAACTTCCTGTCCTATCCAGACTTAGGACTTGGGTTGTAGACCTGTCCATTGAAGCTCACACATACCAGGCTAGAAGTGGGTAAAGTAATCCAGTAGCCATTATTAGGGGTTATCATATCATATCACATAACATTGTATTGGCAAATTTTTTGGGGGGGTCCACACAAATTTCATTTACTTCAAAATCACTTTTGTTTTCTTTCCCCATCCACTAATGATAAGAAAATCACAGCTGCTTCAGATAGTCCAGCAACAAAAGTGTGGAGAAGTGAGACTCAGATTATTATTCTGTCAGGAAGTATTTTATCCTCCATTATCACCTCAGTACAAAGCAAATTGCTAGTTTTTCTGGAGATACTTAATTTGATAAGTATATACAGAATATGTTTGATTAAAAATAATTAATTACATGCCTATCAGAGGCATTGAACATCTAATGTGCTACTTAAACTTTTTTGTTACCTTTAATCTGTAAGGCTTTGGGGGCAGTAAAGAAATTGATGAGTGAAATAACCAACCTTTGCCTTTGTCAACATCATGAAAAGGCTTTGAAGGTTTCTGACTCATGACAGATATTTCAAGTTTCAGGTTTGTTTCTGGGAAAGTGGGAACGGATCTTTGAACACTGGTCCTATTGAGTCAGACTGTTTGCTCACACATACACAAATTGTTTTATAAGCCTCTGACTTTTACAACTTACCCCTCAAGGAAAAAGTGCTCCAGAGTACTTGCAGGAACACTGTAGGCCCATTGGTGACCAACACTGTTACCCTTAGAGTATCTGTCTTTATTTATCTTAGTTCATTTTTATTCTTTGGCTCCAGAGCTACATCGTGACCTATCTTTTATAAGGCTTGTCGTTTACTCTGATCTTGGGCAGGTGCTTAATGCAAACTACTTTATATGAACCTCACAAATCTGTTATTAGGGATTGTTGTTGTCTTCAATATATCAATTATTAGCTGACACTGACAACCAGGAACTGAGGCCATTCAGCAGAGTTGTTGCTCTGGAAATAGAATACTGGTCTGATTTCAATTATGTTTTGAACAGTTATGAATATATAGTCTCACTTCTGGCTGAGCTAAACACATGCTGTTGCTGCCAGAGAGAACAGAAAGTAAACATTCCCCTTTGCTTAATTACTCAACTTCCTTGTCAAAATCAAGGAATGGATTCAATAGATCATTGATCCTATTTCTAATTGCTCTTTCAAAATACAGCTATCAACTAGACTAATAAAAATACCTTACTTGCCCTTCAGCCAGAGGAGCAGGTAGGATAACTGCAGATCTTCACCTCTTTCCTCTCTTTCAAAGCCAACCCCCAGTCATCTCCAGCTCCCTAACAGACCTCCTGCTGTGGCCTCCCTTTCCTCTCTGCCCACCTCCAAAGGATCACATGAACTTTCTCCTCCAACTTTTCTTTCCCCAGCTCATCACACTGTCCCTGCCCCAACACAAGCAGGCCTTCCTGGGGAATCCACCAGCCAAGCCTGCCTGAGAATCAGGTAGGCAAGCTTCAGCTCTTCACTCTCTCCTCTCCTCTATATCTAATCCCCAAGTCTCATCCCATCTCTGTAGTAGACACCCTGTCATGGCCTCTCCTCATTCTTTGCCCCCATTTCTGAGATGGAATACCCTGCATTCCTCCCTCCTGTGGACCCCCTCAGTGGCCCCAGCCCATTCCCATTCCTAAGTGACAGCTCTTAATATCTAGAAACACATTTTACCTAGAACCCCCAGTGACTCTACCTATCAGGATCCCAGAAGAATTCCCTACCAGGCAACACACAGCCACCACAACCTCTTAAGAACCTGGGATGACAACAGAAACCAAGGTTTAAAACACCCATCTGACAAAGATAAGACCAGATATCAGCACCTAGAATTAAAATCTTTTCAAACCCAGATACCTAGACATCATCATAAAAACACACTCAGTAACAGCCAAGACAATATATCTCCACTAGAACTCAGCAACTCTACCACAGGAGACTCTGAGAACTTCAGCATAGCTGAAACACAATGAAAGGACCTTAAAATAGCCTTAATGAATATACCAGAAGTCCTGTTTAAAACCCCTTAAAGGGAATAAATCCCTTAAAGAAACCTATAAAACACAAACAGTGGAAGAAAATGAATAAAACCATTCAAATCTGAAAGTAGAAATAGAATCAATAAAGAAAACCTGAATTGAGAGAAATCTGTAAATGAAGTATTTAGGAACTTGAACTGGAACCTCAGAGGCAAGCCTCACCAACAGAATACAAGAGATGGAAGAGAAAGTCTAAGGCATTGATGGTACAATAGAATAAATGGATACTTCAGTCAAATAAAATATTAAATCTAAAAAACTTCTGACACAAAACATCCAGGAAATCTGGGACACTATAAAAAGACCAAATCTAAGAATAATAAGATTAGAAAAATCATAAGAAATACAGGTTAAAGGCACAGAAAATATTTTCAACAAAATAATAGAAGAAAATATCCCTAACCTAAAGGAGATGCCTATCAAGCCAGAAGAAACATAGAGAACACCAAATAAACTGGACCAGAAATTCCCCTCAACACATAAAATCAGAGCACTAAATACACAGAACAGAGAAAGATATTAAAAGCTACACGGGAAAAAGACCAAGTTACATATAAAGACAGACCTATTAGAATAACACTTGACTTCTCAATAGAGACTCTTAAAGTCAGAAGGGCCTGTTAAGATGTTCTACAAACTTGTAAGAGACCACAGATGCCAACACAGACTACTATACCCAGCAAAATGGAGAAAATAAGATACTGTATAATAAAACCAAAGTTAAGCAGTATCTGTCCATAAACCCAGCCTTAGAGAAGGTGATAGAAGGATAACATCAACCTAAAGAAGGTAACCACACACCAAGGTTAAATAATCCCAGACAAGCAAATCAAAACAGAGCACACATACACACACACACACACACACACACACACACACACACACACCATGACAACAAAAATAACACAAATTAACAAACACTGTTCACTGATATCTTTCAACATCATTGGTCTCAACTCCCCAATTAAAAAAAGATACTGAGTAACGGAATGGAAGAGAAAATAGAATCCTGCTAGATAGCCCAGGGACCTAGGATTAAATCAAATACTACTATTTAAAAAGAAAAGTAGCACTAAAATCATTCCCAATGACATTCTGCTATACTCATAGATCAGTATCTTCCTCAGCCATCATCAGAGAAGCTTCCTCCTGCTGCAGATGGGAACAAATCCAGAGACCCACAGCCAGACATTGTGTGAGAGGGAGAGACCTAGAAACACTCAGCCCTAAATGGGATGTCGCCATCAAATCTTTCCACTCAGGACTCAGGGCACTCTGGAAAAAGAGGAAGAAAGCATGTAATAGAGGGAATGGAGGACACCAAGAAAACAAGGCTCTTTAAATCAAGAGGATCCAAGCACATTTAAATTCACAGAGACTGAGGCAGCAGGCACAGGGCCTGCATGGGTCTGTACCAGATGGGTCCTAGAGCTGACAGAAGTGCACACATGCCTCCATCCCTAATCCAGAAGCTATCTCCAATTGATAACCACTTGCCAATGAACATTCAGTTTTCTTCAAGGGAGTCCCACCGAGGAAACAAACTACTACTGAGGGCACGCCCAGCAGTAGTTGGCCCGTCTCACGATGCCATGTCAGGGCCTTTCCTTTTAATTAATCTTATTTTTTATTTTATATTATTTATATTTTTCCTTGTATCTTTTTACACTGCAGGTACTTTGTAAATATTATATCATAGCTTCCAGTTTAGTGTTTTTATTGAATTCCTGAGTGCGTGAGTCATTGGTTCTCTGATTCTGCATCTGTTTCTTGTACCTTTTCTTGGGCTCTTTTCCATTTGATGGTTTGTTTTGTCCTATTCTGGTGAGTTAGCTTTTATCTTATCTTACCTTATTATATTTTATTTTAGTATTACCCCTTAGAAGCCTATTCATTTTCTAATGAGAGATAGAAAGGGGGTAGATCTGGATGGGAGGTGAGGTAGAGAAGAACTGGGAGGAGTAGAGAGAGGGAAACTGTAATGGGGTACATTATGTGAGGGGAGAAAATACATTTATCAGTAAAAAAGGAAATAACATAAATATAACAGATTTGGACAGTGAAAAAATTTATAGACAATCTCTCTATTTAACTGGTTACTGGTAACAACTATTGTGATCCGAGGAAGGGAGACAGGAAGAACCAGTGAGTGTTCTCTCCTTTTGAAGTTACTTTCAAAAGTTTACAAGTGACCTCTGCCCACATCCTGCTGGCCACCGTTTAGTAACACAGGCATCTCTCGCTGCTGGTATTCTAGCTGTTCTGTCTGTACCAGATAACAGCCAGCCATTGTGGAAGAAGGCGTGAGCTAATATTAGCACAACATGATTTTGTTGTAGTTGATTAAAATCACCTGCCTATGGAAGTTTCTACGGAGTCCTACTCCAGCCTCTCTTGTTGAACAGTCCATTAATGTACCCTTCAACACAAACACCCAAGTCGCAAGATCACTTCAACAGTCTCTCTCTCTCTCTCTCTCTCTCTCTCTCTCTCTCTCTCTCTCTGTCTGTGTGTGAATACATATACAACTGTACCACACCATAATTACAGAGGTCAGAGGACTGTATTCAGGGGTGGATTCCCTCCTTCAACCTTGTTGAGGAAACATCTGTCTTCTTGTTTCTGCCTTGCTGCATACTTCAGGGTAAATGTACCCTCGATGTCACAGGCAATTCTCCTGTCTTTTTCTCCCATCTCACTGCAGAAGAGCTGAGATCACACTACCTTACAGCTTTTTTTATGGGGGTCTCGGGGACTGAACCCAGACCTTCAAACTTGTACAGCAAGGATGTGTCCCTGCTGAGCCAAATCACCAGCCTCTCAACAGTTTCTTATTTCACAGTTGTAATTAAGATTTCTGACTTCTGATCTCACCTTCATGTTGATCAAGACTGAATCAATGAATTTGAGGTGTGCTTTTCCTTTCTAGAGAAATCTAGTTCTCTTAAGAGTCAACTCCACATTGTTTTATTAGGACATCTAGAAGCTTCCCCTCTACTGACTGGTGTTTTCTTATAGCACATAAGAATAGGAGGTGTCTGTGTATTTAGACAAAGATCTTAAATGGGCTTCTCTGGCTCCTCATAGCACCAAGGGCAATTACCAGCACAAAATATCTCCATTTCCCAATGGTATAAGCTAGACTTTTCCACTGTTCAGGACACAAAGTTTGTACAATATTTCTTTGTTGCACTGGAAACACTAACAACTTTTTCTCAGCTTAAATGAAGCCATCAGAAACTGAGCTACTGCTTTCTCCTTCCAGAATTAATTTTGCCTATGTAAACTTTTGCATTGGGACTAATTCAAGTATTAAGATGTTTTTATAGGAAGTAGCCTTATAAAATACACTGTACTTACACAACACAGTCAAAGGTATTGCTTACTTTCCTGCCCTGTGATTCATAAAACTTATTATCAGCCCTTCATAAAGAGTAACAGGTAGAATCCAGAGAGATTGGCTTTGGATAGCCTCACACTTTGGTCCAAAGTCAATTGTCAGGCAGGACACAAGCTAAAGCAACTTGGGAAAGAAAAGGTTTACTTCATCTTACAACTGTAGTCCATCCTCCACAGACGTCAGGGCAAGAACTCAAGGCAGGATCCTGGATATGAAAGAGCACTACTTGCTGACTTGTTTTTTATGGCTTGCTAGGCCTTCTCTCTTATAGCACCCAATACCACTAGCTCAAAACAGCACTGCCCACAGCAAGTGGGCTCTCCCACCTCAATAATCAATCAAGAAAATACATCATACACTTGCCAAAGGACTAATCTAGTAGGGGGAATGTTCTCAACTGAGATTCCCTTTCCCAAATGTCTCTAGCCTTTGTCAAACTGGCATAAAACTAACCTGCACATCATGGTATTTTTATGGATATGTGTCATTACATTTAGTTCTCATTTGTCTCTCCCCATACCCCCTGATCTTTTTGTGAGATAGACTGACTTCAAACTCTCATCTACCTGCTTACAAGAGCAGCAGTTTTGGAGTAGAGCCAGACTGAGCCAGCCAGATGTAGTGCCTGTGCTGTGGCAAGCCCATTGAAGCCCAGAAGACTGTGAGTCCCGGAAGTCTGGCACTGTTGGACTTTGGTTTTGCTTTGGTTTGAATACAACTGTGTCTGAGTTCTTCCTTCCTGGAGTAAGAATGTATTTAGCTCATTTTTTATTTTACAGAAGCCCACAGTGAGAGATTTTGAAATTTTAACATGACTGAAATTTTAGAGAAACTTTAGAACTTTACAAAGATTTTGGAATTTTAGAGAGACTTTGAATATTTTTGAAAGATTGAACTTCTAAAGTGTTTGCATTTTTAAGGACTGTGAGTCTTTAAAAAGTTATAATTTTTATTGTCAATATTAGCATGATATTTTGGGGACAGCAAGAATGAAAAGTTACAGTTTAATAGTGATGTGCTTGTGTGTAAAGATGATGAAGGGTCAATTTTTCTGGCCGGTTTTATGTTAACTTGATACAAGCTAGAGTCAGGTATTGGGGGAGAGGGAAAGAACCTCGATTGAGAAAATACCCTTACTAGCCTGGTCTTTGGGTAAGCCTGTGTTGCATTCTCTTGGTTGACTTTTGAGGTGAGAGGGCCCAGCTCATCATGGACAGTGTGATCCTGGGCCGATGGTCCTGGGCGCCAAAAGAAAGCAGACTAAGCAAGCTATAAAAAGCAAGCCAGTACATGGCATTCTTTCATGGCTGTATCAGTTCCTACCTCAGGTTCCCTCCTTGAGTTCCTATCCTGACTTCCTTGGATGATGGACTCCAAGCTATAAGATGAAATAAACCTTTTCTTCTCCAAGCTGCTTGGTCATGGTGGTTTATCGCAGCAACAGAAATCCTAAGACACCTATAAAGGGTTTTTGGAAAGAACTGAATTTTGAGCTGTGATTGAAGGGTAGAGACTGCCAGGAAAGTCTGGGGAGGATGTTCCAGGTTGGATTTCTCATTCTCCACATGGAAACTGACCTGGTTCAAGCAGAACCCTGTTGAAGAGTGTAAAGTCCAGGGTCTATACAGGAAATGACCATAAAAGACCTTTGTACTGTCTAACACAGAACGTACTATGAGCAGTTAATAAATGAATCCTGATTGATTCATTGAATCACCAACTCTAATGCAATGTGTGTGTTTTCAGGCAGTTGCTCTAGTAGGAAATGAAGCGAAAGAAACATGGGGGCAGGTGGGGTGATACATTAATAATCACGTGGAAGTGATAATGTTGGTCTTGACTTCCAAGAAACTTTAAGTAAAAGTAAACATCTGAACCAGCCCTTTCTGGTACTCATGCTTATTTTGGTCTGTCGAGCAAAGGATGAGAGACGCACAAAGAAATTCCCCCAAGATTCTGAACCAAAATAAGATTTCAGTTTGGATAACCTCCACTTTTCTCGGTTCCTCAGCATGCCTGGACACTCTGCATGTTTCTCTGTCCCTCAAGGTACTTTCCCACTAAGTGGATGACAGGGCTAGGATATATATCCATGCCCTGGCAAGCTCATGGAGATCCGCCACTTTCTCACTATTAAATCAGAGAGTTATTTCTTAAGCAACTCATCCATGGTCATAAAACACTCAGCAATGTATACTTGCCATTATTTTTAGATTAAACATGACAACATCCATATGTTTGTCATCTGTACTAGTTGCCCTGCATGAAACCAGATTTTTGAAGGAAGTTTTAACCTGGTACTCATAAATAAATGACAATAGTTACTTCTATTTTAGAAATCCATATTGATGCTTGCTTTCCTACAAAAAAAAAAAAAAATGCATAGTCCCTAAGAATACCAGTTTCAACACCCATGCCATAGGATTCAACACAAATTTGAAATCTCACAGCTTGGTCAGTTTTGTAGCACTAGATCTTTCCTTTAGACATAAAGGCTGAACCTGCATTGTTATATAAAATGGAAACCTCCCAGGAAAAATAATTCTTGGAGTAGATCCAAATTGATAATTTATCTTTAATATTTATCTATTTTCTCTCCACTCTATCCCAGGACAGATTGAAACACTCCATTGTGACAAATGCATTAAGTCACTTGGAATCCAAGCATCTGCAGATACATTACAAAATAATTCTCTTTGTTTGGTGGAGGAAGGCCAGATGATGCAATAGCTTACTTCCAGCTGCTCTTTCCTCACTGGTGACTCAGCCTCTCTTGATGCCATTTTAAGACTCCTGGCCACTCACTATGCATCTAAGATGTGTTTAAACCTACCACATCACTTAGGAAGAGCAAACCAGAGTCACAGGAGAACACATGTGGCCACAAAGCAATGGAAAGATGGTTATCTTTCTCCCTGGCATCATTTCTTAAACACAAACAGACGTAAAGGAAGAGGGAAAACTGCCAGAGGCCTTGGGGGATTCCAAATGAAGGCAATTCTTCTACAGGATGAAGCTACGCATCCTATAGAAAGTACATAAACAACATCTTCCACTGATGTTGGAGTGAGGTCTCTGAAGTCTTATGTGTGCCAAGAGTTTTAAACCATTAATTGTTTTATTCTGCCAAAATGGATGAGCTAAGATTTGGCCGCTTGCTTTTAGGAGATTAAAAGACAAGTAGAGGAAAGGTTCCTGAGTAAAACACAACCAAAATAGTTTAGTTGATTTGAACTTCTTCTTAGCACTTAGAACTGATAGTATTATCCTGGCCAAATGTTAAACAACAAATAATCAAAATAAGAGTGTTGACTTAAAGCAGCTGTTTAATCAACCACATAACGAAGGAGGGGAAATGGTCTGATTGTTTCTTGTTGTGAAGACAAAACAAATGTCTGATAAGATTTTTAACTTTCCAAATTGGTGGGAAGGAAGTCATGTATATTGTTTGCCGTTTTCCAGCCTTTTGTTGGTCTGAATCCAGAAGAATAGATCTTTTTACTACTTTCTATAAAATTGTCCCAAAATAGATATCCTGTACCATGGTAAAAACTTTAAAGATAAATAAACGAGACCCATGACTTGGAAATCTCATACATGGACCTTCATGAGCCTCATGTTTTTATTGGGATGTGTCCTTGGATTAGATTCAGATACAGTCATGGATTTGTCCCATTCCCACCTATCCCAACAGGGAAGTACAATGGTTAGCCCCAAAGTCAACTGCTCTTTGACCCTAAGAGCCAGGTGGGTTTCTACTTGTTTGCTTTATTTCTGTTTGGAAAACTGGATGCAGCCTGTGGAGAGGGCAATGAGAAAAACAGAAGGAGGTCTCTGATCTTGCCCCACACTTCCCTTTCTGTCACCCATGTGCCCTCCCCAGGACAGCAGGGTCAGTTTACGATGGCCATTGGTGTGTTTAGATTTCTCAGATGTAGAAAGAACTTCAAAGCCTGAACTCTTTTCGTGGGGACACGGGCTTAAAACTTGGTGTTTCATAACTGTGAGCAAAAAAAAAAAAGAAAGAAAGAAAGAAACCATTTAAGGATACACTTAACATTCTTGGGACTCTGGACATAACATGGTGCTCACGTAATTTGGCTGCTGGAATGGGAGACTTTTTTGTTCTAAGCCAGTATTTCTCAATCTATGGGTAGTGACCTCTTTGGCAAGCCTCTATCTCCAAAAATATTTACAATATGATTCATAACAGTAGCCAAATGGTGGTTATGAAGTAGCAATGAAAATAGTAGTCGTAGTTGGGGTCACCACAATGTGAGGAACTGTGTTAGAGAGTCTCAGCATTAGGAAGGCTGAAAATCACTGCTGTGGCAGATTCTTTAAATAGGCATCTAATTGAACATGCTGAAAAGAGAAATCCTTCCTGCTGCTCCTGGTTTCCTTAAATGAGTTGATATATACAGGACATCTACCACAGTTTTTGATTCTCACTACACTTCCCCTTCCAGATGGGCTGCAGCCCCATGTAGCCCACAAGATCACACCTGTGGGCACCCTATGTGGTGAACAACTCTTGGCCCATCACTTGCCGCATATGTCAACCCACCTATGTTTCTCACAATCACATCTGCAGCCACCTCCATCTCTAATATTGTTGGGGTGATAACTAAATGCATATTTCTAGGGACCTATTGAATCCAGAGAAGCCTAGGAGCCCACCTTTCTATAGAGAACAGCCAAGGCAGATCTCTGAAGCCTAAAGATTTGGGCACAGCTTCTGCACAGTTCTGTCCCACTGTTAACTTGGGCCCTTGAAAAAGGATTTTGCACCCTGTCATCAGAATCTGTTGCACAAATAACTTCACTGTTGTACTTGTTAGAATTATTCCTTCTGCCTTTACGGATGGCTGGTCCAAGAGCCATGTGAGGCCTCAAGATTCTGTTTCCTCCACAAATGTTTTATATAAGAACCTATACCATTCATTTCCGGTTTCGTTTACTTTCAGGGGGAAATCTCTCTGCTGGTGGGTTCATTTGCTTTGTGTTGTCAGAAAATGAAAAGCATCCCCATTTCTCATGGCTTCAACAACCACAAATCAGAAAGACATTTTCTGGCTAACATGTGGCAAATCTGCTCAAGTCTGAGGTCTAAGCATATTTACTCTCTCTCCCCTTGAACTCCGTTTTGTCTTACATTTAAATAACATATTGTTGCTGCTGTGGTCTGGTGACCCCTGAACCACCTTAGGCAGGCTATAATCAAGCTGGGTTTGATTCATGGCATGAAGCAGTTCCCGAATGGCCACTTGAATCAGGAGAAAAACATGCCTGCTTTCAGACGATAGTACTATATTCTGCCTAGTTGAGTCTCTTCAACGATCTAGATACTAGGACGGACGCCATGGTGATTGGCTCGTTCATCTAGTTTTATAAATGTGAGCCAAGCGGGGAATTATGATGGGCTTCCAGCGTTTTCAGCATCCAGTCTCACAGGCTATGATTTCAAGGGCAACACAGTGTCTCCATGGTTACCTGACAAAATTACTACGGCTTCCAGAGCCTGCTTCTCTGCAATTGAGTGTGAACAGTTTACTACAGGCAGCTCAGGGAGAGGCATCACACCTTCACGTCCTGCAGGGGGAGACGTTGAGCACCCAACCAACACCTCGCAAAGTTCCTGGCAGTGACTCAACAAAGGTTTGCTCTAGCAGAAGCCAAGCCTCATGTGCATGAAATAACACCATTAGTCATTTTGTTACCCCTAAAAGCTTTGGGGGAAAGTTCATAAAGACATCATATTCAAGTGTATTATGTGATTTGGCCATGTTTATGTGACAACAGCCATATATGCAGGGCAGATTTTAGGACTGAGCTGTTTCCATTCTTTGTTTCCTCTGCATCTTCCAACACAAAATCACTAGTTGCTTAGTAGGGCTTCCTGACATTCCCAGAAGTTTCTTTACATGGTCCTGTCACAAAACAGCTTGTATCTCAGTCCACTTCAATATCTACACTGAACCTTCTTCCACACTGCCTGACACAGAAGCCCCTGAAAGCAACATGGCAGCAAGTTTGAGGGCAGAGGCTTTGTGTGCACTGTCAGAAAACACAGGATTCACATCCTGTCTCTGCCTTTTAACCTCTGTGTGTCATTGGGCAAGTTGCATGACCTCTCTAAGGCTTAGTTTCTTCTGCGGCAAAGCATGAAGATTAAAAATACTATCCCAAGTTAGATTAAAAGGGTTTGAGAATTAGCACACAGTGAGTGCTTCCTACTTCACCAGTGCTCACAAATTAACCATCTGTGAGATGAACAGCTCTACCGACAGCGAACTCTTTCTTACCCGAAGCAGACTGAAATTTGTCTCGAAATGATGTCAGCTGTTCTCTTAACTCTGCCATAAAGCTACCCAGAATAAGTTGAAGCCTTCTTCTACACAGTGACACATGTTTAAGGAAGCAATGATGCACCCCCTTTCAAATGTCCAAAGTGAGGTATGACTTTTCCTGTTTGACTGTGTCATGCTCCTTCTGGTATTTCCCATAGGACTTTCTACCCATTATTATTTGAGGCTAAACCACCTAGCTGCTTTCCCATCCCTCTACTTGGGCATACAGGCATGCTGTAGGCTTTACATAGGAGCGCTAGATTAGGGTTACATGAAATCTTCTAGACAACAAAAGGAGGGTAAACAGTATATGCAGCTCTATGTGTCCCACAATAGTGTCCCATGATGTCCTCTTTGCTCTCTTTCACTGGTCTGTTAGTGTAGAAGACTCAGTGGATGAGCTCCAAGAAGAGCCTGGCAGGGGCAGAAGCTAAATAAGGGAAGACGTTCCAACTCATGAGGGGCCACATAGAACTCTGTCACACTTACCGGACCATGAGCTGAGTGAGAAGTCGTCATTGGTTATTCTAAATGAGGAAGACTCTGGACTTATGATGACCTCATGCATGTGGCTCTGTGGTTGCCCTGTCTGGGCATATGCCGGCTTGTCAGTGGCCATTCTTACAACATGATATCTAAGACTGAACACAAATTTCCAAATGTGTCCTGATGCTAATAGAACAAAACTAGATAATGTGGCTTGAATATGATTTGAGTGGGTGTCCCAAAGGTCCACGCGTTAGAAGCTTCTTAGAAGGCACTCCTAGGGAGTAGGGCTGCAGTAATTGGGTCATGGCAGGGATAATGACTTCAGAAAAGATTATGGAATTCTGGTAGGATTCCAGGTAGTTCCTGTGAGCTGTTACAAAAGAGCAGCCTGACCCCTAAGTCACATCCTGGCTCCCTGCGATAGGATCTCTGTGTTCTGTGTGCTTCTGGCATGGTATGATATAGGGGCTTTCACACAAGTCAATAGAGAAGGCTCCCCGACCTTGGTATTTGACCCTCAACAATGAGAACTAAATAAACCAGTTTTTAAAGGTATTCCATTTCAAATGTTCTGTTATAGTGGAAAATAGACTGAAACACTGCAGATGCTTTCTTTTGTCTTTTCTTCTCCCGGACTACCATTTCTTTAGAAGTGCTTTCTAAGATGCCTTGTGCTTAGCAACCAGGTGATATAGACTCCTCATCTGGCATCTGTGCAATTCACTCATTTGCACTTCAGTTCAAAACTACATATTTGTTCTTATTGTCAAAATTTTCCTTGATGAGTTAACGGACCTGCAGGAAACTGCAAAGTCCAAGTCGTAACTCAACAGATCTTTTCACACACCAAATCCACATTTGTAACCAACCAAAAGAAGAGTATGACCCAGAGCCCCAAAACTTCGTTAACCCCACCCCCAATTAGCCATAGTTTGCCCAAGGATAAAAATTACCCTGGTGTGATAGTTAATCTTGATTTTTCAACTCAACAGGATTTAGAATCACTGTGAAAATACACCTCTGCATGCATCAATGAGGGTATTTCTAGGGACACCATCCCAGGTCCCCAGGGCCTGAATGGAATGTAAAGGTGAAAGTATGCGGAGCACCGGAATCTCCCTCTGCTTCCTGAGTGCTTCCTGTCATCTCAGTTCTCATGCTTTCCCCACCGTGATAAATTGTACCCTCATACTGTGAGCCAAGCTAAACCTTCCTTCTCTAAGCTGCTTTAACCCCAGCTGTGAGAACAATAACTGACATGCCTGGCTTCTAGCAGCACAGGCTAATTCTTATGATTTTATATACATGGAATCACAGTTATAACTCTGGGGTTCACTCACACAGTTGTGATAGCTACTTCGAGGCCATTCTCATTCCTAAGTGATACTTCATACTCAGACTGCTGCCTTAGTCTCCTAAAGATATAAAAGAATTTATTAATTTTAACATAGTCTAATTTTTTTCATGTTATGACCCTTCCAGCAAATCTTTGCCTACTCCAAATCATGAGATTCTCCTACTATGTTTTCTCTTAAAGTCTTTGTTCTATGTTTTAATTTTTATTTAATCTTTGACAGTTTCATATGCATGTACATTGATCATAATATACACCCCAACATTCTCTCTTGCTCTCCCCACGCACTTGGCAACATTTGCATGCTCATGTCTTCTCTGTTTCCTTTATAACCCTATGAGTCTACTTAGTGCTGCCTGCTGCAGTATTGGCTTATTGGGGGAATCTTTGGCACTGACTTCATTAGTGGAACAGTCATGCCATGACCAGAAGACAGCATTTCACAGCAGCCCTCCCATCTTCTGGCTCTTACTCTCTCTCCGGTCCTTCTTCCACAGTCTTTCCTGAGCCTTGGAGTGTGGTAGTTGCCCCACAAAGGGCTGAGAACGCAGCAGTCACTTGTTCTCAGTGCTTTGACCACTTATGTATCTCTGCATTAACTTCTACAGTGGGAAACTTCACTGGCCACAGTTGAAAGCAACTCTAACCCATGGACATAAACATAAATATATACAAGACAGTTCAACAACATGTCCATTAACAAAGCAATGGTAGAAAGCTCCCCATTAGGGCCTATCATTTACCAGGCCATGAGGTTTCTTTATTGGTTTTTGTTTTGAGACAGGTCTCTCTGTGAAGCCCTGGCTGTCCTGGAACTCACTCTGTAGACCAGGCTAGTCTTTAGTTCACAGAGCTCCCCTGCCTTTGCCTCTCAAGTGCTGGGATTAAAGGCATGGGCCATACCCAGGCTGCCATGAGTTTTTGACCAGCGTATTGTACCAGATATAAATTCTGTCTGGTAGAGCAACCCTTAGATTCAATCACAATCTTCCTGTTTTACTTTTCAAGTTGAGATTGGTAACTCATCTAGGGTTAGATTTGGTAGCATGAGACAAGAGCCAAGATATGCTTTTGTTGTTGTATGTTTTTGTTTTTCTGTTTGGATATCCTGTAGACACGACACCATTGATTGAGAAGTCTTTCCTCTCTACATTGGACTGAGTGGCTTTCTATATTGAATTGAGTGGTATCTTTTTCATTAATCAGGTAAAAAGCACCTGTGGATTCTGTTTCTTTGTTTAATTTAACTCTCCTTTATAACTTTTGGTTATTTGTGTTTCCATAAGTATTGTAGAATTATGTTGGCACTTTCCACAAAATAGTCCCATGTGTCTTGATTGGAATTTTGTTGAACTATTACTACTACATAAATTTCTGTATCACTGACATCTTTATAATCTGAGTCTTCCAATCCATTATTCTTGTCTCTTCTTCCACTTGCTTGGGTGTGGTTTAATACTCCCAATAATGTTTTATACTGTTTAGAAAATAAGGCATACATGCATTTTATTGTATTTATTCTTATATATGTAATAGTTTTTATGTTATTACAAAGAACCTCTTTTATTTTATCCTCTATTTGTTGCTAGTATGTAAATATGACTAATTTTGTACATATGCCAATTATCTACAGAGCCTGACAACTTCATATAGCAATATAGTTTGTAGATTCTTCTGGACTTTCTCCATATGCAATCATGTTATTTATGAATAATGTCACTTTGTTCCCTCCCTTCCAACCATTACGCCTTTATCTATTGCATTTCATGGCTCCCTTTTAAGTCAAAAATTCCAAGTGACTGAGGTAATTTGAAATCATGATTTTACAACTCAGAACATTATCTTTTCGTCAACAATTTATCAAATTTGTAGATGTTAAATATGCATCCCACATATCCCAGTGTCTTGGCGACGTTTTTAAACATGACTAAAACCAAAGCCATTGAGAATGCCCAAGAGACTTGGTTCCAGGCTGACACTCACCATTAATTTGCAACACCTCCCCTCATATAAGAGTACAATTCTTCACTCAAAAAGTGTACATAAATTTCAGCTGGCATTAATTTCTCTACTAGAATACCACAATATTTCTGTCAAAGTATTCTCATGTTCCATAGAGGTCATAGTCCAACAAGTATCTCTTTTTAAACAATGTTAAAAAATTTACTGCTTTCTCTGAATGAAATCTCTCTTGGCATCTTTGTGATGATCACTTCTCCAGAACTAAGCAATCATAATACGTCATTTAACAGTCCGTTCTGGAATTGAGCTAGGAGCCTATTTTTTGTTTAAAAATATGTAAGTTTTCTTTAAACTGTTTTTTGGAACATCGATGTCACCCACATCTTCATCTCTAGTTTTCTCTTGTGTTGCATTCATACAGTGGAGCATCTGACTGCAGCTCTTTTAACCATTCTGTAGCTGAGCAGGCCATATCCTGCCATATCCTAACTTAGTATGTCAGTCAGGGTCCTGGGAGGACCCAGAATCCACTCCTTACTCCAGAAGAAAACCATGAAGGGATTTTAATAGGACTACTAGCGCAGTGTGAGCAGAATTGAGAAAACACGCAGAGATGGTAAAAGCACCTGAAGAGAGCAAAAAACTGAAACAATCCTGAATCAGGCAGGGCATCAGCTGACACAGATGGCACTTTGTAATTGAAGAAGGGGACCGATAACAAAGCTGTGGACACTGATAGTGTCATATCTCAATATGAATAAAAGTCAAGAAAGGGACTGTCCAGAGGGCCTGAATGAAGCAGAGGAAGCTACTACTAGAATCCAGAGACTGTCATGTGGGACAGCCAACCCAACATAATCAGAGGGTCAGGTGTTAGATGGAGAGACAGGAATAAGTACCCCAAACTCACTCTCTCAGTCAACACCTTCTAAAATCTTGCTGATGTCTCTCATCGATTGAATCCACTTGGAAAAGGAAGACAGGAAGACAGACAGACAGAGGTAGGAGGCAAGAGGGAGAGAGGGGGAGGGAGGGAGAAGGAGGAGGAGGAGAAGGAAGAGGAAGGAGAAGAAGAAAGGAGGAGGAAGAGGAGGAGGAAGAAGAGGAAGGAGGAGGAAGAAGAGGAGAAGCAGGAGGAGGAGGAAGGAGGAGGAGAAAGAGGAGGAGCAGGAAGAGGAGGAAGGAGGAGGAGGAAGAGGAAGG
>JADRCH010000006.1:8335729-8351139 GCA_019843965.1 Rhynchomys soricoides | reverse complement strand
AAGAGGAGGAGCAGGAAGAGGAGGAAGGAGGAGGAGGAAGAGGAAGGAGGAGGAAGAAGAGGAGGAGCGGGAGGAGGAGGAAGGAGGAGGAAGATGATGATGATGAGGAGGGTATTAATTGGAGCAGATTTGTGTCTTCTGTCATGGGATGTGGCTGTATAAACTCTCCAGCTCATCAGTCACTCCTTCCCCACTGGCTCTGCTGTTTCCATTCATTTCTTTCTTACTGCAGTCATTTACAATTGTCTTTATTTCATTTCAAGAAAAGCCTAACTGATGAACCAGTGAGTTAAGGTGCTTATTGTCAAAGCCTGATGACCTGAGATCAGCCCCTAGAGCTACATAGTAGAAGGTGAGAACATCCTTATCTTCTGTCCTCCAGAGAAGCATGAAGGCACACATTCCCATGCATATAACTTATACAGACACATTAGATATGATAGATAGATAGATAGATAGATAGATAGATAGATAGATAGATAGACAGATGACAGACAGATAGATATTTTAAAAACCCACTCACTTTGTGTTATCTCCCTTTTGGAGACTTGGAAACCCCACCAAAACATTTTGAAATAAACCAAATAATGTATTCTTTAACAGTTTCATAAGCTGAAAAATGGAAGATAACACTCTCCTGATGTTAGCTTCACTTCAATTAGAATATTTCTTTATTGATGACCAATTATTCCATTGCTAGCATCTTTCTCATTTATTTTCCATATTTGAAAGGCTTATGTCATCAGTAAATCATGTTTTTAAAAAACAACATCAAATTTTTAGGAGACTGGAATTTCCAGCAAAAGCCCAGTGGTTCCATTTATGAGCAAACTTCAATCCATACTTGACAATAAAAATGGCATAATAAGCATGTCAACAATGAGTTCTTGACTTGTCCTTCACTGCAGAAATAGCCCTGCAAGTATAATCTCACCCTGCTTAGTCATTGACTAGGAATAGCTCATGAAGAGGTTGACCTTAGTGTGAACCTAACACTTGGATCCAGTAGAGTAGCAGTAGAGTGCATCAGTCAACTATGCTCCCACAGTGAACTAAGTGATACGTTGTCATACCTAACAAAACAGCATTCAGAGTTTAGAATTAGGAAAGTCTTGAGATTAGCTCTAAAAGATGAAGGGAAAATATTTGCCAATATTTGTCAATTCAATGTTCACTAGCACTTTTAAAAAGAATCTTCAACAAACAAACAAGTGAACTCTCTTTACTGATAGATGCCTGGTAAATAAAAAGCTTGGAGTAAAGCTAATGGAGTAAATCTTCCACTTAATGCCGAATGCCAAATCATTCACTCTTATATCAGGACATGATGGGAAGAGTTATTCTCAACACTTGCCACTGAATGAGAAACGAAGTTGTCAAAGAAAGAACACAATGACTTTTTAAATAAAAGTTAAAGCATGTAAAGCTAAAATATTACCTAAAGGGTCATATATATAACAACATCCAGGAAAGGAAGAAAATGATTAAAGCACAACCAATATTATTTCTCTGGTAAAGAGGAAGAGGAATTTAATAGAAGAAGGATCAATACTACTAGTTAAAGTTCATTTCTTATATTAGGACAGATACACATTGGTATAATGGAATTATTTTAATCTGAACCATGTATACATATACAAATTATGAATACACTATTTGTGCTAGTTCATCATAGTTTACACATTTATAGAGAAAATACTTTGAAAGTAAATATAATAAAAATTTTGACCCTTCAACTTCTTTCTGGAATACTTTTTATGTAGGTACTATTCCTAGAAATTAAACATACTGCTGAGAATTTTGAAGATGCTTGATTAAAGATGGAAAGACAAAAGAGATCTGCGGAGGCAGCCTTAGGTTTCTGTTGTAATTTATTACTAAAACTGAACTACTTTACTCTCTGCTAAATACAATTTTAAGAGAATGGAGTATTACTGAAGCTCGGGGGATTCCAGCTCCTTACTAGTCTTCTACTTGGAACATCTGACCATGTTCATGTCAATGAGCTATTGTCTATTTCTCCTCCTTGTATTGGATGATAATAGGAGATCACCCCAAAGCAGCACACTAGAGTGTCTCTAATGCTAGGAGTTCTGATTTAAACAATACTTTCCAATTCAGCCACATGCTTCGTTTATTGTTTGATTCATTAAGCTCTTACGTATTATCACCTGTATCTAGGCACAGCCCCTAGGTTTGTGCTTTCTGTATTTGTGGTATTTTTGAAGATGCAGGAAGCAGTAAGGTCTTTTGGAAAAATATGGGATAGAATGAAGCCTGAAAATGTCTCCTATGAAATACTGTTATTCAAAAAAAAAAAAAAAGTATCTCTATGAAAAAAAGAAAGAACTAAGATCTTCTTACTTTATGCAGGAAATAAGTATCATCACTTCTAGGTATACTATGACCTAAATCTTTCCTCAATATTATTCATAAATCTTTTCCTTTTTATGGTTGTTTCTTTATTCACAATATGAAAAATCTCTATTTAGGCTAAAATTATGTTTCTTGAGTTATCAGGGTCTTATGGTCTATATAAATCATGTTTCCTCACTGTCTATAACTCTCTGTCTCTCTTATCTCTGTCTCTGTTTCTCTCTCTCTCTTTCTCTCCACCCTCCCCATGTTAAAAACCAAGCCTTTTATTTTAGTGAGATATTTAATTTGTATGCAAGACCACTTCTATTTAAAACTTTTGATGTTAGTTATTTGGAAATCCTTGCCTGGTTTCTGTCTGTGATATCATCCCAGTGACAAACTAGGATGTTTTTGTTTTGGGGGGGTTTGTTGTTTGGTTTTGCTGAATAATTTTTGTCAAGATGAAGATGGAATCATTATGGAATCCAAGTTAGTAAGCAAAATAAGCTATTTTTTTCCAGGATCAACTGCAGATATTGAAATTAGTCTCTGTTACCTGAGCTCTGATCTTCAAGAGCACCCTAGCTTCCCATTTTAAGTCTAAAGGAATCAGAGTTCTCTGTACTTGGACGCAGATGTAAAAAGAATAGGCAGCTTCTTTATCACATCCCAAGTTCTTCCTTCTATCTTCCCCATCCAAGTCACACACTCATATCCACTCAAACACAAAGAACTCTGCAGATCCTCTTCTGAAAGCATACTCAATGCAGGCTTTCCATTAGGAAGCAGAGGAGTAGGAGTCAAATCTCTCTCCTCTGTGTTGTCATAACAAACAGTTGAACTCTCGCACATCAGCGACTACATCCGTAAATTGGAACAAACATTGACCTTTGAGCCCTGTCATGACAATAGACAGAGAAAGCCACGTAATGACATTTCATAACTAAAATGTTCTGCACAATTTAAAATTATTATTATTTGATTCACAGCTTCAGTTTGGATACAAGTGTTAGCAGCCTTGAGTAGAAGGACAATGGTGGAGCCAAGAGTGTTAGGACTAACATTGCAAACTGTGTCATAGAATATCATCAGTTCTATGAGTTCTTAATAGACGTTACAGAAAATTAAAAATTTGAGGGAAAATATTTTAGTTACTTTTCTGTTGCTGGGGTAAAACACTCTAACTCAAGCCTATATTTCCAGGTCATAATCCATCATTGTATTTCCAGGTCATAATCCATCATTGTATTTCCAGGTCATAATCCATCATTGTATTTCCAGGTCATAATCCATCATTGAAGTTTAGGAATGACCATTTAAGCAGGAACACCAAGCAAACCACGAAAATGCTGCTTGCTGGCTCACTCTCTGGCTCATCATCTACAGGGTCACATGTAGCTAGTATGGGGTTTATGAGTTAGCATCCTTAAAGTCATACCATGCAACAGGTCTCATGTGGGTGGTTTGTTAGAGATGGGGGGTGGGGATATAGAGGCTGCCTCTGGTGGAGGTAAAGGAAAAAGGGGTGTGGGGAGGAGGAACAAGGCCTTTTATCAGAGGATGTTGCACATGCACAAGAGGATATGAGATGTAACCTCTCAGAGGCTAGTAATGATGTGTCTGTCCTTCTGTTGCCAGGACCCTTGGGCTGGCCATGGACTTAGCCTTAGACTGTTTGCCTGGACATAGTGCCATCCACAGTGATCTGGCCCTTAGACAAATCTTCCAGAAATGCCTACAGGCCAGTTAAGTTATGAAGTTCCTCAATTGGGGCTTCTCCTCTCCAATGACTCTAGGCTACCTCAAGTTGACATTTATGAATAAGGATAGAGAGGATCATAGCAAATTGGTGATCAATGGGAGAACAATGGTCTCACAAAGTTAAGTTATTTATCACTAGATTTCTCAGAAATATAAATATATTAATGTGATAATCTGGCAGGAATGTCATTGTCTTAGTTTGGGTTTTATTACTGTGAAGAGACACCATGACCAAGGCAAATCTTATAAAGACAAACATTTAGTTGGGGCTGGCTTACCATTTCAGAGGCTCACAGTCCATTATAATCATAGTAGGAAGCATGGCATTATGCAGGCAGACTTGGTGCTAGAAGAGCCAAGAGGTCTACATCTTGATCTGAAGGCAGCCAGAAGGAGGCTTTCATTCTACCTTGGGAGGAGCCTAAGCAAAGGAGACCTTAAAGCCCACCCCACAGTGACACACTTCTCCAATAAAGCCACACTTACTTCAACAAAGGCACACTGCCTAATAGTGCCACTTTCTGTGGCCAAGCATTCAAACACATGAATATACAGGGGCCAAACCTATTTAAACCACCACATTCCACTTCCTGGACTCTATAGTCTTGTAGTCATAACACAATGCAAAGTGTACTTAATCCAATTTCAAAAGTTCCCATTAGTCACAAGATTCTTAAAATTTATCATGCCATCCTTCACATGACATGAATGAAGATATATCACAATTGGTTATTGATCAAACTAACTCAAAAAAAAAAAAACAGTTGTCACATTCACCTGCTCAAACAAGGAGCAAAGATTCATCCTTAACTGATTTATGTACCTTATATAATCCATACAAATATCTTTATAGAACTAAAAAATTTATTAAGATTTATATATTGTAGAATGAAACACCAAGATAAAACTGATAAGATTTATCCTTGGGGATGCAGAAATGACCTGTTGTTCCAGCTCCATGACTCACCTGATGCTATTTCCAGAGACTTGCTCCCAAAACAACTTAGGGAATAACTCCTTCCCAGTATTATTCCCAATAATTCCTGCTCCCAATTCAGCAGGAAGAAGCTATAGAGAGTCATCATCCCAATTTCTTGTTTGCATGTCTAATTATGGTTATTTCAAATTATAGATAGGCTGTCATTTTAAGGGATAATTTGGAATTGGTCATCATTTTAGACACTGAGGGAACTAAATAGAGAGTTTAGATTTGGGTGTTTCTATCTTTCCTTTCTTCTTCTCTATCCTTTCTTTCTTAGGTAAAAGGAAGCAAGTTAAAAAGAAAAAAGGAGAATAGAGTAATATTATAAGAAACTATATATATGAAGATGGATTACTAAATTTACTTTTAAACAAAGCATTTTATAGCCATAATCTTACATTGGTAGAAGTCTTTGCATTTTGATGAGGAATTGAAGTTGTATTTTCTTTTATTGGTACAGAATATATATATTGATACAGGTTTAAAATTTTCATTGGTATAAATCTTTGTATATTGATATAAAATTTTAAATTAATATTCTTACTCTTAGATAGGCATTATGCCAATGCAACTCATTTAAGAATACAAGGCTTATACCCAGTCCTTCTAGTAGCTGCTATACAAACTGTTCAGGAAGATTAAATAGTACAAGTTATGTCAGATAACAAACTCATGGTAATATTAGATTCTGATTTAATTGCAATAAAATATTTTTAATTTTATTCAAATACTGAATAGCTAAGAATACTCAAGGTTTAACTATATATAGATAGTCATCAAAAACACCAGAGATAGATACACAGAACATGACATTTAAAATTATTTCATTATTAATAGATCTTTTAACTAGGAGACATGTCTGCTCCTGACAATACCACCATCCCACTTCAAAGAAGACATTGAACATCATTACCTCCAATTGGAGTTGCTTCAGTTGTGGCAAGCTAGCAACTGGGTAAGAAATACCCTCATTTCATTCTACAGACAATTATTGTCCAAAAAAAGAAAAAAGAAAAAAAAAAGACACACTGATGAGGGATAGTTGGTTGCTAAGCTCTGAAAATACAGGGTAAGATAATCCTTCATAATTCCTGCTTAAGGTCACTTACAGTCTGTCAGATGGTTCTGGACCAAAAGACTGAAGACAGATGCTCCAACATTATGAGGGATATTAGGGACTGTCTAAGCAGTCCTAAGCCTCTACAAGTTATATACATCTCTATGCTTCCTACATATTCAGGTAATGCTTAATTCCTTTTCAGATCTCTGATGGTGTTAAAGACTAGTTTTAGTCTCATAGTTGAACTTAAATTATTTAATGTTAAAGAAGATGTTCTAACCAATGGTTCATGTTCTACGATCACCAATTGACAAACAGGACCTCACAAAATTGAAAAGCTTCTGTAAGGCAAAAGATACTGTCAATAGGACAAAACAGCAACCTATAGATTGCAAAAAGATCTTTATCCACCCTACATTCAACAGAGGATACAAAACATACAAATCCAAAACATGCAAAGAACTCAAGAATTAAACTCCAGAGAACCAAATAACCCTATTTTTAAAATGGGGTACAGAGCTAAAAGAAAGAATTCTCAACTGAGGAAACTTGAATGGCTGAGAAGCACCTAAGGTGTTCAATATCCTTAGTCATCAGGGAAATGCAAATCAAAATGACCCTGAAATTCTACCTCATACCAGACAGAATGGCTAAGATCAGGTGACAGCAGATGCTGGTGAGGATGTGGAGGAAGAGAAACACTCCTCCATTGCTGGTGGGATTGCAAGCTGGTACAACCTCTCTGGAAATCAGCCCGGTGGTTCCTCAAAAAATTTGGGATAGTTCTACCAAAGGGCCCAGTTATTCCACTCCTGGGCATATACCCAGAAGATGCTCCACATATAATAAGGACATATGCTCCACTATGTTTATAGTAACCTTATTTATAATAGTCAGAAGTTGGAAAGAACCTAGATGCCCCTCAACAGAGGAATGGATACAGAAATGTGGTACATTTACATACTACTCAGCTATTAAAAACAATGGCTTCATGAAATTCACAGGCAAATGGATGGAACTAGAAAATATCATCCCTAGTGAGGTAATCCAGACACAAAAGAATATACATGGTATGTACTCACTTTTTTTTAGCCAAAAAAGTTTGGAATACCCACAATACAACTCACAGACCATATGAAACCCAAGAAGAAGGAAGACCAAAGTGTGGATGCTTCAGTCCTACTCAGAAGGAGGAAAAAAATAATTTCAGGATGTAGAGGGACAGAGGGATCTGGGAGGGAGAGAGGAAGGGAGAAAAAGGGGACAAGGTCAGATTTAGGGAACGTAAAGCATTGAGGTTGGTAGCAAACCCACCATTAGGTTTTATCAATTTATTAATTAATGCTACACCACTCCCTATGGCCAAACATTCAATCACATGAATCTATGGGAGCCATACCTATTCAAACCACCACAGTCATCTATGTTTCTTTAATGTTTTACTCCATCTTCTTTTATGCTTTTTCTTCCATAATAACATCTTAAATATACCTTATCTCTTGGCCCTTCCCTTTTGGTTTCTATATTCTGAAATTATGATACTTAATTCTTAATATGTATTCTGTAATTTTGGTTACTTTGGACTTCTGTTAACAAGCAGAATAACAAATGCTCCAAAAATGGAGCAAATAGCCACAACTGATCCCATCAAATATAATAGAGTATAGTATGTGGAAACTGGGAAAGAATCTTGAAGGGCTCTAGCAGGCCCAATGATGGCAAACGTAGGCCTGAGTATGGCAAACATGGTGCTGACAGGTTTTGCCTTTTACCCCTCTTCTCTTGCTAAAAAACTGTTAGCTTATATTCTTTTTTAAAAGATTTATTTATTTTTATTTATATAAGTACACTGCAGCTATCTTCATACACACCAGAAGAGTGCATCAGATCCCATTACAGATGGTTGTGAGCCACCATGTGGTTGCTGGGAATTGAACCTCGGACCCTGGAAGAGCAGTCAGTGCTCTTAACCAATAAGCCATCTCTCCAGCCCTTGACCATTAGTTTATATTCTTAAAGCTAGCCTTATTTGGCCACTTCCTCCTCCTGAGGTTGACCACCAAGGTCCAGCTATCAAAGTATCAGAGTCCAGCAATCAAAAGCCCCCTTTTGGCTAACCCAATTAGCATGTCTAATCAAAACAAAGAAACTCATCCTAAAATGGGGTTTCCCCTTTTCCTTTTACAAACTGTCATTTGCCTAGTAACCACATCTGTGTCCCTTCTATCCAGAGGCAGCCCTTTGACCCTTTGGAGCAAGCATGCCTTCCCTTTCTTTTCCCTTCTTTTTGGTCCTTTGTCCTTTGTCTCTGTCTCTTATTCTTTGTCCTTTGTTCCTCTGGGGCAAATAAATTTCTTTTTTGCTGAGAACTTGGTCTTGGAGTGTCCTGAGCCAACTCTGGTTCTTTCAAAACTATTTTCAAGAATCCAAGCAAGTCACTAGAAATATGAACTATACTTACTGCATGGAAAGGTCACCTTCCCAAACTATAGGTCAGATTTGCTTAAAAATAATTCAACAGTCAACTCTGTTGGTACCATGAAGTGTCTCAATCACAATTCTCTTTACTGTAGACTATTTCACATCTTCTACCTGTGTTTGTTTGCTTTCTTGCTTGCTTTTTGGTGAGAAAGTTTAAATTCACAAATTCCTTGCCTCAACTTCCCAAGTGCTACGATAATCCTTACAGGCACATGTCACCAATCCTGCAATTACAGATTCTTGAAAAAATACAGTTTGCTCCTAACATATTTTCAAGTTATGCAAAAGTTTTGAGTGTAGGAAGTCTGTGTAATATAGGACTCAGCCATCACTGGAGTGCATAGTAAGGCAGAAAAGTAGAATGCAGCTTTTCTCTCGGCACATTCCAGGCCTACCTTTCAATCATTTTCTTACTCAGAGGATGAAAAGGCTCCCAGTCCTCCCTCAAACTCACAGATTTGCTATCTTGTGCACTCATATCTTCCTAACAGACACACACCCTCTTCCCTTCTGTCAAATGTTTTCTCGTCTCTATGACTCAGATCACAAGTTCTTGGGCCAAACCTGACTCCCTTGCCCTTATTTTTCCTTTTTGTATCATATTTAGCACATATAATCTCTCTTAAACACCCAGAGGCTACCCAGGGCACCTCTAACTACAATGGCTGTCTCTCTTAAGTATCACCTACACCTTCCTCAGTGAGACCCCCACACTTTCATTAAGCTTCATGGCTCATCTGCTCCACTCCAGCCTCAGCTGCCAGGCACAAGCTTCCCCCAATTTGTAAATGACTACCTTCTATAGAGGCCTGTCTAGAGTCAGAAAAACAACCTTGGGCTTGATTTGAATGTGAAAACCACTGTGTTCCTTTGTTTGCTAAAATAGTAACTGTGTATGGTTCTTTTCAGTTTCTAGACCCCTTTGCCCTAAAAAACATGAAGAAAAGAAAAACAGATGGGAAGAAAATCTCATACACTTAATGCATCCCCTTTGCTACCATGTCTTGTTATAAAATCTCAAAAACTTAAGGAATGTCTACGTTAGGTTGTCAGGTTGGCTTAGCATCTGCTCTAGTGGTTTTATATCAACCTGACACAAGCATCAGAGAGAAAGGAGCTTCATTTGAGAAAATATTTCCATAAGATCCAGCTGTAAGACCTTTTTAAAATTAGTGATCAATGTGGGATGGTCCAGTCCATGATAGTGGTGTTATCCTTGGGCTGGTGATCCTTGGTTCTATAAGGAATTAGGCTGAGGAAGCCAAGAGGAGCAAGCCCAGTAAGCAGCACACCTCTCTGGCTCTGCATCAGCTCCTGCCTCTAGGTTCCTTCCCTGTTTGAGTTCCTTTTCTGACTTCCTTTTATGATGAACAGTAATGTGGAAGTATAAGCCAAATAAACCCTTTCCTCTCCAACTTGCTTTTTAGTCATGGTGTTTCACTGTAGCAGTAGAAACCCTACGATAGCATCTAACTCATGAAGAGAAATGTATATTCCTGAAAAGAGAATGCCTTTGAATCAGGACAAACCAAGCTGTCTTTGCCATTTTCCATCCACACAGCCTTAAACAATTTTGCTTGCCTGAACCTCAATTTCCTTGTCTCAAAATCAATAAAAATAGACAGCATGCAGGTTATCTTGATGAGGTAACGTAGTTAAGATGCTATGCCTACGGCCAAGTAAAGGACATATGACACTGTTTAGTAGCCCAACTAAGTCCCACAATTTGATTATGATCATCCAGCAACTCTAACCCTCCACTGTTTGCCCAGTCAGTCCTTGGGAAAGTCTCCAAGTCTATTTTCGATGCTATGCTTGCCAACTGTTCAAGGGAGGAGAGGCTGGATGGAGCTGGGCTATAACAAGAACTGTATTTATGCCAACAGAGGAGCCATAGAGTCAGATGAACAGTAAGGGAAAACAAAACACCATGCTCAGTCAGCTCATCATTTGCTCCTCCCCCTTCTGCACATGCATGCACACCATTCTTTTCATTCACCCTCAAACAGTGGTTCTCAACCTGTGGGTCATGACCCTTTGTGGTAGGGGGAGGTTGGATAACTCTTTCACAGGATCACATATCAGATATCCTGAATATTAGATACTTGCATGAAATGTCATAACAAAAGCAAAATTACTGTTATGAAATAGTAACAAAAATAATTTTATGGTTAGGGGGTCACCCCAACTTGAGGAACTGTATTAAAGGGTCGAAGCACTAGGAAGGTTGAGAACCATTGCCCTAAAAGCACCCTGAGATAAAAAAGAATGAGCTAATTTATGACTACTGTCCAGTTGCTACCAAAAGTATGACAAGTCAGAGACAATGAACACATTTGAGATCTCCGGTATTTGAACAATGTATGTAAACCTGTAGTCAATGAAAAATAAATGAGAAGTAAATATAGAATGTCTTCACTTGGGTTCCAGAGAGCAAAGTATGACACAAGGATTTCAATATGAAGATTTTATTGGGAAGTGGAGTTCAAGGACCAATAGCAGTGGCCTGGAAATGCAAAATTAAGAAGAGGAGAACCGGTTCCAGGAAAGGTTATTAAGTCAGCCACCAATGTAAATTCTCTGTTGCTCAGTACCTGAGAACCATATGGGATGTATGTGAAGTCTAAGAATTAAAAGAGAGAACAAGTTAACCACTGTCTCCTACTCCCATGGACACAAATGCTTCACACTTATAGGCTGCACATGCATGTTAGCCAACTATTAATAAGAACAATGTATGATAACAAACTATAAGGTTTCGCTGACTTACAAAGCACTCATTCTTTTACTTACGGGTCTTCATAAGAGTCAGCTGGCCATGCTCTGCTTCAGACTCTGTGAGGGCATTAGGTTTCTCTCTAGTCTACATGTCTATCTTTGGACTAAAGTGTGCCTGGCACATGCTTCTTGTGATGACTAGGGAAAAACTAGGCCAATTCAAACCACAGAAACACATTGAGAGCCCTTCTCTACATTGCATGTACTCAAATTCCACAGGACACAGCAAGTTATAAAGCCAAAGTCAAGGAGAGAGATAAAATGACCATCTAATCTACTAGGAGCACTAAACATAAAACTACTTGACAATGAGTACCACAGGAAGGGAGTGAGACTGAGAGCTATAATCTAATCAAACAATGCAAACATCAAGTGTGCTTGTGAGAGGTCTACCCAGAAGCCCTATGGCAGATGATAGACCCTCAGGGGCCTTGAGAGGAGGTCCTGTCAGGTTGAAACTGCATGATCACTTCAACAAAGGCAAGGAAAAGTGATGGGAAGAACTGAAAAGATTTGAAGTGACATGCAAGAGATGTGTGGGGCACATAGTTAGCTAACTATGATTCCAAGTAGAGTTTTACAGGTAGCAAGGATAATTACTTGGGATTTAAGAAGGAAGCTCCTGAGGTATTCGCTTTTCCTATGCAAATAAGGGAAGTTCTGTGACTCAAAGCAAGTGTATGGAGGTCAGAGAACAACTTTCAGGAGTGTTTCCATCCTTCCACATTGTGGGTTCTAGGATCCTGGTCATTAGGCTTTCATAGCAAGAACTTTCATCCACTGAGCCATCTCACCAGCCCTATACTGTTATTGAAATTTTTAATCCCAAATCCAGGGTTTCTACCCCACTTTTGACCATTTAGTTCCCAGATAAAAGACACACACAACCTTTATGTTTACAATAAACCATAAACAACACTAGAACCTAGAACGGGCGGATATCTATCCTCTATGTTATTAGAATTTACTTTCCTATTGATAACCTCGAGCAATTACTTAGTATGTTTTTCATCAGGCTGCTCTTAACTCCGATTGGCCAACCCTCAGGGCCACAATTTCATGGCTCACCTAACCCATGGTGGCTTCTCCTCCATTTACCTTTTTCTCTCCCCTATGGTCCTCCTCCAACCCCGCCCCCCCATGCCTGGGAACCCTAAACTCTGCCTTTGTCTCTTCTGCCCAGCCATTTGCTGTTGGTATCATTATTTACTAATCAGAAATAATTTGGGGGAAAGGTCACATAGTGTCACTTGGGTCTATATGCAGAATCTCTGAGGCAATCAAGTCTTGGGAGCCCACACTTGGCATTACAATACACAACAAAAGACCAAAGCTCAACACTATACTGCTATCTTTAGAGTTCTGGAAGTAGAGGTGAGGAATTCTGAGTCCCTCATAGAAGAAATAAGTGGTTTACCAAAGTGGTAGTGTCAGATAGTCAGCTACCCTTAGCCATGCACACTCTAAGACAGCAAGCCTCTCCTCCTCATATTGTCCCAGAGTGCAGGGAGAGCAGAGCATCCTGGTTCCATGTTAAAGAAATCACTCTTCCTGAATGCAACCAAAGCCTCTCTCTCATCTCTTAAATATACAGCTCTTGCCGTTCTATAGTGAAAGGAAGCAGACATTCAGTAACCTTAAATTAGTTCTGGGATCCAAGTCATAGGAAGTGCCTAGTCTTATTGCAATTTGATATGACCTATTTGGTTGCTATCCCTGGGAGGCCTGCCCTTTTCTGAAGGGAAATGGAAGAAGTGTGGATAGGGGAGGGAGGCTGGGAGGAGAAGAAAGAGGGCCAATGATGGTCGGGATGTAATATGTTAAAGGGAAAAAACCACATTCCTGAGGCAAGTAACAGAAGATCTCTTGACATGTTAATATGTCCAAATTCAAGTTATTTCTTTCTTGAAATGAGTCTTCTGCATTAGTTTACTTGAGGATATATATATCCACAGGCCTATGAACTATGATAAATCATGTGAAGAAAGAGGAAAGAGCGCATGTATATGTGCTTTCTTCCTGGGAAGAAATTTCATGACCTTTAAGATTCCCGAAGGGTCTGGGCTCAAAAAGAATATGAACACTTGAGTCTGGTAGACAATATCTGGTAGGAAAAAAGCTCACTGTATAGATTATATGAAAAATATAAAGTGGCACTCTTAAAACTTTGCCAGTGAGTGAGACAAAATTATAGTCCAAATCTGTTTTCTTAAAATGAGCATTTCCTAGACTTTTATTGGACAAGCGAAAGATGGCAGCCCAGCCAACCTGGCATCTCCAGAAAACACGCACATTCTCTGCTTTCCCTCCAGCAAGCTTTCTTCCCACTGGTCACTGGCACACATCCCAGCTGAGCTGCTCAATTCCTGATATTCTTCAGGCTGAATTTGGGAGAATTACATGCATGTTCCTCTTCGATCATCCTCCCGAAAGATGTGACCCCCAACAGCTGTGAATCTACCAAACATGGTGAATCCTATTGAGAAAGGGGAAGATGAGAATGGAGTGAGTCTCTAGAAGGAAGCAGACACCAGAGGTGGAAACAGTCCTAAAGGCATTAGAGCCCTGGTTACACTGTCCCCTTCCTAAGATGCTAACCTCTCCCCCTTGTTTTCAGTACTGTCCCTAGTTAGTACCTTCATTTTTAGGTTACTTCTCAATAAGGAACATATATTTACTTTTTGTTTGTTTGTTTTCAAGACAGAGTCTCACTATGTTCCTCTGGCTGTCCTGGAACTCACTCTGTAGACCAGGCTGGCCTTGAACTCATAGAGATCTGCCTGCCTCTGCCTCTATCTCTGCTGGGATTAAAGGCCTGTGCCACTATGCTCTGCTCATAAACATTACTGCAGAGGAGCTATGGAGATGGCTCAGTTAATAAAGTGCCTGCTGTTCAAGCATGAGGACCTGTGCCTAACCCCTGTTGTCTCAGTATGCCTGCAATTCCAGTATGCCTGTAACCCCAGTGTGCCTGTAGTCCCAGTATGCTTGTAGTCTGAATATGCCTGTAATCCCAGTATGCCTGTAGTTCCAGCCAGCAGTGAACAGGTGGAAGTAAGAGGATCCCTTGGACCTGAGGCCAGCCAGTCTGAGTCAGCAAATTGTAGTCGCTTCAGTGAGAAACCCTGTCTCAAAAACCAAGGTAGAAGGTGATAGAAGACACCAGACACTAACTCGTGCGTCCCACATATACACAGACACAAAGAACCACTACAGAAAATGCCTCCTCACAAGGAAAGGACAATGACCCTGGCATGATAGTCACATGGCTTATTATCTAAGTTAGTCCTCTCTATACTCAGACTTCATAGGAAGAAACACTACAGATTCAAGACTACCTTTGTTTCTTTCCCTGTTTCTGTGATAAAAATATCTGACAGTTTAACAGAGAACAGAGTTGCGGGGCACATAATTTAAGGAGCAGTCTACCATACTGGGATGTCATGGAGAGGAGCTTGAAGCAGAGCTGGCCACATCACATCCACATTGAAAAGCAGGGTGATAGTGTGCTCAGCTCCTTTCCTCCTCTAATTCAAAAAATATAATATTGCATTATTTCTTTGAACATTTTACTCACATATACGATGTAATATTTGATCATATTCATTGCCTCTCACTACCTCTAACCCCTTCCAGATTTACCTCCCACCCTCAACCTCCTCCCTAATTCATGGCTTTTTTTTTTTTTTAAATAGTCATTCAGTCCAGTCTGTGCTGCCCATATTTTCATGAGTATGGGTCATCTGTTGGAGCATGGTCAAAACCAAAAACCACACCCTTAAAGAAACTCCCTCCTCTAGCAGCCACCAACTGTTAGCATCTACACTGAAACCTTTAACAGGTAGCCACAACTGGCCAAGTCATGTCAAAAGGACAGCATTTCAGAGTAGCTCCACCCTCTGGTTCTTCCATTCTTTCCATCTTCGCATCTGCGGTGGTACCCAAGCCTAGGGAGAGTGGGGTTATTATAGATTTCCCATCTATGGCTGT
>JADRCH010000006.1:8278384-8333322 GCA_019843965.1 Rhynchomys soricoides | reverse complement strand
TTGACACAAAACCAGCCAGTACAATTGACCCTGTGTCAACTTGACACACAAATATGTCACTATTAAGCCTCAGCTCTTACTTTCTTATTCACCCCCAAGATCTAAATAACTTCAAAAGTCCCACAGTCTTTGCAAATTCTTACATATTAAAATTTCAATCCCTTTAAAAATATCCAGTCTCTTAGAATTCGAAGTCTTTCTACAATTAAAAATCTCTTAACTGTGGGCGCCACTAAAATACCTTCTTCCTTCAGGAGGGAAAAAATATCAGGACACAGCCATAATCAAAAGCAAAATCAAACTCCAACCATCCAATGTCTGGGATCCACCCACGATTTTCTGGATTCCTCCAAGGGCTTGAGTCATTTCTCCAGCTCTGCCCTTTGTAGCACACACCTTGCCTTCTAGGCTCCAGATGCCTGTACTCCACTGTTGCTGCTGTTCTTGGTGGTCATCCCATGGTACTGGCAACTCCAAAACACTGCTGTGTTCTGCTGCAACTAAGCTTTACCAACAGTCTCTCATTGGCTCTCTTCATGGTGCCAAGCTTCAACTCCTTTGCATGACCCCTTCAGTTCTGGGCTATCAATTGCAACTGAGGCTGCACCTTCCCCGGTGGCCTTCCACGGTCTCTCACAGTGCCTGAGCCTCAGCTGCTCTTCATGACTCCTTCATGCCTTCAAAACTAGTACCACCTGGGTGACTCTTTACACATTACCAAGTCCAACCACAGCACAAGGTACAACTCTGGCTATCTCTGGAACACAGCCTCTGTGCTCTCACAAAACATTTCTCAGAAGATTTCACCTCCATGATGCTGGTCTCTTCCCAATCACCACCAATTTCCCAGCTCCAGCTAACCAGCATCAATAGTCCCAATAATACATTGGTTTTGCTTTAATAGTTCTGGTATCTTGTTACTCACAACTGTCATTTAGCCCCAGCTAACCAAAACCACAGAATCTTCACAATCGAAATAGCAATGCCCTGATAAGAATCTTTAATCTTCCCTCTGAAATTTCACAAACCAGGCCTCCATCTTCTGCACTGTTCTCAACAATATCTTCCAAGCTCCTACACAACATCCCAAAGAGGTCTTAACACCAAATGGCTCTTCTAGCCCAAAGTTTCAAAGTCCTTCCACAGTCCTCCCCAAAACATGGTCAGGTTGTTACAAGAATACCCCACTCCTGGTACCAATTTGTCTTAGTCAGGGTTTCTATTCCTGCACAAACATCATGACCAAGAAACAAGTTGGGGAGGAAAGGGTTTATTCAGCTTACACTTCCACATTGCTGTTCATCACTAAAGGAAGTCAGGACTGGAACTCAAGCAGGTCAGGAAGCAGGAGCTGATGCAGAGGCCATGGAGGGATGTTTCTTACTGGCTTGCTTCTCCTGGCTTGCTCAGCTAGCTTTCATATAGAGCCGAAGACTACCAGCCCACAGATGGTACCACCCACAAGGGGCCCTCCCCCCTTGATCACTGATTGAGAAAATGCCTTACAGTTTGATTTCATGGAGGCATTTTCTCAACTGAAAACTCCTTTCTCTGTGATAAGTCCAACTTTGTGTCAAGTTGACACAAAACCAGCCAGTACATCCCTCCTGTCACCTCTAGGGAAAGTCTAATTATCTTCCTCTTGAATATGGTCTGGTCTTACCCTAAGTTCTAAGACAACTTTTGCTTTGCTCTTTCATGGAGCCTTTGCCACTGAACCTTTGATGCCACACGATTAGGAAGTCCAAATTGGGTGGAGATGTTCTGAGGAGGTCAACAGCCTTCAGCCAGCAGCTCTCCTGGAAATTCCAGCTGGCAACCAACATTAGTGACAAGGCTGTATGAAAAAGCTTTTACAGTAGCTCCACTGCCCCTGTGAAGAGAAACAAACTAAGCACGATCAGTCACCAACTGCAAGAAGTGAAGAATAGTCAGCTGGCTCCATCACCCAGTGCTCCCAGGGACTAGTCCACCAACCAAGGAGTGTACAGAGAGGGATCCATGGCACCAGAAACATAGGTTAGGTAGCAGAGGATGGCCTTGTCTGACATCAATGGGAGGGAAGACCCTAGGTCCTGTGAAGGTTTAATACCCCAGTGTAGGGGGACGCTAGAGCAGTGGAGCAGGAAAGGGATATGGGGAGCACCCTCACAGAGTCAAAAGAGAGGGGGGAGAAGGTAGATATGGGATGGGGGGTTTGTGGAGGGGTAACCAGGAAGTGGGATATCATTAGAGATGTAAACAAATGGAATGATTAACAACAACAACAACAAAAGAGTGTGTGGTCCTTGCGTTGTGCCAAAGAGTTTAGGATAGTTTGCCACAGGTCAACAGATAAAGGGATGGAGGTCCAGAAGAAAAGAAAATCCCATGGGACTGAAGAGATTAGCTCAATGGTTGACAGGGACAAGTGCTCTTGCAGAGTTCTGTTCCCAGCATTCAGCTCAAGTGGCTTGCAAACCTTTAACTCCAGCTCCAGAGGACTCTACACCCTCTCTGGCCTCCTTGGGCACTTGAAGTCAGATAAGCACTCCCATGTGTATATACATATGTATGATTAAAAATTAAACAGATCTTTAAAAATCAAGAAAATCTACACCTTTTTAGTATTATTTATAGGCATAGACAACCATCTCTACAAGAAGCCACTGGCCCCATTTTTGAGCACATAAAGAGAATGTAACGCAAGCTCTAACTATTGCTTTTCGTACCTCTATGCCTTTTACACTAGCAGAAGAAGAATAGAAGGTGTTGCTTCACAAAAACAAAACAAAACAAAAAAAAAAACAAACAAAAAAATCCAAGTCTTCCATAGTCCATTGCTTTGCATCCAGTTTATAGCACTTGACTTCTTACATCCTTTAAAGCTCCATTTTGTGGTTCCAGAAAAATAGCAAGTATTCTCAGGAGTTCTGTTTGATATTTTGGGACAGTATACAATAGTAAACATTATTAATAATTCCAGTGTGTGTGTACCTGTGTGTGCTTGTGCATGTGCGTGGGAGTGGGTGTCGGAACACAAATGCCTTATGCTGAGTCAATGCCATTATATGGTTATTACCTAGAGAACACAATCTGAGATTCTGAAATTTGTTAGTGTGTTTACAGAAGAACATTCTTGGTAGAGAGGGGTGGAAGGGGAATCAGAAGTGAGCAGAAGGAGAAGGAGGCCTCTGATGTGGTTTTAGTCCAGACAGAAGTTAATACTTACTGGAAGTTATGCAGCTGAGATGGATGGCTCTTCTCAATCATCTCCCTGGAGGTACCTCCAACTTAACCAGCCACCAGACAGACACTATTCCAGGGAGAAGGCATGACTTTAAGGGAGGCACCTGCTTTCAGTAGAGGACCGTTCCCACGGAGGGACTCATTTGTGGGCTGTCCATTTTTATAAAACTACTAATACAATTTACTTCTCTTTTCTGAAGAGAAATGGAGGAGGAATAGATCTGAGGAAGAGGGGAATTCAGGGGAGGGACTGGGAGGAGAGGAGGGAGGAAAAACTGTGGTTGGGATGTAGTAGATAAAAGAGGAATAAATTAATTAATCAAAAAATAAATAGCTTTAGCTTTGTGTTAATAATTTTTAAATTGTCAAAGGAAGGTCTGTGAGAATGGCCCTTTCATAGAAAGAAAGAAATATAAGGGAATTTTGTCCCCAAACACAGAAGCTGTAGGTGACCTTAATTCTATTAGGTACTACAAGGCAGGACATCAGATATGTAGGTAGTGATGTCATTGTATGAAAATATTCAGTGGTTATCAGCAATATTTCACAGATCTACCAGAAAGTAGAAATATGGATAAAACACACTTCAACACTTTTAACTGCGACTTCTCTGAGTGCATGGTTGGTGCTGTGTAATGCGTCTTTGCATTTTATAAGAAGTTCTTGCACTGAACTCTAGCCCATCGATGTGATGAACAGTGTTTCCTCTCTCTCCATCTTTTGTAATATAAGGACACAGCAAGGTGTGCTGAGAGTGAACCCTTACCAGACAGGTATCTTGGACTTTCCAGCTTGCAGGAGAGTGAGAAATAAATGTCTATTCATGGTCATTTGTCTTGGCAGGGTGAACCAAAACATGTAGAAACCTAACTAAATTCCACTGAGGCAATTAGATGTAACTTAGACAGATGTGGGCTGCACTGAAGATGGTAAATGAAAGACGAGAAGGCTCTAGAACAAACTACAGATCTGTCGGAAAATGAAGTGACCTCTGTGTTAGTTTTGCCTGTAGCTGTTTGATATGAACTCACTAGTTACTGCAAAAAGAAGCAAAGTCAGAGTTCTGTGTTTTAAAAAAAATAAGTACATCTTTTAGTTAGAGTAAATAAGTTTTCCACAAAAGGAAAACATGTGTGAAAAAAAAACCCATATTATTAAAAAGGTTTCAACAAATACAGGGAATTAGAACCAAAAAAAAAAAAAAAAAAAAAGTTTGCATGGTACAATGGAGCAGATTTACCGTCAAATAATCTAAAATTCATTTCTCTAGAGACTATTTTCTGGCCACCTGAGAGGAAGAAAAACATCTCTGCTGAGATAAAGAACTATGTTATAGTAATAGATACAAAAAATATGTCTAAAGTCTTATTTTCAAATTCTTTTGTCTACTTGTGGACATTCTTTTTTCCAGTATGTATCAGTTGTACAAAGGAGCATCATAATGGCATTTCCTGCAGTGTGACATTATTTATACTTAAGTAAAATCTACGGTATAAATACATCTTAAGCATTTCTGTTGTTGTTGTTGTTGTTGTTGTTTGTTTTTCGAGACAGGGTTTCTCTGCGTAGCCCTGGCTGTCCTGGAACTCACTCTGTAGACCAGGCTGACCTGGAACTCAGAAATTGCCTGCTTCTGCCTCCCAAGTTCTGGGATTAAAGGAGTGCGCCACCACTGCCCAGTTCATCTTAAACATTTTTAAGCATTTGTTAACCATGCAGGAAAGTACAAACCAGTAGCAACCAACACCCAGTTCAAGAAGCAGAACACTGTACTTTCCTTAACTCTCTTGCTCCAATCACCATTAACAGATTGCTGGATGCATATGATATTTATATTCACTTGTCATTTATATTTTGCCAGTGTTCTTACTCTGCATAAACATTATATGGTTGATATGGGAGAGTAGGCATATTAATAGTTTGTTGTCTTATGCGTTTGTCTATTTAGTGGGTCTCCACTGATTTTTCTTTATCCAAATATCACAAAGACTAGGACTGAGCTGCTCATTGACTTCTCTTGCTGACACCCTCGGCTCACAGCCTCCCTAGCTCCTGTGCCTCGGCAGGTCTGGGCACAGAGAAGCTGCGCTGCCCATATGTTTCCCACCCACTACCTTGGTCTAAATTTGGTTCATACCGTTTAACTTTTTTTGGTAACACCTACCACAGTTCTATAATTACATACGTATTCATGAGTTTGGGCCTGCCTGCTGATCATCTTCATCAGCTTAAAAGCTCCACGAGGTGAAGAAACTTGCCATTCTCCTACCATTTCCTACCCAGCGTGAAGCTCATCCAAGGCAATCAGTGGGTGTTCAAGGGAAAAAGAAACAGAAGGAGAGATGGGAGGGTAAATTAATAAACTGCACAGTGACAACTGACTCAGAGATCTACGCCTCCCTAGTCTTGCTCCTTCGGTACACCCCAACTCTGTGGCCTGCTGTCCCATAAGGCACATGCAGATGTATCCCCATAAACGTATCAATAATGAAGTGAGATTCACCATCCTTCCTCCATCCAGTACCAGCCTTCTCCTCATGCATCCTGACCTTGCAGTGTGAAGCACCTCCAAGCACAGCACTCAGAACTCAGGAGGGACTTGCGTCCACCTAACTTTGAGTGAGCCGGCCTTTCCCTCAACTAAGTACCTTCCCGATCACCCAGTCCTCATCTGCATCCTTGCTGCATTTCTGCAGTGCCTGCCAAACCTTTCACATGCTAGCAAAGAGTCCTTCCAAAACACACTTCTGACCAGGTTCCTCTTGTGCTTAAAACCTTTCCAGAAACTAGAAGTATGAGAGTTAGTAGACGCCTTCCATAGTAATTCAATCCATTTTGTCAAGTTAAACAAATCAAGAAATAGGAATATAGACATATTGAGAATTACAGAGGTAAGTAGGAACTATTTTTAAAATGATAACTTATAAATAATAAAATTGCAGAGAAGGGAACATGGAAAAGGAAGATATTTACTTTTTATTTTATAGCTTTTGGGTACTGTTAGAATATTGATTATACTCTAGAAATAATTTTAAATCCAGATTTTAAAATGTATTTTTACTAGGTTTCTGGTTCTCTCTCTCTCTCTCTCTCTGTGGTTCTCTCTCTCTATCTCTCTCTGTCTCTCTGTTTCTCTCTCTCTCTCTCTCTCTCTGTCACTTTTGTGGACATGGCACATGGGTAGTTGATTGCATTATCTATATGCAAATTTTATTATTTACATTATATTGCAATGTACACTATACATATATACACAAAAAATATCCTTTAGAACAGTTATGCCTAAGACATGCATAATAGATTTATGCTCTGGAGCGGCAGTGTAATTAACTGGGAACTCATTGTCTTAAGAATGTTTGGTGACAGTTTGCAGCACAATTGGCAGAGTGTCCCAGAAACAAGGTACTGTCACATTAACAAGGTCACCAGTACACAAGTACCACTTAGCATCAGTGTATAGCTGTAGGGAATTGAGGGTTTTCCCAGGCTGCCTTAACACAACTGGATTAATCACAGCTCACATGAAAAGGACAGGGTGTGTGGTCTCCATAGAAACCCTGCTGCAGTCTGGAGAGTAAAATGCTAAGACATTGGAAGACGTTAGAAGTGCAACTCTTTCTGAATTTCCAGAGCCTGTCTACACTCTTCTTCAAGCTGGCCTCCTCCTCAGGTGTCAGACTCACTCCACAGCATCTGAGATTCCATTTTGTTCCAGGATGAAGGGCTCGCTGAGGAAGGTGTCATCCTTTATTCCATAGAGATCCTTAATCATGCAGGAAATGTTACATATGTCTAGATTCTTCATCATGCTCTTGACCAAATCTAGAGTCACAGAACTTTTGGAATGACTCTATGAATCCATATATAATATGAATCCATTATACATTCATACATAAAGGAAATTTATTGGAATGACTTACAAGCTGCAGTCTAACTAATCCAACAATAGTTAGGTATCACTGAAAAGTCCAAGAATCTAGTAGTCACTCAGTCCCACAAGGATGGGTGTTTCACATAGTCTTCTGTATATTCTAGAATCCCAAAGAAGCAGGCTCCAAAGCCAGTGAAGGAATGGATGTGCTAGTAAGGCAAGAGCAATCAGACAAAGAATAAGAGCTTCCTTCTTCCATATCCCTATATAGGATTCCAGCAGAAAGTGTGGCCCAGATTAAATGTATGTCTTCCCGAATCAAGATCTTGATCAAAAGCCTGTGTCTTCCTACCTCAAAGGTGTGAACTAGAAGTGGATTCATCTGCTTCAAACCAAGCAGAAATCTCAGGTGTGCCCTCCATTTCTGGGTTTTAGTTCACTCCAGATGTAGTCAAGTTGACAACCAAGACTAGCATCACATCTACCTTTCAATTTGACCACCTCACAGGCACCGTCAACCACTTGCTTGTGAACTTCTTTCCACTGCTCCTTATTTGTGTCAGTGCCAAGTTCTAGGTTAAATTGTTCTGGGAGTAACATTTGTATCACTCCACATAAGCACACTATAAGTCCCATCCATGACAGCTTGGCACGTGAACTTCCAGCCTTTCCCCCATCAGGTGATGGAAATGAGCTAAATCCAAGCTGCAACCATTTCTGATAACTTGGTTTCAGGAAAAGCCACTTGTCTTTCAAGCTGTGCAAGTCAAGATATCCATTGAGTTTGACCCAACAAGCAACTTTTAGTTCAGATCCTACTTCAGGTCTTAAAGGAGCTCACATTACACTGGACCAAATAGAGCCAACTCTCTCTCTTGCTGCTGGCCCCCAGCTGCGGTGATTACCAGCTTAGAGTTCTCTGTCACACCTAAAGTCCTTGCCAGCTGTTCTGAGGGTGTTTTGATATTCTAAGAAAACGGCTGCCATGTTAGTGATCCATCATCTTGCCCCTCAGTTTGTCTTCCAAGATATCAAGTTCTTCTGCCAGGTCCTTCATTATGTATACCATCAGTATCTTCATCCTGCAGCTGTGTTCCAGATAGGCCCATTGTGCACTTGGAGCCTTTTGTTTCTGAGTCCACAATGGTGAGGGTTGGTGCTGTTGGCATGGCTTGTGCCATCGTCTTCAATATCCTTTATTTCCTTTATTCTGCCCTTATACAGTACATCCAAACTGTAACATCTCTTCTCTCCTCTCCTCTCAGTTTCCCCACACATACCTCCCTTCGCCCCCAAATCCACTGTTCCTCCATTTCCCTTCAGAAAAGGGGAGGCCTCTGAGAGATATCAACTGGACACAGTATAACAAGATGCAATAATTATAGGCACAAACCCACTAGAAGAGGCAACCCAAAATGATAAAAAGGGTGTCATGAGCAGGCAAGAGTCAGAGACGTTTCCACTTTTACTGTTAGGAGTCCCACAAAAACACCAAGCAACCCAAGCATAGCATGATGCTGGCTCTCAGTTGTGATAATGACCAGCAAAGATTGTAATGTGATTGAAAACTCTAAGCTGGTTATTTAGCACAAATAATAAATAGGTACTTTTGAAATAGAAACTTCTAGTTCTTTGGAAAGTTAGTTACACCAAATGATGTTTTGCTGGGGCACAGAGGTGAAAGGGTGTCTTGCTAAAGCAAACACATGAAAGACTTTTCCTGAAGCAGACCCAGGTGAGAGGATGTTTGGATACAGCAGACATGTGAAGGATGCTTGATGGAGGAGTGTAAATCTGACCCCACAGACAGTGGGAGACAAGCACTGAGCTTTGGCTTGGTTTGCTCTGCCTTGCCATTCTTCACTAAAGACAGGCATGTATTGGTTCAATAATGTTGTTGAACTCGACTTGTGATAACACTGCCACTGAGAGAAACTTGCCCAAGAGCTGCTCTTGAGGTTCCTGCAGCAGCTTGCAGCATCTACAGCCTCACCTCAGGCCAAATTGGTAAGTCTGGCAGTTTCTTCAGGATAGAACTACAGTTGCCAATTTGTGCCTGCCATTTGCTTGCTAAAAGGACTGGACTGTAGCTGCTGGTTCATGCCTGTTGTCTGCCTGCCTAGAGGACTGGTCTGTGGCTGCTGAATCGTATTTGGTGTTTGCTTCGGGACTGAACTGCTGCCCAAGAAGATCAAGCTCGCCCCCACGGAACTGTTGCTCATGTAGACATAAAGTTTTTGCAACCTACTTTTAATAAGGGTTCCACCTCTCCTCTAGCCCACCTTCCAGCACAGGTAACGGAAGGGAAAAGTTATCAGGATATGGGGGAAGTGGACCCGTTCAGCAATAGTCTTCTGGTTAGAAGAAAAACAGGGCACAGAAGAGATGGCTCAGTGGGTTAAAAGGGTTTCCCATGAAGCCTGATGACCTCAGTTCAAAACCTGAAACCCATATAAAGGTGAAAAGAAACTCAATCCCACAAAGTTGTCCTCTGACATCTACACATGTACCATGACACACATGAACCCCTCACACAACAATAAGAAGAAGAATTTTAAAAAATGACAAGGTGTGGTACTATGCATAAAGAAATAAGCCACTGATCTAAATGTATAATAGTGTTTTAAGTGTATTTTTAAATGTAAGTGTATTTTGAATTTTTAAATGTACTATATTAAGAGTATTTTTAATTAAGGAGTGCAGCAGGAGAAAGAGACCACTGGCACAAAAGACTCAGCCTGATTCTGTGCTTTGTGTTTTAAGAGGACTCTGCGAAGTAATGTAACAGTCCTATTTTTCAAATCCCCTGTTGATATGAAAACAAAACTCTACTTCTCCAAAATTCCTTCTACATTCTTATTGCTGATTCATACAAAAAAAAGAAAGAGGAGAAAGTATTTTTATTTAATTTTTTAAAAAATTGGTAATATGTTTACAGCATTTCCCCCTCCATTTTCTCCATCCAAATCTTCACATATATTCATCCTTACTCTTTTTCAAATTCATGGCCTCTTTCTTCATTAACTGCTGGTGTGTGTGTGTGTGTGTGTGTGTGTGTGTGTGTGGTGTGTGTGTTCCTAAATACATACATACAACCTGTTCTGTCTGTATACTGTTACTTGTATGTATATGCTCTAAGGGCTGACCATTTGGTAGTGGATAACGGGTTGATACATTCTTCCCCCAGGAAGACTATTTCTCCTGCTCTCAACATTCCTTAGCTGCCTGGAGTTCTTTGTGTAGGATTGAGGCCTCATGGGTTCCTCCCACCACCTCCATCCAATCAGCATGCCTTTTGGTGTTGTCCTTGTTCAGCTCAGTTTTAGGTAGTCAGGTTGGTGGAACATTATGGATGTAGCTTCTGACATTCTTAAGAGACACAACCTCACAGCGAACTCTCTGATCCTCTGGCTCTTAAATCTTTCCAGCTCCTCTTCCACTCAGCCCCTGATCCCTGAGATGTGTAGATGTGTCAGTTGGTACCAGGCTCCACAACTCTGCCTTTTGATTGGTTGTGGTTTTTCTGTTGCAAAAAGCAGTTTCTTTGATGAGATGTATATATTCTAACTATTAGAAGACAGCTAGGGATTGTGCTGATTTAGGAAAGCAGGGGAGGTGGGAGGCTTTAAGCAGAGAAAGTCTGAATGATTGCTTGAGTCTTCTGATCTCCCCTAACTTATAGAACCTCAGCAGCCAAGGTTCCAAAGAAGCCAGTAATCCAAATGGCATCTGTTCTGAGATAAAGACATTGTCACCAATGTTCTTCAGATTGTCAGAGACTAATAACTGAGCATGTCAGGAGGGTAAGGTACTGTTGAGTTCTTTATTTCTCCAAACAGTGTGTAATTTATGAACATATATATCCACAGATTATATATAATATATATTATGTAACATATATGTAATCAGTCAACATGAAGTTAATTAGCATATAAGATATATATTCAGTCAATATGAAGAATTTAATTAAGAGGATTAAGCTTCTTCATGTAATAAGAAAATCAAACTGAAATATCTTAAATAATAAAGCTATTTGTTGTCAGTCGTGTCAAAAAGCTGAAGAAAGGTACTTTCAGGGTTGCTACAGCCTTCAGCTCAGTTCCTTCAAGGTTCGGCTGCTTTTGCTGCCCTCCTCTCCTGGCCTCAACCTGCTCTCATCATCAGATTGATTCTGCTCATAGACCAGAAGCCCTTTGAAGACACAACTATCTAAGATTTAAAAAAGACATTCTTTATTTCCAAATCTCTCTTTTAAGAACAAAGAGAAACATTCCCAGAGGTCCTTGGTGCACCACCTTATTGGTTAGAATTGTGTCATGTGTCTATGCTGGTGTCAGCCAATCATGGATGAGAGGGTTACCATTGCTCTAGCTTAAACCTACCATTATCCACTCTTTGGATTTCCTGGAAAGCATACAGTGGGAAAATAATACAACCAGAGTTCTGTTTGTTGCCAAGTTAGAAGACACAGTTGTTGATTTGAGTGTCTGAGCAATGTCCTAAGAGGCATAGTAATAAGATTTACTTTGACACTTTAAAAACTTGTAAATTTTATCAGTAGTTTTCAAATTTCCAAAGCTTTTTCATAATACCTAATTCATCTAATTTTTCAAAAGACAAAACAGTTTTTGTGTGTATTTCAGATAAAAGATTGTCCATTCATCTATCCACCTGGTTGTTCATTCAGATAAGAGGTTTTAAGCACCTATGTATTATGCTCAAGACATAATATACTGTGAAGAATTCAGTAATCACTAGGTTTGTATTATCAAGTATTATTATTAGAGAAGTATCAAACTTTTAGAAAGCAATGAAATTGTTTCTCATGCTATTACGTGAAGGTGATTTTCAAATTAAATCCATACCAGAAAATCCACATTAATATTTCTAAGCTAAATCCACAAATTATTCACGATTTATTTAAGAAAAGGTGACTCATAATTTTTAACTAATGAAGAGAATGTGCACAAGAAATTGTAGGCTTATTCAAATAATCCCAACGAACAAAAATCTCAAAATTATACATGTGTGTTTAAGAGCTATAATATGAAAAAATAAAACAGTTGCAATGCGGGCTATGAAAAGCACGCTGCATCTGCACAGAAGGCCCTTCATCTAATCCTTTCATAGAGCAGTGAGTAAAAACTAGAGGTGAGCTGCTGTTTTCCCACCATAAGGTTCAAGGGCCAAGCCAAGAATCAGCCCCAAACTTAGTATTCTATGGCGCACAATAACTCACAATTTCCCTGGAGCTCTGAACCAGGAAGTTTTAGTCTTGCATTACCAACCTTACCACACATGACAAACAACCCACTGAAAAGGGGGCAGAGTTGAGGGGCAGAGAAGATTAAAAACAAAACAAAAACAAAATCAAACCCAAAAAACCAGGAGAGAGGTGCTGGTAGTAGTCAGGACCTCTCTTCCTGTTTTGTTCTCAGTGGTTTTCATCCTAGGTTATTTCCTTTTAGAATGAGAATGTGCCTCTCCCTATAAGGCTCAGTAACCAAATGGCAGAAAGATTGCCGTGGGCCCCACATGGAGCTAAGTACTCTCCTGTCACAGCTTCCTAAGAAGGGGCTGAGCAGATTTCAGTCTTCCTTAGCCCTTCCTTAGAAGCCCTTGGTTAGGAAACGGAGTGAATAACCTACATAGCAGCCCTACACGCTATATAAGAAAAGTCTTAAATAAAATAATAAAAGGTCCTGAAGCTGTTCATCCAGACTCTAACTTGAATGCATGTACAAAGCCAGGATACACCATTCTAAGAGAGGTGTGTCTACTCCTAATATTATAGGCTGTTGACATAATAAATCTTAAGCATCTGACCTTTTGGTAGCAATTTCCTATTCTTGGCTACACAAATGAAGCTAAATCTTACATTTGACCCTATTTTTAAAATGCTCAGATGGTATGAATGGGTGTGTGGCTCAGAGTGCCCCCATAGGCTGTGCTGTTTCCAGAAAGAACTGCTTGTACCTTGGGTGTAACCAGCAGCTGTAGAGAAACAGGGTGGAACAGAGATGATAAGGGATGACAAAGGTTGGGTGAGTGTCTTTTGATCTGTGTAAAACTGACTTTAACATCTACTTGTGAAACACTAAGCTTTAGTTTGCACTTCCAGTGGGCAGCAGCAGGGGTTAGGGGGTGAGGGTGTGCTCTCCTGGTCACCTATAAATAGTAGCTAAATTTAAACCGAAAAAGTCATGGAAAGTGGTAGGAGCCCAGTCCCGAGCCAGTTGCTTCCGGTCTCTGCCCCACCCACACTGGAGTGGAGTGTGGTCCATGTGGAAGGATTCTCGGGGCAATCAATCTTTTTCATTACCTTGGACACAGTCCACACCTCCCTTCCACCCAGCGCCTACTGTGAATAAAAATTTATTTTGTTTCCTTGGAGATTGCAAGGATTTGATGGTTGGACGAGATGGGAAAGAGCAAAGAAAATATAACAGTAATCACTGGGTTTTCAGCACTAATTTCCAGAGGACTCCGTCATCTTGAAATTCTCATCTTCTTTGCTTTTAGTTTCCTGTTTCTTCTCCCCAGAATGGCTCTCTCTTGGGTGAAGTCTCTCCTTCATTCTCTGCTGATCCATGCCCTTTTTTTCTAGTTACTTGGACACTCACCACTCCCAAGAAGTCTTTACACACACCCAGACTGTTCCCTTCTGATGGTGGCTGGCATTCAAAGACAAGCTCAATGCTTTAAAATGGTGCCTTGGTTCTGTCTCAGAGATCAGCAAACTGCAGCCTACAGACCAAATTTAGCCACTATCTGACACTGTATACACCATGAGCTTAAGAATGGATTTTACGTGTACAAATGGTTAAGGTGAAGGTGCAGCAATCAGAGGAATCATAATATCTGACAAGAAAATTAAAAGAAAATCAAATACCAATATCCATAATTAAAGGTTTGCTGAAATACAGCTAATCTCACTTATTTATGTCTACAGTGACAGACTGCAGTAGCTACAAGAAACTATACAGTTGTCAACCCTGATATGTACCACATGTCCCTTTACAAAAAAAAAAAGAAAAAAGAAAAAAAGAGAAAGTTCAATTTCTGGTCTAAGAACATAAAGATGTTAGAGAAATTAAGCAAAAACATCTCGGAGAAATAAATTTTAGGCAAAACAGGAAACCAAAGGCTAACAGTAGATATGCAATGTCTAAGTCCTACAATCAGGACTAAGTAGCTGCCCTAAGGTGAAGAGGGGATGGAGGTGAAGGGTTGTAAAATATACTCTGATTGGTCCATGCAGAGATAAGGACAACAGTGTTGCTCTATCGTTTCTCCTGTACACAGTCCACTTTTCAGAGCTGAGAAGACGTCATCACAACATTGTTGGGTGAATGAAGAAGAAGACAGGAGAGAGAAGCACAAAGCAAATGAAACACAAATTGTACCCTGTTTGAAATGAAAAAGCATCCCCATAACAATCTCCTTAGTCTTGCTTCGTGTAATCTATATCACTGGTTCCCAGACGTTAACAAAAATCCTCACTTTGGAAGCCAATATGTCAAATGCTCAGTATGTGCATAAGAAATTGAAAAAAAAAGTCTGTATGAATCTGATTAATTTTGCTGATGCTAATTCAAACCCACCTTTCTGACCCTCTTCCTCAGTTACCAAATGTACATCAATTTAGTCTAGACACTAAACTCAGATGTGGACATTATCAAGGGAAGGGAAATCAAATATGAACTTCATAAATAAACCTCACTTGTGCATATCTCCCTCTCCCTCCCTCCTTCCCTCCCTCTCCCTCCCTCCCTTCTCCCCCTCTCTTGCAGGTGACACCCACACATATCCTTTAGCGTTGGCAGAGATGCTCACTCAGATAATGACTGCAGTTCATGCTGCACATTCTCATGTGTCATCGTCACCATGTAAAACCACAACTATAGGAAAACAGAGCTGTTTGCTATTCTTCTGTCTCAACTGACATTTCCACCCAGCTCACAGCTTGCCCTTTGGAGACAAAGGAGATTATCTGTCATTGAGATACCTTTGCATAATGAAGCTTAAGTCAAATCCAAGCTACCCTTTACAACATTTTATCCCCTTGAGTTTGTAGCCCTTCCAATCCTTTCAGAGTTTAAATGGGCAAATGAAATAGGGCATGGCCTTTGGGAAACACATATTCTGATCCTTGATTTTGCCCCAAGAATGAGGTCAGCTCAGAAAGTCTGACATATTCTTGGATACACAGACTTTCAATGCAAATGGTTTCAAGCACTGGGTCCAATGTCAACCCTGAAATGAGTAAAAGGCACTTAAGCTATTGTTTCACATTCTGCTCTGGACAGTAGTCTACAGTTTTAAGAACCATAAACCTATAATTCTAACACACACACACACACACACACACACACACACACACTACTTTCAGGATGCCAAATGGGAAAAACTGAGGCATTCTAGTCCCTGGATGTATCTCTAAAGAACCAAGATCCTGAGTACCACTGCCAGCACACCAATGGAGCCTCAGTTGAGGAGAGCACAGAGCACACCACCAGAGGAGAGCACAGAGCACACCAGAGCAAGTTTCTGAGGTGGTTCCCAGACCATTTGTACGCTGCCTTTTACTGTGGTGGTTAGATCTCTGTAGCAGTGAGCTGAGGAGTTTCTTTGATTTGTCTCAACTATCTATCATCTCTGTTCCAGATACAATGAGAGATGACAAAAGATACTGCTTAAATAGAAATGTGGGTCTAGGGAAGTGGCTCAGTCAGTAAGGGACTTGCCACACAAGCACAAGGATCTAAGTTTGGATCCATCTCAAGCACTCACATAAAGAGTCAGGCTTTATGGGACGTGCCTGATATACTAGCACTGGGAAGGTAGAAGCAGGAGCTTACTGCAGCTCACCAGCATGAGTTCTACATTCAGTGAGAAAAATCTGTCTCAGAAAGTACAGTGCAGAATGATAGAGGAAAATATCTAACATCAGAATGTACATGCACACACATGTGCTTATGCACACACACACACACACATGCACATACACAAAGGTATATACACACATTACTCTCCCCACTGAAAAGGAAACTAACCTGGGCTGGGAATGCAGCTCAGTTGTTTGCGTACTTGCCTACATGAAGTCCTGACCAGGCTGAATCTCCAACAAAGTGCACCAAGGGCTGTTGTTGATTGTAAATTTGCACATTTGTGTGGTTACGGCATGATAGAGGGGTCTGTCTAGTGATGTCATATAATTTGCCTTGTGTTTCACCTTGAGGATAAGTTTGAAGGTACTTGAACTTTTTAATGGTTATATAACTTCCCATTAGTACAATAAACACATCCTTACTGAGATCTGTGTAGAGACGTTCACATCTATCAATCTGGTACCTTTCCAGTTGCTCTGATTTCCCTGTTGAAACATCCACGAGACTAGCTGATTCCAGACTTTCTTGAGTAGTAGCCTGGATGTGAGCTCATCTTTGTCAAGCTTTCATTACATTTCCTAAGATTAACAAGTCTCATTTCAACAAAATAAAGAGTGTGGTATGAATTTTCAGCTTGCTCCAAATGTCACAAGCTTTATTTGTTTGTTCTTCCCTTATGCTGAAGTTGTTGCAAGCTTTTCAAGTACCCACTTATGCCATGAGCAAGACAGGTAACGATACTGACATTTTCTGTCCTGACCATTGTTTGAGATCTTTTTTGGATCAGAGCCAACAAAGCATTTCTAGACTTCACTGGGACAAAATCACTCCACACAAAGATCAGCAATTCAGCTGTACGATGAGTTTTTTACTACAAAAGCCATATTTTCAGAAACCATAAGCTAAAGATAAGTTTAAAGCACTGACAAAAAATGCTTCCCTCAGAAAACATGGATTTTAAATGAAAAATCTCAGTGCCAGGCGTGGTATATGTCCTTACAAATTATTAGGCAGGGAGACTGCTGAGGCCTACAAGGCAACATAAAGTATTGTTGCTGTTCCTGGTTGCCCACCTTAACTACATGGTAAAGCCCTGCTGCTGAAGATACAATAGACTTTGATTACAGAATAGAGAAGTCAAGGTAGAACTGACCTGAGAATTTCTTTCCTGCTGGTTAACTTTCATAGTGCTGAGAGGTGCTTTTCTGGCCACTGAGAGGTGGGGTGGGGATATAAATGGTGCCACCTAGAACCAGACTGTGGAGGCTACAATATCAATCTGACAGAGAAGATATGTCCATAGATGCAATGATGTCAGGAAGGTTATGGGGTAACCAGCCACTTTCTGATTAGATTTGAGCCCTACTCCATAGGAGGGAATTGATGCCTGATAATGTGAACCTAGTCAAAAGTCCGTGGCTCGTGGTTCATAAGTCATAGGTCATAATAGAGAACCCACTACTATTGTTTGACTAAATAGACAGATAAGACTTTCTTCTAAATATTTCTTTTTATATCCATAGGTAAGTGCAGCTCTCAGCCTTTGCCAAATAAGCCTCTTTTCTTTACTAGGCAGAAACTGGTCAAATTGGTGAGAATGAATGACTTTTATGTGTTCAATCCCAAATAAGGGTCTATAGCAAAGAACCTTTTCCACAAAGTTGAGGGGACATCATGGAAGAGGGAACTGAACGAATGAAAGAGCCAGAGAGTGTGGCATGCTGTGAAGTGCTGTCTTCTAGACACGCCACAGCCATTGCACAGTCATTGCACTATGAACTTACAGAAACCGTGGATACCTGTACAAGACCTGTACAAGGTCAAGCCACCATGACTGGTACACTGACCAGCAAGTGGCACTAACTGAATTCAGTGGGTTACCAAAAAGAAAGAGAAAGGAGAGGACATGAAAATGAGAAGTGAATGTGTGTTGGGGACTACCCAGGGGACATGGTGGCCAGGAGCTGGGTATGGATATTATCAGATACATCGACACATACATGAAATTGTCAACAAATACAATACATTATTTTTATTTATTTTTTTAAGTGTATATGTTTTGCTTAAATGTATGTCCATTGAACCACATGAGTTTCTGGTGTCCATGGAAACCAAAAGAAGCATCAAATATGGGTGCTGGAAAACAAACCTAGGACCTCTGGAAGAATAACCCATATCATGCTCTTAATGACTGAGTCATCTCTCCAGCCCCAATAACAATTAAAAAAAAAAGATACAAAAAATAAAAACAAAAAAGATGTCAACAATCTATTAAGAGAGAATTTGAGAACTTTAAATGGAAGATCAAATTATTCTTAATTGGTTGTTTTTAGAATAACATTTTTAGAATGATTCTAACTATATCTTTCAAGACACATAAAAATTTCTAAACTGTAAATGAACTTGTATAAATTAGATGTCCTTCTACCAGATTTCTCTGTCTGCTTTACCTCTTGTGTCTCTAATAAGAAGTAGAAAACAGAAGTGATTCTGCTTTGCTTCTCAAAGTGTGATCAGATCATTTAGATTCACCATGAACTCATAACCTATGTGAAATCCATCTATTCAGTGAATAAATATTTATTGCATACTAAGCTTTATTCTAGGCATTGGGGATACAGCAATAAAATCAAAGCAAATGGAGTTCTTTCCCTGTGGAGATCCAATGTAGATTAGGAAAAAATAGAGACTAAACCAATAAATAAGAAAAACATCTAGTTATAGAGTCATAGAGAAAATAAAACAAGGCAAGGAGACAGGTTGTAGAGGTGATTACAGTTGAACTTGACATTGGACAAATATGTCAAGGAAGAGACAGCAAACCAAGTAGATATCTAGAGAATAACACTGTAGACAGAGAAAATAGTATTGTGAAGCCCCTGAAACAGGAACGAGCTTTTGATATTTTCATAAACATATCAGTGCAAGAGAGATTTAAGCTTCAACTGGCTTTGTAGGTAGCATAAACTCATTCACAAGTCCTAAAAGAACCCACACCACTGTGTTTTCCTTGGGTTAATGGTGGCTACACGGACATGAACATTGTGGTTCCTGATCCATCTCATGTAATTGAATTTAACATATTCAGGTGAGTATACAAGTCACATATAGTTCCCATATGGCAGTACAGATAGCTGGGGTGAGAGATCAGACATCCATTTGACCATCAGTATGCTTATTAACATAGCCATGCTGATTAGTGGCTCACTTAGTTGACTAAATGATTGAAGGCTCAATCAAGTTACATCTGCCCCCCCCCCCCAGCAGTCATAACACAAAGAGCACATTGGGTAAACCCAGACTGAAATCTCCAAGATATAAAGCATTGACCTACTGATAAACTGCTACTGAAGCCTAGCAAACCAACCACAACTTGTATTTCTTCCAAGGAAAAAACAATTTTGAAAACCTGCAGAGACAGAGACAGAGACAGACAGACAGACACACACACACACACAGAAAGAGAGAGAGAGACAGAGAGACAGAGTGAAAGACAGAAGGAGAGAGAGGGAAAGAGGAAAAGACAGAGAAGTGGGAGAGGAGACACAAGAGAGAGAGAGAGAGAGAGAGAGAGAGAGAGAGAGAGAGAAACCCAAAGGTGTAAAAATGTCAACTTTCAAATAGCAAAGTCTCTCCCGATTCTCTGCAAAGGGGGTGCATACCTGTCCAAAGGAAAACATTAAAGCACAAGTTTAAAAACAAGGCACATGCTAGTGTGGTAATTTTATCACTGGATGTAGCTATATGGCATACCGGGTCTCTTTAAAATTAGCATGCTCAGTCCCAAATAGGTGAGCTCACAATTAAAAATTACAGGCACACCTTTAATTCTAAGACTCTTATAATAATAGCAGCAAATGACATAGTTTTCTTCATACACACTACATCTGAAACTGCAAAAGCTTTACTCTGAACCAGTGTTTCTAAACCATCTGTTGGTTCATACCAGTAGCGAAAGGCTTCTGACACCTATGCTTTGGTTCTGTTCAGAGGAGGCACGAAAACTCTCAGGTGTGATTCATCTCCAGTAAACCTCCTTTTCCAGTTAGAAAACAAAACTATCAATTGCCAAAGACCAAATCTTTCCACTTAAAAAAGGGTTTGTAATTTGCTATTGCCCTTTCTATAAACTCTTCAGCTCTGTCATTTTCAAATATATTTCATAACTTAGATTCAAGAACTCTATGTGTCAAGAGGCTGGCTGCAATCATAAGTGCCAGGGCCAGCAGTCTTTTATCACACAAATAGGGCTGATGTTGGCTTTCTCTGGTTTAATTAAAAGCACAGAATAGAAGCCAATTAAAATAAAATCTACCAGAGCACAATATCTTCTGTCTAGAATCAAAGATTCCTATTCCTTGCTCATATTAAAAAAAAAAAAAAAAGTTTAAAGACCTCTTTATACACAAAAACAGTGGGGGAAGGGGAAATGTTCTGTGTTTGATTACAAGACAAACTATTCCAATTAGCTGGAAAATTATTGAAGCTGAGAGATTCTCATGAGTTAAATTTATGTTACAAGCTGGTCATGATTGTGCACTCCTGTAACCCAATGCTTGAGAGGCAGAGGCCGGAAGATCACAGCAAGTTTCATTAAGTCCATTTTACAGTTGAGGAATCATAGTCTTGGATAAACAGTGACTTGCCCAAGGCCATTCAACTAGTAATGAGATTTAAAACAACAACAACAAAACAGGTCTTCCTGCCTTTAAAATCTCAGAATAATTCAAAGCACTATACAAATGGTGAAGACAGCTGTACAGTCATTCTTTAATGTATCCCCAGATACATTCCAGTTGATCCAAACTGGAAGAAAAAAACAAATCTGCCTTCATCCCAATATCAGTTCTTGCAGATTCTTGAGAACTTTGATGTCATCCCTAAAGATAGACTCCAAAATAATTGTTCATGTCAATGAATCCCCATGGTATGAAGCAGCTGAGTCCACAAAGTTCTGGAGTCCTGAGCCCTAGAACATATAAAATCCCTCTAAACTTTAGAGTCTAAAGGAACTTATCCTGGGGCTCCCTATGGTGCCTTCTGGAAAATATCCACCCCTTTCATACATTGCAAGAATGACCTCATTCCTTTCCTCAGAGGAAGCTCCCTGGAGTGATCCTTGCTATCCTAACTAACGTTCTCCTTTTGTTCACAGTATCATGACTAGCGCTACATAGACACAATTTCAGATGTCCACAAGGAAAACAAGTGGCCCGACTAATTCTTCATAGCATTCGGATATATATATCATTTTTTTTTACATAAAGTGACCTTACTTCCTCTCACATTCTTCTTGGTGTGGGAGGGCTATTTAGTTCTGAAATCATGTTGTGACTATAAATAATACTGAATTCCCATAACAGGGAATGAAGAAAGGCCAATCCATGGGTCAATGTGATTAAAAATGGTCAGAATTCATTAGAAGATATGTCCACATATTTGTAAACTAACAGGAAAATACTGTTTAAGAGCTAAGTGGCTCATTTCATGAGTAAAAAAAGTGTTTTGATTATGCTTCAAATAGTTAAGTACTATACTCTAGCCTATCCCACACCAAACACCAATTTAGCCAAAGAGAAGGGTTTTCTATCCTTTCTTCTCCATCCAAAACATCTTTGGCTATCACATGTCACATGACCGAAATGTGCCAGTAAATGAGAAAGGGGCGGGGCTCATCCAGGAGTCTGCAAATTGACTTTCTAAGACTGGATGAATTCTTTCACTTTTTGATTTCTCTAACTTCCCCAATCAAGTCAATAAATATATTAAGCTTGAGTTTGGGTCAAGCCACACAGAATTTATCCTGCTATAGAAACTTTTTTCATTCATTCTAGAGTCTCAAGATGATCGTGACGTTATATCTAGATACTCTAAAATAGTTGGCATTGGTGGTCCAGTTGAGGTCCAAAGTGGCCGGCTGAAGATGAGGCTGTCCTTTCCTATCCAGAGCAGTGATGGTGAGCAGGTAAACGGGTACCAGCCGGCGGGCTTCTGGATAGGGGTCCCTGTCAGGAACGGTATGCTGCAAAGTCTCTCGCAGGGGCATAGGGCTGATAATGCTTGCGCGTGGGCCCAAGTCTCCGGGGCGTCATGTTCATGTAGTCACTTTGAAGGAGCCTGTTCCTTCTGCTATTTGTCTGGAGGAAAAAAAAGAAAAAGATCAATATGGAAGACTTAGAGGAGATATTATTGGAGGGGTTCTAAGACTTTGGGGATAATTATTCAGATCAATTAGCTCTCAAGATTGTCATCTAATCCAAAACCCAAGAGCACATTTTAGAACATATTCACTACTGATACTTAAACATATTGAAAAGCCCTTCGTCTTTGGATAGGCTAAACATTCCCACTTTAATCATTCATTAAGTAAACTGTTTGTCTGTAATTCAACAACAACAAACCACACCAACAACAACAAAGAAACCTTTCAGGTCCTTTAGGATATGAAAAAATTATTATAAATTTAGGTTAACAATCATTTTCTTGGCCTTTTGACTAAGATCAAGTGTGAGTTTAGGTTATTAGGATCCAACTGAATGAGGATTTATAGTTCTGAACACCTATATCCCTATTTGTTTCTGCAAAAACAATAATGCCACCCACCACTGTTTTCCCAGGCTGAGCAGCCTCTGGAAGAAAGTCTACCAGGAGCAGAGAAAGGGCAATGACACTGAACCTGAAACTAGAGTTAAACTCACTTCGCATCTTGACCACATTTTTGACTGTGGTCTAGGGGCATCAATCCCAGATCAATGTGATGGTAAAGTTTGCATAATGGTCAAAAGCAGAAAGTCATGTGGATTTTAGAGTCAGGATTCTCTGTTATGAGAAAACACTGCCTACTTCTAAGCAGAAAAGCCTGATGTGATAAGTATGTACAATAGGTTGAGGGACAGGTGCTCCCTAATAGATAATGACTGGATGTTGACAGGCTTGTCCTCCTTTCTACTCCCACATGCCCCAGGCCTCAAAGTAAGCAAAAACAGCTGGGGATGCTACCCAGACAAGCACTTTCAGTACTGATGCTAACCTTTAGGGTCTCCTTTGCCAACCCCCAAATGCTAACCTTGCCTGTGGATACTCCATTGAAACTATAGCTCAAAGAAAAGCATCAATAAGAAGGGTGTTGTGACTCTGAGGTTCTTCAAGTTACACACAAAGATAAAGAAAATCTGTTACAATCTGCTCCCATGCTTACCCCAACACCACCATCAGACAGTGGGTTTATCTGACTCTTAACCAATGGGATGGAAATAGCTGGGAGAATCCAGTCTAGAACGCACAGTGCTCATGTACACTCACAATGTGTATGCACAGAACACCCAGCTCCTGTGTCTGTGCCTGTTAAAGATGTGTGACTTCAAGGCCACTCTACCCTTTGCCCTTCCATCTACCTCTGCCTTGTTTCCTAGACAAAGCAGCAATACACGGGGCACACATAAGCAATGCATTGAAATGGTCAAGAATGTAGTAGATTTAAAGGCAGATAGTACCTAAATAAACATTATCTACACATTGTGGTACATACTGGCAAAAAGCATGTTAAAAGCAAACCAAAACCAAACCAAAACAACCCTCCTCTAAGCTAGAAAAGGAAGCCAGTATCACAGTTCAGCTGAGCAAACAAAGAATGGAAAATGATAGGTCCCAGTCTGTGGCAACCTAACCAAGAAAAGCCTTTTCTTTGCTCAAACGCCAACCCACACAGCCTGGAACTACCTACACACACACAGCATGGATTCTCAGGAGGCTCTAGAAACCAGTTAACTTTCACCAAGGGCACTGCTGACCTGCAAAACATAGGATCCCAGAAAGTGGTTAAGCCCTAGGACTCCCTAAATACCTAGCTCACCAAGATGCTTCTGGACCAAATAGAAAGAGGAAAAGAAGAGCCTGCAGTAAAGGTGCTACATTGTTCTGTGAGATGTAAATTTATTTTATACCCCCATTTGGTCAGAGAGTACAAAGACCTGGGCTAGAGGTCCAAATAAGTGACATTCTTGTTTGATAACCTGGTTTGACTCCCAAAAGCCACAGATGTACTGCACTAAAGTCTATAGTCAGAGTGAGCATGTGAAAGAACTCAAAAACAGTTTTCCCAAGGCAGAGAAGACGAATCTTACCAGAAATTGTGGGGCTGCCAAAGGAAAGCACAAAACATCTCTGATACATGACTTGAAAGGTGAATTGTTTTAACTCACTGAAAGTGAGAAGCTGCTTTTGGGGTGACTTCAGTCACTAGGCTCACTGGTGCCTCATTTTAGAAGCTGACTCCCTTGATATACAGTTACCATAAGTTTGTGGTGCCTGTGGGACCACTGAAAGCCAAAGCAGGTTCCAAAAGCACTTCCCACGAAGCTTTGACCTAGGTCAATATATGACAAGGGAGTCCCTTCTTGGAAGGGTATCCAGAGGGCTATTGCACCTGGTCTTCAGATTAGGAGATTCATGTTCTCCATTAGAGACTTGGAAAGCTAGAAAGTCAGCAGCTGAGGATTAGAAAAACCAAGCCAAACCTAAGGATTCTAAAATCATTGGTAACCCATGCAGAGCCAGAAGATAGCAAGAATGCAGACTCCAAGGTCCAGAAAGTTCTCAACTAATATCAGAGCCAGAACTTGGGCAATAGTTTCTATACTAAACCCTCTGTCACCATACCCTGACTGGACAACTTTCAGAATTCCCAAGATGAAACAAAGAATTCCCATGATCAAACTAACACCATGTTCCCCACTGTGTAAAAGACATAGTCAAAAGGTAGCCTGGCAAATACCGACCTGCTCCCAAGGCCCGTGAACTACAGGAATGTGTGCGGAATAATAGAGAGGCAACTTTGGATAAGAAAATAAACAATTTAAATCTATGGCGAGAAGATACAACTTCATGACTTAGAGCTAGAGTTGCCCTGTTCCCTCACCAGTGCTATAACTAAGCTGGCATCACACGGCATGACTTCCAGAAATCCCTGACCATCATTGTCTCTTTAAATATATGGATTAGGCCTTCAAATGGGTACCATATTTCAAACAGGCTTAGTTAGGTCCTTATTTGGTTTGTATGGTGGTTACAACACAACAAGCATTCACTAAGTCCTAAGTGTACTTAGTAGTAGACAGGTGAAGAATAGCAAGAAAAGGGGTCTTTTATTCCTGTGCAGCATACATTCTCATTGAAGAAATTATTTGTATATTCACCCAACTTCTGGAAAAAATCAGAGGTATGTGGAATCAATACATAAGGTGTTCCTCATACACAGGACCCTTGTTAAGGTGGTACCTTCTTAACAGTGAATGTATTCATCAAAGTGTGTTCAAAAGAGCACAAGAAAGATAGCTTAGTGATTAACAGCACTGGCCTCTCTTCTAGGGAACCAGGTTCAATTCCCAGCACCCACATGGTAGCTCATAAATATTTGTAACTCCAGTTTCTGAAAATCTGATGCCCTTTTCTGGCTTCTAGTGGGTACCAGACACACAAATGGTGCACAAACATACATGTAGGCAAAACACCCACATAAATTAAAATTTAAAAATTTTTAAATGTGTTCAAAAGCCAGACATAGGGTACACACCTATAATTTCAGCCCTTGAGATGATGAAGCAGGAGGATTTACATGAGTCAAGGTCAGTTTGGATTGCATAGTAAGTTCCAAGCCAATCTGGTTTACATGGTGAGACATTGTCTCAGAAAAATCAAATAAACCAAAAATGTTCAAGCTTGGATCAAAAATTCAACATTGAGAAAGGTGAAAAAATATATATATTAAACTTATTGCAGAAACATCCATAGAGACTAGTAATCTCTGTTATGTGGGGAGGGCTCTGAACAGTCTCCCCTTATGCTTTCATAATGACAGCATCCAAGTAGACCTCATACAATGCCACTGCTTTAGAAGAGACAGAAAATAAAACTGACATAAACAGACCTGCTTTCTTCTGGTTTGAATGCACAATTTCAGCAACCTACTTTCTCCTAAGTTTTGACCGTGAGCCAAAAAGCATTGGCTTCAGTTGCCTAGTCCTGATGAGGCTCAGATTTTATACTTTATGTATGTATTTCAGCTGCTTTATATGCAATTATTATGTTGCAAAATTAAGAATAAGAAAATTAATTCTATATAATTGCCCACCTTAATCTTCCCATTTAGTTCTAGTTCTGCCTGGCCACTTGGTGACTTCTGGAAAACAGAACTCACCTCAGATCATTACTACACATAAGTTGGACAGACTACAAAACATCACCTGCTTTGAGGTTGCAGTAGAAAAGACACAGGCGAGATTCTTAATATGGTCAGAGTGCAGTTGCAGAGAAGATACATAAAAGCAATGTTGCTCCTCTTACCCAGATAATACAAAGAGCCACTGTCACTAGCAAGCCATAAAAAACCAGGACTCCAGCAACCACGACCAGTGCCCAAAACAGCTTAGGAGATGCCTGAGCATGACAAAGATGTTTCTCTGAAAAACATAACAGAGTAAGTTAAAGGACACAGAAACAGCAGTTGAGTACATGTCTGCCCTGAACATCAGAGAAGAATTTGAAAGTACTAAAACATGCAAAATCCCACCAGCTTAGATGATCTTGCTCTTTGGGACTTATTCAACCACCACCATACTGTATCAGTATACATGACTAAGGTTACAAACACTGCTCTACAGTGCTACACTGGTGACAGTCACTGGACCTTGTTAGCAGTGCTAATGGCAACTTTCCGTGACTTTAACCTGACCTTTAGCCCCTTCCCCCATCAGAAGCTAATTTATCTATACTCTAAACTCTATCTTTGAAATAAGTAAAATGATACAAATGTTTTCAAACCCTAAGAAAAATCATCAGCTCAATATGGCAGTCAGAAAACTAGCCTGGAAAAAACTAAAAATATAAATATCTGGCTCCAACTCCAACAGATTATCCAATACAGAATGAGTCAGGTTATATACTTGGTATCAGAAAGGAGAAAGGAGCCTGGCAGTGGTGGCGCACGCCTTTAATCCCAGCACTTGGGAGGCAGAGGCAGGTGGATTTCTGAGTTCAAGGCCAGCCTGGTCTACAGAGTGAGTTCCAGGACAGCCCAGGCTACACAAAGAAACCCTGTCTCAAAAAACCAAAAAGAAAAAAAGAAAAAAAAAAAGAAAAGAAAGGAGAAAGGAAAAAAAATCTCCATGCAGTTCTATTGAAACTCATGGAAAATTATAACTAGGCAGAATACTTCATAGTTCATTGAGATGTATAGACTTTGGGTCTAATTAATTTGGATACATGAATTTTTTTTATTTCCAAGTTCTTTATAATCAAGTTGTAATAAAATATATAAATAAAAAGAATATCAACAACCCTGTAGTCCATGAAGTTTTAATCCTGGCTACACATTAGAATTATCTGACAGAGTGTGAAAACATTATCCAGTTCCCCTTCCTCGAGCCATATTGGTTAAATTACAAAGTTAAGCACAGGCATTTTTTAATTTACTCACTTAGGTTTGTGATACACAAATACACACATGGTTGAGAGCTGCTGAGCTGCCAAGGACAGACAGAATCCCTGACATCTTTTCCAGTTCTCTCTCTCTCTCTCTCTCTCACACACACACACACACACACACACAAACACACACACAGACACACATACACATGTGTGTATGTATTTTATATGCATACAAATAAAATACTAGCCTAAAGTAATAAATCATTTATATAGGAGAAATGTTTTACGCTTGGCTTTCAAAATAGCATATCTTTCTTATCATCTGACTTAATCTAATCAAAATATTTTGCCTGAGAATTATTGATATGAGAAATCTTAATTTGTGTATTAACTGCCCCTGGTTTTTGCCAGAACATAAAAGCTACTCTGCCACATTCATATAATAATTCTCTTCTTGTTTGGTATTTGAGTTTTCTCAAGCACACCTCTGTAATGTCATAAGAGAAAATTCATTTATTGTAATTGTGCTAACATTGAATATAAAATGGAGTTTTCTTATCTATCATTCTCATATACAGAAAATCTACCCGACCCCCTTAGTCTTATATGCTAATGCAAATAGCTATATTTGTGTTTGATAACCCTATTATTTTTCTTGCCAATGTTTACACAGAACATAATCTCAACGTAAACATAATTACTTATTGCTGCTGATACATGAGTACTGCTTAATTATATTGAGTTTGGGGCTAGTAAAAAGTTGGATAACTTACCCAAGATCACAAATTGCATGTCCCCTAAATTTCTAGTCCAGCATTCTTTTTATGTTTTGGAAAATGGAAAGAAACTTAGTAGCGGAAGAACATGGATCACAAAAAATGAGAATTAATTTGGTATCCGACCCATTCTTCCTGTGTCCTGGTCCATCAGACTATGTTTCATTGTAGAGGACTCTATGCTCAATTTTATACTTGATCTTAACCAAAAGGTCAAAAAATATAGTCAAATTTTAATGGCAAACTTATTCTGGGCATGATGTACTTGAATCCAGAATAATCTCATAGATTCTATTCCCATAGACTCTTCCCTCATCCTTCCATATAATGTCAGTGAGGAAAGGTAAAGGCATTCCAAATAAGCTGGAATCATTGCTGGAGTAAAAGGAGACAGCTTTGAGTCTCAGATCACGTGTGAGTGCCCCAGCCTCACTTATCCCAACCTTGCTTTCAGCACTGCACAACCATCCTTTAGGTTACCAGGGTACTGTTACCTTTTATGTGAATAATAGTTCCATTGCTCTTCTCGTTGTCTAGGTAAGGTGGAGGATACATGACCTCGATTTTGCAGAAGTAAATATCTGTGTGGTTAACATGCAGATTCCAGAGACGGAACGTCACCGTTTCATTGTCGAAATCCCCATCACAGTTGAACCCCCCATTTGGGCGGAACTGGGGCTGATAGGTAAAATTCCCATTCCCAACACAGACTTCCACATCACTGTTCACACCCTTGTAAAGGGATGCCCGGAACTCCTTTGCTAGAAGGTTGTAGGAATACCTGCAGCTGAGGCTGACTTCGTTGCTCTCTACCACAAGCAGGGGGGACTGCTTCACCAAAATCTTGTTTTCTGAAAAGGAAAAACATTTAGTTAGGAGCATAAGAGTAATGATTCCATTGCCCTGAAATCAAAGTGAATTAATTAGCCAACTGAACAGATCCCCAACAAAGTTAGTCTCTTGGTAGAAAAAGATAGAGTAATAGTTCTTCTTGGAATAGTGACTACTCCAAAAGTTCTCAAGTTTATATTTCAATAAAATTGGCATCTTTTTCTTGAATGAGAAAATGGGAAAGTGCTTCCACCTGGACGGCAAAATGTAACCTTCCACGAGCATTGAGTACCACAGCTAGGCACTAGGAATTTTTTAATCAAGTTGAGATTCCTATGATGTTAATCAGGCTTTGGGTTGACTTCCTAAATCAGCTTGGAGATAGCTTGAAGGCCTGATACAGATGTCCAAATGGTTTGTTTTTTCCAATTCTGCAACAGGTTTCTGTAAAAGTATTTCAAAGTTTCAAAACATTCTGGCTTTGCTTATTTACCAAACCAAGAATAGGATAAAGGGGTAAGGAAAGAGGTGCCACACTTGTAGCTCCAAGTGCTGGCTTAAATTCCTCTTCCAGGGCAAATTCAGATAAGAGCCTCCCAAGAGACTCACATGCTTATTCTCTCAAATCAAGAAGAGTTGTATCTTTATGCAATAAACAATCACACCTCTGGATACCATCTAATCCAATTTCTCCCCGTAAAGGCAAAGAAATGAAACTACACTCTCAGTCCCACTGAGTGAGGGGAGACAACGCTCATACTGTCCAGTACATCCCCATTTCCAGAACACAGAAAGCATTCCTTTCTAAAAAGTAAGTATCATATTTTAAGTGTGTGTGTGTGTGTGTGTGTGTGTGTGTGTACACCACACCATGCAAGTGAAGATCAGAGGTCAAGTTGCAAGAGTTGGTTCTCTCCCTCTACCCACAGATCAGGCTTGGCAACAGGTGCCTACCATGTCTTTGGCTCTATACAAACAAAACAAAACAGAAGCAAAAAACAGGGATTCACTATGTAGCCCTGACTGTCTTGAAACACGCTACATAGACCAGGCTGGCCTAAAACTCATTAATTCACCTGCCTTTGCCTTCTGAGTGCTGGGATTAAAAGTGTAGGACACCATTCCTCTATATTTGTTTAAAGAGAAAAAAAAATAGCTGAATGAGGTCTAGAAATATGAATGGTTCATCTACAGTCACTGAGCAAATGGTAAACCAAATCAGAACTGAAACCGAAGGCCACACCAGCCAAATAGCTGGCCTCTTAGGCACGAGAGTCCAAAGACGTGTAGGATGTAAATATCCTCTTTCTGAGACATGACTTCAATTTTTCAGAAGCAAATAAATTGCTATCTGTGAAGAAATTTTTAAAAAAATTTTTTTTTTTTTTTGCTGGGGGAGCATGCTAATAATTACCTATTTATAGTTTTTGGTGTTGTTGTGACACTAGCCTTTAACCACAGAGCAATCTCTTCAGCCCACTAGTTCTAATTTTTAAAAGGTTATTTGTACCCAGACCCAAGATCCAGTTAGACTCAGAAGTTGTTTAAAATGAATTTATCACTTAACCTGGGATTGAATTCATGTACACAGGTCTTCTGTTTTGGTTTTGGTGTTTGGTTGGTTTTGGTGTTTGGTTGGTTTTGGTGTTTGGTTGGTTTTGGTTGATGTTTGTTTTTTCTTTCTCTCTCTCTTTTTTCTCTTTTTCTTTTTCTTTCCCTGCCTCACTCTGGGTAGAAGGTAAATACACAGAATTAAATCTCTAATACTTTTGTGATCTATATAATTATCAGTATTTCTATACATATGAAACCTAAAACAAACAAACAAACAAACAAAACCCACATATCCACAGCCTCTTACTCCCAGAAATTCTGGTATATTTGGTATAAGTTAAGATGTGGTTAGTGTTGATATTTGGGTTGGAATAACTTTACTGAATGTAATTCACATACCATAAAGTTCTCTTTTTAAAAATATGGTTAAGGGTTTTTGTTTTTTTTTAATACAATGGGAGTTGTGAATGGACCACAACTATCTGTTTGTAAAATATTTTCATTACATGAAAAGGAAACTTCATGCACGTTAGCCACCACTTCCCATCATTCTCTCCCTTCAGACCCTGGCAACCACTTCTCTAGTGCTTGTCTCTATTTGCCCATTCAGGACATTCCATATGCTTGGAATCATAGTATGTGTGTCATTTTGTATCTGGTGTCTTTCACATAGCAATTTTCGAATTTCATTTGTGTGCGACAAAGTATCAGAACTTTAGTTTATGACTATTCTATTGTGTAGTTATAGTACATTTTGTTTTTACACTCAACTTTTTTGCCTATTATGTACAATGCTACTATGAACATCTGTGTAGGGGTCAAGAGAAAGGAGCTAAAGGGGAAATGACAAGCTCCAGCATCCAAACGCCAATGATCATTTAATAATTCCTGTTTGATTCAGCAGATGACATCTTCCCAGGACTCACACATGAGAGATAAAGCTGATTTCCTAAACATGAATTCCTTGGGCAGTTCACAGTCTAGTAAGGAAGAAAAATACATAAATAGCTAGTTTTGATCCAGTAGGCAACAGTCTGCAGGTTCTGGGACCAGTTGATTTTTTCCTAGACATGAAGACTGCTGGTTTATGAGATAAAGGATGATGCCTATATTGATTGAAAAATGTTTACCAAGATCTCCTGCCAGTGATAGAGACCTAGTGAAGGCTTTTAAGCTGAAAAGCAGATGCACACAGCTTTTCATTTATGTAGATCACTCTAACCAAAGTGGAAGCGGTACTTTGGAAGATACAAGAATGGGCAAGAGTCATGTCTTCCGGGTCAGAGGTGAGAGAGACTAAACTGGTTTAGAAGGAGTGAATGAAGTGAGAAATGTTTACGGGCTAATGCTTACCTAACTTGACAGTGATTTAGGTTAAAGAGAAAAGGAAGCATTTAAAATGACTTCCTCAGCCAAACAGAGTAAGAAACAAGTATCTATTTTTCTTTTTACTCATTTCTAATTCATTACCAGAATTGATAGATCCAAACCTAAGTCAAGTATGGACATCTGGGTATAAAGAAGACATGTTTGCAGCATCAGGGGTCGTGACACAGGATGGAAACTTTCAGAAGAAGAGACTGTAGTCATTCTCCGAAATGGTTTTTCTTTACAAGGAGTAATACAAAAACTCAAAGGTAGTTTTTCTTCTTCCCATCATGGGGCCTCTGAGTTCAAGCCTCAGCATGGTTGAGGTTGTCTGATTTCTCCTGAGTTCATTTGACCTCAACATCACAAATTGGGCATGTTCTCAAGAAGAATTCCACAGCCCCTATGTCAAGACTGTCTGTTAGCTGTCATTGTGCTGGAGATGCAACCAACCACAGAGCAAGGAAAGAGGGAATACTTCACTTTGTGACTATGCCAAATTTTGTTGGGAAGAGTTTGAAAACTCTGAAAAGGAGATGGGCAATTTATATGTTGACATTCCCATTTCTCTATTCTGTGTCAACAGATAATTTTTAAGATTAGCTGATGCTTAAAGAGAGATGCTGTAGTTGAGATAATTTCTTGTTTTGTGCTCCTATGTGGCTAACAGCTTCCAAGCTTAGTATTTAAGATGATAAAACTTCTTTTTAAATGTTAATACATTTTCTAGATTTTGGTCCCACCTTAATTTATTGCACATGAGAAGTTATCTGACAGGACCTCAGAATCTACATCTCCTCTGGAAATGCACTAAATAAAATAGGTTTATTTATGGTATGAAAGAAAGATTACAATTATCCTAAATGATATTGACCATGTGTGTTCACTATGGTTTCTAGTAGAGATGATGCTTCTACCTCCTTTTAATTTCCCTTAAAAATGGGGCATATGAGGAGACACACCTCCACCCTACAGCAGTACAGTACAAAGATACAGATAAACCGAAGCACATGACAATGGTCAGCTTGGCTGTGTATTTTGGTTTGTTTTTGTTTTGTTTTGTTTTGAGTTTCTGGAAATCCATGTTATTTCAAATAATTTAAGGGAATACTATAAAATTTAAGGACATACCTAGACTTAGAACAGTGGCTCTCAACCTGTGGGTTATAACCACCTTGAGGGTCAAATGTCACATATCCTGCATCTCAGATATTTACATTACTATTCATAACAGTAGCAAAATTACAGTTATGACGTAGCAGCAAAATAATTTGATGCCTTAGGGTCACCACAACACGAGGAACTGTATTAAAGGGTCACAGCATTAGCAAGGTTGAGAACCACTGGCTTGGAAGGAACTAGAGATACATTGAGCTTTCCTGTGCAGGTTTCTGTCTGAAGATGCATTGTTTTCTAAATCATGCTAGGAATGATCTTTCCCTCTGCAAATATTTGGTTCTATTTTCCTTTTTGTGAGTGGTTTACCTAGGTTACACCCACAAGAAACAACGTTAGTCTCCCAACTGCATTCGCTCAGCACAGTAAAAGACTACTTTGGCTGGTATGTGTCTACTAATCGGCAGATTGTTTTGATGATGAATTTGTGCTTTGCTTTTTAAAGCCTTTCCTAGCAGCTAAACAAGCTAAAGCTGTGGAGACAGGAAGCAGTAACCTCAAGACTCTTTCCCTCACAAGTCTGCCCTACAACAGGCGGCATGAAGACTGAGATCAGAGGTGAGAAGGCACTTATCTGCAGCCCATGGCAAGGCTATGAGAGCCAGATTTCCCACCGATAGTCTGTGAAACTTGTGGTAGAACTGGCTTCTGGGAGGTTGACAACTGATTGTGTTTCCAAGGGAATGGAATACTTACAAAAACAACTTCTTTCCTCCTCATCAATTCTAAGTGGGTCAATTATTACACTTAGGAACCAGACCAACCTCTGTACAGGTGCAATGGAAAATCATCTCTAAGGTGTAGCTCCCAACATCAAAGAACTTTGGCCTTGAAAGGATGTATACACACATACACACACACCCCTCCCAGTTAAGCTAAATTGTGTATTTACAAAGAATATGAAGCATAGAATGCAAAGTAGGAAACATAGTGGCTTAGAATCATGAGGCTGTAAAACGATTTTAAAGAGTCCAAGTTTAGGACAAATAAGGGACCTTTGAGACTTGAACTCAAGCCTTCCGACAGATCTTGGTCTATCGTTCCTTTCCCTCTGACATACTACATCAACATTCTATCACAATTTCAATGGTTGGTTTTAGGTCCTCTAGAGACTGGACTTGATGAAAGAGCTGGTGCTGGGAGTTTCAAGTGAGAGTCAAGGAGACTGCTATTTAGTAGTAGGTAAGTTGAATGGTAAAAGGACTGAACCAAAGAAAACTTCATTTTCTCCACAATTTTAGTGGAGCGCTATATGAAGAAAGAAAAGAAAAGAAAGAAAAAATGAGAGAAAACTCAGATGGAAGGAACTTGAAGATTATCTAAAGCTGATCCCTTGTTTTATAGATGAGGCTACTGAAAACAAAAGCAATAAATGACTTATTTTTTCAAACAAGTATAATTTATTTGTGTAGGTGTAAAGACTGTTACCTTCAATCATGATTGAACAGATGAAAAGAAAGAACAACTTCATTCATTCAACAAGACTAAGTCAGTTTTGTGCTCATATTTAAAGGAAGTATGTTTCCAACTAGCTCTTCCTTGCCTGTGATTTTCCTTTCCATAGTCTCTGTTACCTATAGTCAACTACAAACCCAAGTCATTTAATGGGAAATTTCATAAACAATTCATACATTTTGAATTGGATCACTCTGAGTAGGATGATGAAGTCTAATGTTACTCACCTAAGATGTGAATTATCCCTTTGTTTGTGGTTCTGCAATGCATGTGCTGCCACTACAATCAAGGGTTAGTCAGGAAATCATTCCCTGAGCTATCAGATCTACCACTGAGGTATCTCACTGGCTTTGTTCTAACGACCTTTGTTTTACTTAACAATGGTCTGCAGTGTACGAATAGTGGTTCTGGCAAAACTTCTCTACTTAATAAAGAAAGAAAGCAATCAAATGCTGAAGTACTTAAGATGCATACTAAGAAGGGAAAGTCACACTAGTTTGCTGCTACACCCCCGACTGCAGAAGTTGCAGCCACAGTGAGTGGTGGGCTTGACAAAGATAGGAAAGACGTTTATTTCCAGAGTTTTACTCTCTAGGGTTTCAAGTGTCTACAGAGGTCTTGAAACAGGTTCTCCATGGATAATGAGGGTTCACTATACACAAAGAATTTGCTCACAATTCGAGAGACCTACAGGTCATAGATGAATCTTAGATGAGACCTACAGACAATATTATCATGCAAACTGTCTCTCATAAAGAATTTCTATTTCACAAGTAGTGGTTATCCATTGTAGCTCTTCTATTTCAGTTCAGCCCCATACACAAAAAGATGTCAGTCAGCTCATAAAGTTGCTTTTCAGTCCAACTTTTAATAGGTGAATCCTTAACTAAAAATATTATATTTTTAATCATGTTTAAATTTATAATATTCTAGCTTTCCTTTTTATATCATAAGCATCATAGTAAAATAAAATAGCCCACCAAGGCTAGTGTGACTCAAGACTGAAGCATATGCTGGCATACTAAAGAGAATATTAGAAAGATATAATACATACTTAATTAGAAATTGATTTTTCTTCTAGACATTCTAATGAATTCCATTTATTCCTATCACAACATTTCTATTACATTTGAAAAATTGAAGTTATGGCTTCCTAATTCTGGTGTTCTCATTTGAAAATTCTAATTGATCAGAATTTGATGTGTTAGTAACATGTTAGGTAGGGGGAAGGGGTATGTTTGGCCATATTGTACTCTTGTGTATGTATCCATTTGTGGAAGCATCATTGGTTGCCATGGCAAAGAATGCCTGGGTCCTGACCACAGATCTGATTAAGTTATTACAACTTTCCTGTGAGCATATTTCCTGTTTGGGACAAGGATATCCTTCACCTTCTACCCCCTGACCACTTGCTTCCTTTCAGACTCTATAAGGTACAGGCTCTCTGATGAGCCAATCTAGTGCTTGTTCTGGAGCCTGTAAGTCAAACTAGGGGCTCAACATCCTGTGGCTCAGGTAACTAGTTTCAAAGTAACTATGGTCATTTTCTCTCATTTTCCATGGACTGTTTTCTTGAAATTCTCTTTGTTTTTAAAAGAAAGCATGGTATAAGTAAAATCTTTTTAAAAATGAATTTGAACAATATGATATACAGACATGTACATTATCTCTTTCAGGATTCCAACCAAAAATACATGGCCTGTTGAGTCATTGGCACCAGTAGGCGGGCTTGTATATGAAAGGTGCACCAGTCAAGTGGTGAGAGAGTAGAACCCAACAGGAGCAGGGGACACCTGTGACATGTAGCAGGATAGCTGTGACTACCGTTAGATCTGAAGACAGGAGTTGCCAGAGCCAGAAGGAAACAGAGGTGTAACAGAGACCACTGTGACAAACCGTGACTACTGTTGATAAAAAAAAAAAGCCAACCAGCTAACCTTGTCCAAGACTGTATGTCCTATCTGTCGACTGTATCAAGTACACTAAGTCTTATTAGTAGAATATAAAATTTTAAAAACAAAACAAATATCATTCAACTCAAACAATTAGAAATTGATTATAGATGCCAATGAAAACAGAAATAGAAGCCTGATGAATAAATTTACTAAATAAGTTACTTTGGACCATTACTGGTCTAAGTTAATCCCTTAACTGTGATCTATATTATGACCTACAGTGCTTCGGATGACTACAAACTCTGAAAATCATATTAAAAAATTTAAATGCAAGTTAAAATTTAAAAAAAAAAAAAACTATGGTCATTTTCTCTCATTTTCCATTAACTGCTTTTGTGAAATTCTCATTTTTATAAGAAATAATTGCAGAAATAAAGTCTCTCCCCCCCCAAAAAAATGGCTTTGAACAGTATGATATACATGCACAATAACGTAGATGACACTTGTTTTTGTCTCTTTAAAATAGTAGTCCTATATGCAACTGTCAAAAAGTAACTCAGAGGTCAAACAGTTTGGTGGCAAAAGAAAATAAAATAAAAAATCCCATCTGAGTACTGAGACATAAGGCATTTGTTTCTAGGAGAGAAAATTTATCAGAATAATTAATGAATACACTCTGAAAACAAAATTTGATTAGTCAGAAAATTGTTGTCTGATATTCTGAATTCTTCCATGACAAAGTCATTAATTCAGCAAGTAAATAATGAACTCTTGATTATTTGGTTCTTTGGAAATGGAAGGGTGTGAAGGAAGCCCTGCTGGGTACACAGTTATACTCCATGAACGGTGCACGAACTCTGCAGAGAGTCGTTAACAGTTGCAAGAGAAAGCTCACAGATGGAATGACTCTGGAGGCTTCTATACAGAACAGCCTTCCCTGCATGTTTTAGACATGAGGTCTACAGCAAATTGAGATAGGGTAAGATTAAGGAAGTGATCTTACTGCAAAGGTTTATCAGAAAGTAGCAAGGTATTTTATTTAAGGAAGAGATAGGTAAGATGTTTACACCAATCATGTGGGGCCTTTGATGCCAAGAGAGGCATGTGGATTTTTCCAGGACTCTTTACATCTAAGGTAAGAGTGGAGCCCCACTCCACCCCGACTCCCTGAGGGGAGAGGTAGTGCAGTAGTATGAAGGAAGGTTACCGACAATTCAAAGTAGTGAGGCTGTTGCCTTAACAGATGTGAGCTGGCGAGGCCTAAGCTGCAAAAGGATGAGCAAAGCGTCAGTGCTGGACTCACAGAAAGTGAGCATGAGTGGAAACTCACCCAAGTTCCAGTGCCGGCTGAGAGCAAGAATAGACAATGTATGTTAGTAAATGATATCTGTTTGGAGAAAAGAAATTGATGGATTGTTTCAGAAATGTTAGACTTAAGGGGTGGATAAGGCCTCCTACAGGGAAGATCAGGAAGGAGATGAAAGGGTAGGGCTGGAGTTAGGAAGCTGCCAGAGAATGAATGAAATATACTTCGGTCACCTGTGTTGAGGGACAATGATTAAGATGTCTAGAAAGCCATTGCCTACTCCTGTGTTTAATCCAGCCCCACCTCTCAGGGATACCACCATGGAACTGAAGCTCCTAAACACACAACCTCATAAGTCTGAGGACAATGCCACCTACCATTCATAGGACAACAACTGTCCTCCCATTTTCTGGAGCTAGAAGGACGCCATGGAAGAGCAATTTGATTAAATGGAAGTGGTATCATACCACTGAACCATTCAAAAAAGTCAACCTGTATTATTCTAGGACCCAAGGAGTACCTTTATTAACTTTCAACACAAATTTTATAACCCTAATTCAATTCTCAAGTATAGAAAAACACAGTTATAAAAGAATTATTTATATGAGTATAATATTTTTAATCACTTCATTGTATAAACTCACAAATAAGGTTACACAAATAAATTAAGTTACAGTGACTCCCTCAATCTGGATATCTTGATAGTTTCTACACGTGCATTTTAATCTAATGACCAGATCTTGGGGCTCCTGAGCCTTCATCTTCTGAGCTCTCGTTCAAAACATGTAGAGAAGACAGCAAAACATTTCTCTTATCTGTTCTGCTCTCTGTAAATATTCAACATTTGAAGAGGCTGCTCAGGGTTCCTGTGACATACACAGACTTTTCTGGGTAGGTGTCAGAGCCTGGAATTTTGGAAATAATGACTGTTTTAGACCTGAACTTTACAGTGGAAAATAAGAGTCAACAAAGACAATATTGCTTCCCGAAACCCTGCAGTCATTTAGAAGCACATAAGCATCTAAGATTCTAAACAACAGATCTGAGAGATTTCAGAGATAACTGGCTTGCATATATATACATACTATATGTATGTGTGTGTGTCTATGTATGTATATATGTGTGTACAGTGTATGTATGTATATGTATGTGTATGTATATATGTATGTATGTATAAAATATGTTCTTGAATCTAATCCCTTCATGTACCAGGTGAGTAAATTGATATCCAGATAATGTATGTCTTGCTGTGACAAACATTATCACATATACCCAGATATGTGATAATGTTTGTCACAGCAAGACATGATAATGTTATGATAATGTATCATTATCATATATACCCAGATAATGTATGTCATGCTGTGACAAACTCAAACCCTAATCACATCTCCCCACCTTGAAAAATCCTTAGATTTATATTATGAGTTGGGGGTGAAATAGAAAGTTAAAGAAAAAAGGAAACCAGTCTTGGTCTTTCAAAGATCAAGCAGCTACAACCCTTATTCAAAACACAAAACAAAACAAACAAAACCCCACAGAGAGATGCTAAGATTAACATCCCCAACTGGACACTGGAAGCTTCCAGTTGGTCTGAACCTTGTGACCCTGTTGCCTCAGCCAGGAGCTGAGGTCAAGCCCACACACACTGTGCACTTAGAGATTTGTCCTCTCTCTAATTTTCACGTCTCTTGAGAAGACGTCCCAGCCTCCCTTTTCCCTCTTCTCCTCTTCCTTTCTTTCCTAAGAATATTTTATCCCCTCTAGTCCCTCAAAAGCACACTCACACACACACACACACACACACACACAGAGAGAGAGAGAGAGAGACAGAGAGAGAGAGAGAGAGAGAGAGAGAGAGAGAGAGTCACACACATACATTTATGTCCAGCTCTTAATTCCCTTTGCATATCAGACATGGCTAAGTCATTGAATCGCTCCATTTATTGCATTGTTGCTTTGCACAAAACACCATGAGAAACATTTCAGGTGATACAAGCTCCTGATCAGCTTGTCTTGTCTATCTACTCCCTCTTCTTTGCACTACTGTTTTGTCCCACTCAGCTTTCTCTTCATCTTGTGAAGTTTTCTTTTTCTTCCCCAAAGCTCTGCCTAAACTCAGAAGTCTGACTGGTCCCCTTGTCAACATCACCCATTTCTCCTCCCTTCTCCAGTCTCATCTGGAAGCCCTTTACCCTTTGACTTCCATAATGTTCCTTTGGCTCTCTCCCATGCTCCCTCTGAAGTCTGCTCTGTCTCCAGTGCTCACTCCAGCTGCCTCCTAACCAAAGGAATTCCCCAGATCCTATTCAACTCAGTTTTCCTGATCCTTTTAACTAGTCTGCCATTCCCATGCCTTCTGCTTCGGTCCACAGATAAGCATTTCTAAATGCTTTCTTCTGAATCACTTCAACTGCTTCAGGAGACCCTGAAAATCAAATTCCATCATTTTTATCAGTATTCATCCCTTTGTTTTGACCTGGTCATATCCTATCTCCCTAGACTTCCAACTCTGACTGCCAAGAACATGGAACCATGTTTGTGATTTTGTTTCCTTACTAATTTCCTTCCTTCTCAGGTACCATAACCTTGGTCAAAACATGAACCCTGAAGCAACATGCTGGATTTTACATATTTCCCGGCTGCAGGATGCTAGGAAATATGTAAAAATATGCAACTAGCTGGGCCTACTTGGTATTTCCATTTTCCCATCTACGAACTATGATATAATTATGATAATTCCTTAATGGGCTTTAGGGAGATATTGAATGCCTTAAACAATAGAAAAGCAAGTAGAATGATGTCTACAATGTAAATGCAAACTAAATGATAGCTAGCAATTTTCATCAATAGGATCATCCATTAACATCCTACCTACCAACTGCATCCATTTCAATTCCCAACTCTTCATAAAGACTTATCATCCTGCAATAATGTGTTGATGGGAGTGGGGAGTTGAAGCAAGGTGTCACACTATAGCCAGGCTGGCATAAAATGTACCTGTAACCCAGACTAGCCCAAAGTTCCTGGTAATCCTCCTGCCTCCAATTCTTGAGTACTAGGGTTTGGGACTACAGCATGAGCTCCATACCCAGCTCCTACGTTAATTTTGACAGAATGCTTGTTTGACGCTTCTCCATTTCTGACACATTGCAAGTTCATTTTCTTTTTCAAAAAATATTTGATTAACTCCTACATGCTTCCAGCATTTGTGCCCAACACCGAGTTTAAATGAGCAAATGAGACAAGAACCTCCTCCCAAGGAGCTAATAGTCTAGTGTGCAAAACAGATGTTATCAATTCTCAATAACAATTTTGGGAACTCTGAAGAGAACAGAAGTCCTTTGTTTTGATATTCAGGATCTCAAAGAAGACCTTCACGTGATAGGTAGAAGGGGTATCCCAGACTCTAAGGATAGTACATGCTAAGCCATTAAAGCATCATATAGTACTATGAGGTAAGGTAAGGGAATGCCCAACTGTCATCCTGTAGCTGTTTCCAGATGTTGTATCCTATTACAAAGCTTCTCAACTTAATTGCTGAGTCCATGAAAACAAGAGAACTCAACTAATGATACAAGCAGGTCTTGTGTGCTGTGCCCTTGTGCTTCTTGTCCTTTCCCTCTGTTTCCTCAGTGCCATGAAGGATTAAGATATGAGAGGTCTAATAAATATTTGCTAAAGTGAACTACATTCTCATAGGACCACCTCTTACAATAAAAGCAGACTTTTCCTTAAGGAGGTGAATCTTTCACCCAAATAACTAGTGTGAAAGTCAGTAGATCAGGAACAGCAGAGATGGACAGAAGGAACCACAAGATGAATACAGCCTCAGTAAGGTCAAGAACGGTGGGTGCCAGTGTGAGACAGTTGGAGGATGTTGGAGTTAAGAGTCTTTTATTAGGGTGCAGAAGAAATTAGCTTGGATAAACTAAGATGAGAGCAGCCCAAAGGCATCCAACAATCCCAAGAAACTTGACAATGTAATCTTTCTCTCAACATCTTCTAGTGACCATCAACACAGCTTTCTTCTCTGCAAATTGAGAAATACCTGTTTCCTCCCATCTTTAAACACCTGTGGTTTATAATTGTTTTCCACAACAATAAATGAGTGTGGATGGAATGCTCTTCATAATTGACCTAAGACTGAAAAAAAATCTAAGATTTTATAATTCTCTCTTTTACTTTATCACTTTATCACATCTTAAAGTGGTTTGGTTTTTTTTTTAAATCTGTCACTGGAACCAGACCAGTATCTTGCACATAAAAGATTTTCAATAATTACTTGATGAAGAAATACATGAATGAGAACTTATCTCACCTAAGCACATTAAAAGCCAAACACTTACTAGCACTCTGTTTTGGGGTCCCTGGAGTGTCGCAATAGAAGAAAAAAAACATTCTCCTCCTATGTGCCCTTTCACACTTACACCCTGAGGATAGAATCAATGAGTTTCAGGTCAATCCCTGCTGATCTCCAATTATGTATTAGTATCACAATATCAAAGACAGTTACCAGTTCCAAACAGGCTGTAAATACATCTAAATGATGTTCTGATACTTCCTCCTCTGCAGAGTACCCCCAAGCAAAGAAAAATCACAACCTTCTACTTGATCACTGATTTAAAAATTAAAATGTTGACTCTGGAGAGATAGATCAGTTGGTAAACTATTTGTCTTGCAAACATGAGGAGCCAAGTTCAGTGACCAGAAGTCATATTAAAAAGCTAGGTGTGATGGCATACACTTGTAGTCCGAGTGCCAGGGAGGCAGAGAGAAGCACATCCCTAGTGCTTACTGGGCTGCCAATGAAGTCTACTTGACAAGGTCTGGGCCAGTGAGAGACCCAAAACAGAGAGTCCAAAAACCAAAACCAAACAAAAAAAAAAATGGTGGTAAGTTCCAGAGAAATGGAATCTGAGGCTGCCCTCTCCTTTCACACACATGCGCCTGTAAATACACAAACACACAAGAAAACACAGAAATGAAAGGTTAAAAACTCAAACACCCACCTAAGTTCTCAATAAAAGAACCGGTGTTATTGTTAGAATGAGGGACATGTCAATAAATCAGATGTCTAGATGAACTGGCAGATGATGAAGAGATTTAAATGTTTTGATTATACATTATATGATTGATTATGAGCCAACAATGTGATTCAGAAGCTGTGGAAAGGATTTCATGATTAGATTAGAGGCTAATATGAACTGTAAGTAATTCTGAATGACAGCGTTCTTACTCTGGTTACCTTGCCAACCAGCATCCTCCAGATAACGATGATGGTGGCAAGGAGATGACAGTAACCATGATGTGGAGATAAAGAAACTCGAAGTTAAGCAAAAAAAAAAACTCTCCACCACCATGAAGTGTCTCTTACTCATGAAGAACACAAATACAATTTGCATAATGATACAAAGACAAAACCATGGTAACAATGACATTAGCAATGAATCACTAAGGGCAGAGAAAACACTCCCTTCCTGAGTCTCTGACAAGAAGTTGGGGACTTCTTGATACCACCCAGCAAACCTTTCTTCTATAGCCTAGGGCCATCCAAAAAAAAAGAACACCTACTTTGTGAATGCTTTCCCCCCACCCCTGAGGCCTAAATGCCTCCCCTGCCCCTACCTGCTCCCCCAGCTTCAGAGACTAATTGCTGCTCATGAGACTCCTGCTAAGCTCTGGGTATGTAGAGCATGTGTTGTTTGGTCCTCTTTTTTGGTTGGTTAACTAGTTGACTGGGTGGGTGGGTGTGTGGTGTTGGTGCTGTAACCACAACACTGCCCAGAGAGTCCAAAGAAAGCCTCACCAGACTTAGAGACCCGGACACCCCTCCAGTGAGTCACAAAAGCACCCAGGTGTCATTTCTCTCCAAAATTGACTAAACTCTCAATAGAAAAATTCCAACATCTGTGAATACATTTCTTAAGGAAAAAGGCAAACTGTAATTTAGCTGAGAAGAGAGGAGAAAAGGATTTATCCCTGTCAACCATGAGGTAATTGTGCTTTCTGGGAGTTCCAAGCCTTCTAGTCTCAGACAGGTAAACCCCATGTCCCCAGCAATGTCTGTGCAGGTGAACAAAAAGAACAATGGCCTTAGATGATAAAACCACAAATGAAATTTGCTTCTGGGATCTTAGTGGCATAATTATTTTTTCACTTTTGTCAAGGTCAGCACACTGCCAACAAGAAATACTTGAAGGAAGATATTCACACATGACAATCACAGTAATTATAGGGAATTTCTTCACTCATGAAAATAAAAAGGGGGGGCATTAAAAAGAAGAATCCATATCTAAGGAAGGGACGCAATGGGAGTCCTTCCCCCATAGCAAAAGTTTGCACGCCTGCTCTTTACAGGAACAGTAACGATCACAGATTCATTTCTTCGGATCTGCCTCTGGCGATGACTCATTCTACTTCATGGAATTGATAAATCAATATTAATTTTAAAAGTCCTTGCTATTAAAGTCTCTGCTAGACGGGTTGCCTTTAAAAGAGGGTAGTTGAGAGGGGCTAAAAAGATAGCGTATTAATTAAGAGCATGGGAGCGAACCAAATTCTTACCAAACTCCATATTTTGGAAGTAGCTATCAAATGTACTTCAAATGACAGAATGCCTGGTCAGTTTTAACAGTTAGAAGAGCTAGCTGCAGTGTATCAGAATCTGTGTGAATACGGCAGTCTGTTGATTACATTACACTCCTCAGGACTCGTCTCTTTTTTATCTTACTTCGTAAGCCCAGACTCAGAGCAACACTGAACCGTGCGAAGCCAATTATTTCTTTCTGTGCATCTACCACAGAGGAAGTCATTTGCCAAAGACCGAGAAATAATAAAGTTTTTAATTACTCTGCTTTGTAGATATGACTTTTTATTAAATGCCAATCGTTTTTCTGTGCCTCACTATGGAAAAGGAGTTCTGAAGGGAATACAGAATCATTGGAGAAGTCATTCATGTCCACCAGGGCTGTTTTGGCATGCTCTCTCCGATAAGATGTGGGGGTATAAAAAATGCTCTCACAGAAAAGTAAACAGGTATTTCCCCAGTTTAGTCTCTAGACTACATGGTCAGTTTGCTGAAAAATTAACAAAAGGAAGGCTAGGGGGAATGAATATATATATTCAGATCTTTTCTGATCTCAGGAGCACTATTATCCAACATGCATACAAAACATGCAACTTTAGCAGAGGAAGCATCTAATGTACAGCTTCCTAACCCTTCCCGTACCCTACTTCTTTATTGAGAAATAATGATCTTTCTGCTGTATCACTCAAGCCTTGAGAATCAGGTTACACTTAAATATCATCAAGTAAGTGCATTATTGTATGCTGTGAGCCAATGAGTCAAAATTATTCAATTAATGAATCTAAAGACCTGCCCCTAACACATAGGCACATTTTAATGCAGTTACATGTCTCATGCAGCCCAGGTTAGCCTCATACTTGTTATGTAGCCAAGGATGACCTTGATCGTTCTGATTCTCCTGTCTCCACCGGATTCTAGGAATGTGCTACCTAGAATTTGCTGGTTTATGCTGTGCTGGGATCAAACCCAAGGTTTCGTATATACTAGACAAGTACTCTGCCAACTGTACTACATCCCCAGCCCAAGACAATAACATTTGACCAGGGAATTTCCTAATGTAGAATTTCCTTGTGTGAGGTGGTGAACATGAGGAGAGAAATGGAAAGCACACAAAAGGCTTTACACCCTTTCCATGGGTCACACATCTTTGCAATTATCTTCCTTTTCTTTTAAATGCCTTCTCTTCAGCTTCCTACCTCTACCCCCTCTGACTTCGCCAATGACCACTTGGCATCAACTCCTAAGAATTAGGGGGAAATGAATTGGTGTCTATGAAGCAAAATCTATCTTAAGATAAATAAAACCAGCAATCTGCATGTGCATGAGCTTGCCAACTGCTCTTTTAGCTATCCCACTGTAAAGGTTCTAAAAGGGGAAAAAGTACAAAACTTTGAGTCCAACCCAAAACATTTCCAAAGAAAATACATGAGTTTATGACAAATGGCTGTCCACAGAGGGCATCAGAAAAGCATTTTGTGTAAAATCACTGATGTTGAATGACTTTCACCATGGGTAAGACCTTACTATCTAGTAAATTAAGATGTCTTAAGTATTCTTTTAAAGAAAGTTAAGATCCCTTAAATATGATGTGCAGAAACCTTTTAAAAATAAATTTTGAAGACTCTTTAGCTGTAAATGTGTGTTGCCAGATAATGGAGACCTGCATCCTCTGGAGAAATTATTGAAATTATCTTCAATAGATGGTCTCCTTCCAATGGTCTCTTCATTTTGAATGGAGTTTATGACAATAAATAGCTGTTACTTGTGAGAACCAAAGGCTGTTCAGAGTAAGAGCTTTCTAATTGATAAATATATAGCCTCCTTGCCATTACTATTGGGAATTTGAAGGATTCTAACCTAAATATACATATTTCAACCAACAGTAAAAGGAAACTTACTAGTATCTGTACCAGCTTCTGTGCTTACTGCAGGATTCTTCTTGGCACTCGCTGGATTCAGGTAGACATAGAACTTACATGAACGCCGTGCTTACTGGCCAAGCACGAACTAAGACCTTCACAATGATCATTTCATTTTATCTCACAATGAAATTGAGGTGATACTCATTTAGGGTCCCATTTTATAGAGATTTAAGTTGCTTAAATAGTGGCCCAAATCCCACTAGGAAGAATTGAGATCTGAGCCCAGGTAAGCTAATCCAAAAATTTCAGAATTTACCTACTTACTTATCTCCATTCTCTAGGATGTAAAAAGTAAAATCCTGACCTGGGCTGTGGTGTCACGCCTTTAATCCTAGCACTCAGGAGGTAGAGACAGGTAAATCTCTGAATTCGAGGACAGCCTGGTCTACAAAGTGAGTTCCAGGACTGCCAAAGCTACACAGAGAAACCCTATCTCAAAAAAACAAAACTGTAAATAAATAAAATTCTGAATATAAAAGTTCTTGGCACTAGTTGTTAAATAAAATGTTATTTCTCCCCAAAGGACTTTTGTTAAAGTTTTGTCTACTGTATTATGAGAATTAGCTAGTTTCTAAGTAGTAGCTTGTGATATTAGTGCAAAACTTTAAATGTGTTCAAATTTCACAGATCACTACAGTTTTAGAATAAACCATGCTGGTCACAAGAACACAAATAAAAAAAAAAACTTAAGGAAGAAATGATATCAAAATTGTTTACCTGTTACTTGAACTGAGAAGAAGTTGAGAGCCAAGAACAGCAGCCTGGGTGTCATTGTCCTGATGAGGGTCAGGGCTGCAGCCCCTCCTCTGTGAGCAGTGCAGAGTGTGGTGTGAACTGAAGGCACCTGCCAAGGTCTATGACTCTCTGCCATCAGGGCCACTTTACATGACACGTGATCAAGGGTCTCAAACCACAAGGCTTCGTGACTTTCATACAGGATATTACATTGTTTTTGATGACTTGACTTTTACTTCTTTTAGCGACCAGTCCCTTTTTTTTTGCACTGAAAAGAGTGTCAACCACCAGATGATGTACTGTGAAATATGGGTGCTTAGGGTCCAGCAACAACAAGAGCAGATAAACAAGGCATTCTAAAGAAGAGAGAAAAACCTGTCAAGGAAGAGAAACTCTTATAGACAAGTCCAAACTACAAGGTTGTGTGGGAAGCTGGGGGATTTCTATGTAAGTGTTTAAATTCTACATAAATGTTATGAAGTGGATGTTTGTAATAATCTTAAGGTAATCTTATGGAATGTATGTACAACTCACTTCTACCAATTTTGAAAACTGCTTCCAAGTACACACTTGGCAAGCACCCACGCATCTGAGCAGCTGCAGAAATTTCCAGAGCAAAGAGGAAGTCATAAAAACAAAATATTTTCTTAGGGAAACAGGAGGCAAATAAAACACCCTTGCTACCTCATGTTCCCTATGTCTCTCAAATAACCATTCACAAAGCAGACCATTGGAAGATGCACCACAGAGACATTCTGGGGCCTCTGTAACTAGCTCTCCACACTTCTCCCCAACTCCTGGGCCTTCCGTAGACAGGACTAGCGCACCAGCATGGCCAGCGCCACATTCCTCTTCTGGAGCTGTCCTTGATTCCCCCTGGTCAGCATCTGTACTCAACTGCTTCCCTGATAGTCTGCCTTTTACCTATTATAATCACCCTAGCTTGTGGTTATAGGTATCTCAGACACATTAGCTTTTTAAAACTTTCTTGGTGATTTTTTTTCTTTCCTGATAATCTGAGCTTTGTGAAACCAACCTCATTTGTGATTATATATATATATATATTATATTTTTTATTCTGACTACAAAAGTATGAGCTATATTGCATATGTAGAAATTTAGAAAAAGAAATATAATCATAAAATCAAGGTTTACCTATATTCTTACCAAATTGTAAAAATACTTAATATTTGAGCCATTACTTTCCATGTTGTTTTGTTTATAGTTTTCAATAGATACGTCATCATTTGTTAATTTCTAATGCATCCCCATGTGATATAAGTATTTTTATTAAGTTTTAGCTGGTATATAAAACTTAAATATTAAACATATTAATGAAATACTATATGATGTTTTTATAGGCATATAATTTTAAATGTTTAAATCAGATTAAATATTGTTTCCTTGCATATTTATTATCACTGTGTGTGTGTGTGTGTGTGTGTGTGTGTGTACGTGCACATGCATACAGGTGGTTGTGGTTGCGTGCGTGGAGGCCAGAGGTAGATGCCAGGTATCTTCTAAACTGGCTCTTTACCTTATTTGTTGAGACAAAGTCACTCACTGAACCTAGACTTCACAGTTGCCCAGACTGACTATAGAGCAAGCCCCAGGAATCTACCTATCTCATCCCTTCCCCACCACAGCACTGGCATATAGACACATGCCATACTTTACATGGGACCTGGAGAGAGCAATTCAGGTTATTATGCTTACATGGAAAATGCTTTAAGAATTAGCCATTTTCCAGCCCTATTTATTATTTTTTATGATCAAAATTTTTAAACTTTTTTCTAGCTTTAATTTTTCATATGTGTGTGTGTGTGTGTATGTGTGTGTGTGTGTGTGTGTGTGTGTGAGAGAGAGAGAGAGAGAGAGAGAGAGAGAGAGAGAATTTTTTCCCACTCTATCCTGTAGTGACACCAAAATTTCTTGCTTTTATCTAACTGTAGCTTAGTTCCCATTTATCAACCTTCCCCTCCTCTTCCTTCCCCAGCCTTTGGTAACCACTGTTCTACTCTCAATTATTTTTAAACAGGGTCTCCATATGTAGCCCAGGCTGGCCTCAAACTTGTCATACTGTTGACATAACCTCTTAAATGCTAGTCTTATAGATGTGGACAATACCTGACTCTACTCTCTGGTCCTAGGCAATCAATATTTTTTGAATTTTTGTTTTGTTTTGTTTTGTTTTTTATCTTCAATTGGATGAAATTATGTGGTACTTGTCTTTCTGTAGCTGACTTCTCAGTCTCAATGACAGTATTCAGAATAGAAAAAGATTTTCACAAAATCCACATCTGACAGAGGGCTAATATCCAAACTGCTTAAAGAACTCAAGCAACTAGATATCAACAAACTAAATAATCTAATTTTAAAATGGGATACACATCTAAACAGAGAATTCTCAACAGAGGAATTTCAAATGGGTGAGAAACACGTAGAAATGTTCATCTTCCTTCGACATTCAGAAAATGCAAATCAAAACAGCTTTGAGATTCCACGCTACACCTGTCAGAATGGCTAAAAGCAAAAACACAAGTGATAACTCATGCTGGTGAGGATGAGCAGCAAGGGGAGCACGCCTCCACTGCTGCTGGGAGTGCAGACTGTAAAACCACTTTGGAAATCAATATGGCAGTTCCTTAGAAAATTGGGAATCTGTCTACCTCAAGACCCAGCCATACAACTCCTGGGCATATACCCAAAGGACGCTCCATCCTACCACAAGGACACTTGCTCAACTGTGTTCATAACAACTATATTAGTAAAAACCAGAAACCGGAAACAACCTAGATGTCCCTCAACCAAAGAACGGATTTTTTAAAAATGTGGTACATTTACACAATGGAGTATACTCAGCTGTTAAAAAATTTCAGGCAAATGAAAGGAACTAGAAAAAAATATCCTGTGTGAGGTAACCCACACCCAGAAAGACAAACATGGTATGTATTCACTTATAAGTAGATATTAGCTAAAGGTAAAAAACAATCATGCTACAGTCCACAGACCCAGAGAGGCTAAGTAACAAGGAGTGCTTAAGGGGCAGAGGGTCGACACAGGAGATTCCTGGGAAAGGGAAATAGAATCGATTTCCCAGGTGAAGATGAGAACAGGAAGGATTGGGTGTGTGAAGGTGAATGGAGAGAATACTGGGAGAGATGACCGGGGGCGGGGGCATTTGGGGAATGAGTTAGAAACCTAGTGCAATGGATTCTATGGGAATCCAGTTCCAGGGATTCTATGAAGGTTACACTATCAAAGACTCTTAGTAATGGGAGACACAGAAGCTACAGCCATTCTCTGTAACGAGGAAAGGCCTCAAGTGGAGGGATTGGGACATCAACCCAGTCATATAACCTCCGACCTACCATGTCATGCCTGCATGATGTGCTGGCACTGGAGCCTAGCATAATCATCATCAGAGAGACCAGAGAGACTTCATCCAATAACTGATGGGAGAGGGTACAGAGTCCCACAGCCAAACATTAGGAGAAGCTTAGGGAGTTTTGCAGAGGAGGAGAAGGGAGGAGGATTAGAGGAGCAGAGGGGTCAGGGGCACCATAATAACACAGCCCACAGAATCAACTGACTGGGACTCAAGTGGACTCACAGAGATCAGGGTCCTGTATGGGTCTGACCTAGGTCCTATGCATATATGTTACAGTTGTGTAGCTTGGTGTTCTTGTGGGGTTCCTAACAGTGGGATCCAGGGATATCTCTGACTCTTTTGCTTGCTTTGGGGACCTTTTTCTTCCTAATGGATTACCCTGTCCAGCCTTGATGTGATGGCATGTGCCTGGTCTTATTGTAGCCATATTTGGTTGATGTACCTGGAAGGCCTGCTCTTTTCTGAGTGGTAGTGGGGGATCCAAGAGAAAGGGGGTAGTGGGGGAGTGCAGCTGGGCATTTGGCTCCCTTATGGGTTCTTTTTTCTTCCACCCTTCTCCACACCTTTCCTACTCCTTCCACTCACTAACACTAGATAAGAGAGAGAAAAAGGATAGAGGTAGAAGGGGTTGACATTATCATTATACTACTTCCTGCTGACTAGGGGCATTGAGTTCCTTGGGGCATGTTTGATATTTGCAAAGATATCTAATTTCCTCCTCCTCCTCTTCCTCTTCCTCTTCCTCTTCCTCCTCCTCCTCTTCCTCCTCCTCCTCCTCCACTACTACTACTACTACTACTTCTACTACTACTACTACTACTTCTACTACTACTACTACTACTACTTCTACTACTACTACTACTACTACTACTTCTACTACTACTATTACTACTACTACTTCTACTACTACTATTACTTCTACTACTACTACTACTTCTACTACTACTACTACTACTACTTCTACTACTACTACTACTACACTACTTTGCACATAACTACTTTCAAAAAACACAATCAACAGAAATCAACAACCCACCATCAACAACAACCTTCCTCTTGGGTCCCTAGCATTTATATTCCCTCTGAAAAGTTCTCAGAGTTCCAAACATGACACACTCACAGAAACTATCTTCAGCTGGCAAAATCATGCCCCTGGTAGAGCACAAGGCAAATCATAGTCCGCTGCTGTGGGCTGAAGCAGCCTTTAAATCCTAGACCTGGGATTAAAATGAATACATATTCTTATAATATCTCTTTTTTTTTTTTTTTGAAGAAACCAAAATTCCCACTATAGGGGAGAGACTGAGGGGAGGGGAAGGAGGGAAAACTGCGATTGGAGTTTATATTTTAAATTATGTCTATGTGTACATGTGAGTGCAAATGCCCAAGGAATTGAGAAGAGGAGGTCAGAGCCTTTGGAGCTCAAGTGGGTTCAGGGAATTGACCTCCTAACCACTGAGCAATCTCTACAGCCCCTTGACTTACTTCTCTTAACATAATAGCCTCCATTGCTGTCCACACAACAGCATCTTCTGTTTTCATTGCAGAGCCTATTCATACCACGAGCTCCTCAAACACTCATGAATGAACAGACTCTTAGGTCACTCCCATGTCTCATCTCTTGTGAATGCAGTGTTCATTGGAGTGGAGATAGCTCCTCTACTTCTGATTTAATTTCCCTTGGATGTACTCCCATTAGTAGGATAGCCAAATCATGTGGTGGCTCCTTTCTCCACATCCTCATCAACATTTATCACTGTTCTTTTCACCAATATCTGTTCTCACTGTACTGATAAGGTGCCCCACTGTGGCTTTGATTTGCCTTTTCCTGATAATTAATGATGTTGAGCATTTTCCCCGTATTCATTGTCCGTTTGTGATGGCGTCTTTTGAGAAATGTCTATCAAAGTTTAAAACTCACTTTTAATTGAGTTATTTACAATTTATCCATTGGGTTTTGGAGTTCTTTATATACTCTAGATATCAACCCTTTATAAAACACATATTTCGCAAACATTTTCTTTTTTTAATATTTTCAGTCCTTTAAAGATTTACTAAACAGGAATACTACATTATAAACAACTTATAACTTCTCATTCTTTTTAAATATTTTTTTTACTTCTTATTTTATTTTGTTTTACTTATTCACTTTATATCCTGCTCACTGACCCCTTCCAGTCACCCCCTCCCCTTCTCTGAGAGGGTGATGACCCATTGGGTACCCCCTCCACCATGGTACTTCACGTCTCTGCCAGGCTAGGCATTTCCTCTCCCTGTAAGGTCAGACAAGGCAGCCCAGCTGGTAGAACACATCCTATGTGTAGGCAACAACTTTTAGATAGCTTCTGCTCCAGTTGCTCAGGACCCACATGAAGGTCACACTGTATATCTACTACATATGAGTGGGGAGCCATAGGTCCAGCCCATGTATGTTCTTTGGTTGGTGGTTCAGACTCTGAGAGCCAGAAGGGTCCAGGTTAGTTGACTCTGTTGGCTGTCCTGTGGAGTTCCTATCCCCTTAGGGAACACAAACATTTTCTTGCATTCAGTAGATCATTTCTTTGCTTTATTATTTCCTTAATGGCTTTTAAGTTTAATATAGTGACATTCAACTGGTTTTGCTTTTGAAGCCTTCTCCAAAACGTCTTTGCCTACTCCAAGGTCCTGAAGCTTATTCTTTAAATGTCATTTTAACTGGTGCATAATTTTTCATTCTGTCCCCCTATGTGGTTCTTCATGTTCTGTCTTAGAATGCTTCAGTGAGCATCTTTGGAACCCCAATTACAAATGTATGCCCCTCCCTCCTCACCTGGTAAATGATAAATCAATATATACTGTTTCATCTCCTTGTAGACTTCCTTTGTCTATATTTCAATTGTTCAGAAGCATAGTCTTGGTGATCCTCCTATTTTAATGTATCTTTTATTTTAGACCTTTAAAGCAGTTTCTTTTATAAAATAGATTAGCTACATTTATGAACAATACTTGCGTGAGAAAGTCATTCCCTAGTCTGGTGGAATAGCACTTCTAAACTTTAATTCAGTGTTTCTAGGTCTGGCCTTCCACATAGTTAGAGAGTCTGTCTTACTCAAAGCTTAGTGTTTTCCCAGGAACAACTTACGGATGGCAGGATGACCGTTCCTAAAAGAAAACAGACATCAGATTACCCAAACCCAGAGGGAAAGGCATTGATATAGATCTTTGCATTTGGTAGATCATTTTTTTGTTTTGTTATTTCCTTAATGGCTTTATGGCTTTTAAGTTTACTATAGTGACATTCACCTGTTTTTGCTTTGTTTTTTTACTTTTGAAGTCTTATCCAAAGTGTGTGTGCGTGTGTGTATTCTCCCACAGATATCTATGGTTTATTTTAAAAAGGTAAAAGTCACTTAATGTTCTCAAGCATATTAAAGACAGTTAAATAGTATCTAGTTCATATTACACATATGGTAATGCTTAACTGAACCAAGCTTACGTGGAAATGAAATGGTACAACTGATTTGATTTGACTCCTTATTGCACATGAAGGAAGCCGAATCTCTGGGTATAGTGACCTACACAGATTTAAAAGACAACAATTAAACATACTCAATTCTTTTTGAAAAAATTTAATTTTATTTATATATGTATGTTGTGTGAGTGTACATGTATGCCACATGGGTGCAGGTACCTTCAGAGGCCAGAAGGGGGTGTCATCTTCCTCTGGAGCTGGAGTACATCACCTAATATGGGTGATGGAGCCAAATTCTGATCCTCTAAAAGAACAGCAAGAGCTCTTAATCACTGAGCCCTCTCTCCAGGCCCCAGTGCACTTAATGTTTATCGATGGACTAGTAAAACTTGGTTTTTTTCTTTAGAATCTTTTTATTGACACAAGCTGCCATTTGTTCCTTCCCCTTTCAAATGTGTGTGTGTGTGTGTGTGTGTGTGTGTGTGTGTGTAAAACTGAAAAACATTCTATGACCTTATCATCCTGAACTTTTTTTATAAGGCAGTTATTTTATTTGCCATTTCACATTTGAGATTCAATGGCATTCATGTAATCCTAAGAAGTAGAAGTGAAATAAGAAATCTTAAACCCATCAGTGCATAAAGGTACCATGATAACATGTCTGTAGTATTAATATTTTAATAAACATTAGTATTTTAATAAATCCTGGCTTGGGATTACTATCCACCTCAATGGTTTCTGTTCCCAAATGAAAGACACACATACAGCCTTTATACTTTAATATGCCATAATAGCTGGGCAGCTGCCTAGCCTCCATGCTGTTAGAATCTACCTCCCACCGATAACTCTGAGTTACTACTTACTAATTTCTATGTTCCATCTTGGTTGCTCTTGACCCAACTGAGCAGCCCTCTGGGCCATGTTCTCTTGTCCCCTTTACATGGAGGCTCTGGTTCTCCCTCCTACATGTTCTTAAGGCATGGCCTCTCTTCTCTCCTCTCCACTCTCCTTAGGCATGGCCAAGCTTCTCTCTCTTTCTCTCTCTCTCTCTCTCTCTCTCTCTCTCTCTCTCTCT
>JADRCH010000006.1:8268273-8278374 GCA_019843965.1 Rhynchomys soricoides | reverse complement strand
CTCTTGTGGTACAATCTCCAGAACCCTAAACCTCGCCTCTCTCTCTTCTCCTCAACTATCAGCTGCTGGTGTCTTTATTTACCAATCAGAATTAACTGGGAACAGGTTCCCAGAAGCTACTTGCTGACTCCAAATCTGAAGGCCAGCACTTACCATTAAAATAACAACAAAAGACAAAACCTCAACATATGTCTGAAAATAATATGTACCATTATATGTCTATAAACCATCTGTACATGAGAACAACACTGTATTCTATGTAACCAACTACTTTACATTCTCAGTATCATTAAATATTCAACCCTGAGAAAGATGTTACTAAATCCCCATTTGCAGAGGAGAAAGCTTATCTCAGTGAGGACTAAGAAGACTCAAACAGTGGGGCTAGGACTTGAGTCTAGACATCTCTAACTTTACTTGCTATCATGTAACCAAAGCTGACTGTCTAAGTGTCAACCTTCTCTGATATTGAAGACTTCTTCAGGACAAAAAAGAAGTCATAATTTATGACATCATTCAGCTGACCTCTACCACATAGTAACTCCAGTCATTGAGGTAGGAGAGGATGGTCCTGATAACACTTGAAGACTTCATTAAAATCTATAAGTATTTTGTTAAGATTATTCCAGATACCTTAAGTCTAAACATTCTTGAAAATTAGGAACATATACATAGTAATAAAATAAACTACCTTAATCAATCAACTAATGGATTCAGATTCCAAGCACAGCCTTTGCTAGAATGTGTGTGTGTGTGTGTGTGTGTGTGTGAGAGAGAGAGAGAGAGAGAGAGAGAGAGAGAGAGAGAGAGAGAGAGACTAGATTCTATATGCTCTTTGAAACATCGTAGGACATGGCCACAAAGGGAGTGAAAATGAATTTGAGCTTTCTCCATTTACTGTGGCTAGCTAGTATGTCTGTCACCGATATGTCTGAGTAAATCATACTCATTCTTCCAAGCTCAGTGTAAACAGGACCCTTTCAGTCATGCCTTCTCCAATCAAACAACACATACACACACATTCACACAAGCACGCGCGCACACGCGCACACACACACATGCACACACACGCACGCACGCATGCACACACTCACACATTCATACACACGCACGCGCATACACATACACACATATTCACACACACACATGCACACACATGCACACACACGCACACTCACATGCATACACATGCACATGCACACACATACACACACACATTCACACACGCGCACGCACATGCATGCACACACCCCTCATCTCCCTGCTGTAACTTCTATCACACTATGGACAGCATTGTACAATAACACAAAGTACCCACAGATCCGTGCATAGTAACATTTGTCTAACGCTCCTCCAGCACCATGCAAGGATGAGGACAGAATCACATCTCTGTTGTTCACAACTGCATCCCTACATTTACCATTCAATGAATGCTCAGAAAATATGGTAATGAAGACGTAAAAGGCATGGAACTCCCTACAACTCCTATTCTTCCAGTCAACAGGCTGCAACTGTGGACATCCCTGTCTGGAGGTCTTACCAGTGAAGTCTTTACCCTGACTGTATTCTTAAACACCAGACACTAAGAAACTGTGAAAAATATGCTAGAACCTCAGCATCAGATTCCTGTCTGCTCCACTACCCTTGTGCTTTAAACCAGTAGGCGTCTCAGAGACCTGCTTCTTTCATAAATCATTTGTCTTCTAGCCAAAGCCAGAGTCACATCTACCCACTCAACCTCTCCTCCCCTCTCTCCCAGAGCCTCTGTGCATCCCTTATGGTTTTGGAAAATGGGATGTTTCCTCCACTGGACACATACTTAAGACTTGGCTTGCCAATTTAGATACAGAAGAAAAAAGACACTGAGCTTGGGAATTCTGTTAACTAAAAGCACAGGATCTGAAGCCTCACAAAATTAGGGGTTGCCTGCTCTGAGGGAGCTACAACCTCAATTCCTCTTAAATAAAACAGAGATGAAACTATCTCACTCAATATGTTGCTCATATTTCACACAGTATGAATCTCCTCCACCCTTAAGATAGAGGCATATTTGATCTCTATTTCACATTCCTTGTAAAGGCCGAATAAATGTTTGCCAGATCAATCAGAACAGATCATCGAATGTACCTGTGGTCTATTTAGATGAATCCACTTTACTACACAGAGTGGGTTCCTTCAACACTCTTCTTTGGAAATTAGCATTGTGTTTCTCCTTATTGGACACTCTTGAAGTTTGAAAGTATATAGGTATTAACTGCAAACTAGCAGTGAAAGCTTCCAAGAGTTACAGTTGTCAAGCTGCAAGTGACTAATAAAAAGACTTGTAGCTAGCTACTGCACACAGAACAAGCCATGCAGCATAAAGCTTATTTGATCTGGATTCTAGCTAGATACTTACCATTCCTTTATATTCCTAAGTCTCTCCCCAGCTCCTTCTTACAGCGGCTCCAGTGCTCCCAGGATGGTGTAGGAAAATAATGAAACCAGTGATTCTGTCTTTGAGCTTTATAGTATTATGCAGCTTACTAGCATTTTTTAAAAGAATTTATTTAAAATGGTAGACAATGATGAAGTTACGAAAGTCGTGTATATTACCCCAAACATGCAGAATCGATGCCTTATACAGAAAATTATGCTAAACCCAAAAGAAAGGGAAGCTAAGGAAAGGCTGCTACAGTGATCATCTAATCCCACTTAGTAAGCAAGTATTAAAAACTTTTGCAAGAACAACTTAGAAGGTTTTATCAAGAATTACATGAAACAATAGTGTGAAATTTTTCTTAGGGTAATTACCTAAAGGACCTAAGTGGACTTTGGCCACTTAGAAGGTAGGCTTATCACTCTGAGTTATAAAAGCTATAGCTTAGATGTAGCAAAGCTTCCAGCTGCATCATGCTAAGAACTAGGCATGCTTCATCTCACTTAATCCTCACTACAACCCCAGGAGGTGGGGAGCATCATTATTTCCATTTCATGGTTAAGGAAACAAGAGCTCAGAGTGGTTAAGCCATATGTCCACAATGTAACTCTAAGCAACTGTCTTTGTTTGTTTCATTCTGCTAAATGACTCTAAGGCAGTGGTTCCCAACCTTCCTCATGCTCTGACCCTTTAATACAGTTCCTCATGTTGTGGTGACCACCCACCATAAAATTACTTCGCTGCTACTTCATAACTGTAGTGTTTCTACTGTCATGAATCCTAATATAAGAATCTGACATGCAGGCTGTCTCATATGGGAGCCCCAAGGGGGACATGACTCACTGGTTAAAAACCACTTCTCTAAAGTCTTCTTCAATCAGGAAAGTGGGATTCTCGGCACCACCATGCTGACCTTATACTCATGGAGACCTCACCAGAAGAGGAAGCAAAGCCTGCACAGCTTTGATATCATCTAAAAGGAAGTTATCTTAACCAGACAAAGAACTCACATTACTGTCAGCAAGACAGACATATCATGAGCCCAGACAATAGTCTCTGACAAAAGGTTCATGCATTTGTCAATCTGAAGAAAGCAAAGGGGTGTGGCATCATGAACATGGAGAAGATGTGCTGCCCTCAGACTCCAGTTAGGCCATTTCAACAGGGTAAACTTTACATACCTGATATCGTTTGCAAAGAAGATGGTTATCAGTGAAATAGTCGACAATTCCTGAAATTCTACATTTCTGAAAATCTGATGGTTTCACTGAGGTTCATCTAAAGACAGTCTCCTACCTCCTAGATGGCATGGCAGCAAGCATCCTGTGTCTGAATGATTTGCTGTTAAAAATAAATAAAAAATAAAAAAAATTAAAAAAACTAGGATATTTGGAATTTCTCTGGAGACCAGAATGAGAATTAAATCTGACTGGGCTGGGAAGGCAGGAAAGGAATGTATTTCACTCTGAGTCCTGTATTGAACCTGACGTGACCCCTTTCTATTCCTGACCATGCAATCAGTGGGATTGTTAGCAGGCCACCTCTGACCTCTTCAGGAACTGAAATCCTGTCCAAGCCTTGGGAAAACTGTCATTCTTGGGCTTCCTCCCCCTCTGCTACAAGTTTTACAGGCCTTCAACCGTGTTGCTTAAAGCAGCATCCCCAGGAAATAAAGCTGTTAACTTCAACATTGCTCTCTGTGGTCGCTCATGTTACTGACCCACTGGGAATCTGTTCCTCCTCCCTGCTTTGCTATGGCTCCCTGTCTCCTGCTCTTTCCCACAAGTTCCCACAGTCACTGAATAAGGAAGGTCAATCTGAATACATCTGTCCACTTTCCGGAATGTCTCAGAAGAGTAACAGCTGTTGACCTGTTATCCTGTTTGTCCCAAAAGCAGCTTGGATGAACTCCAGCTAATATATACAATCTCTACTTCCTATGAAGAATGTAGGGCCAGGACAGTGTGCTCTCCACACTTGCTTTGATTTTTAGCATAAATGCAACCTGCTTTTTAAAATTGGATCTTATTACTAATAATTAATGATTATACTTATGGCTACAATTTATTAAGTATTTGCTATGTGAGACAAAGGTAGGACCATCTCAAAGATTTAAGACTTAAATTTTCTAGAAAAAGCAGTATTCTTTTCTTCCTAAGTGACCATGCTTAGTTATCTTTACACACACAAGCACACACACACACACACACACACACACACACATCTTTATTAACTTCCCATAAGTACACAGGATGAAATTAAAGTGGTGTGCTTTCTTCTAGAGATAGGAAGGAGATGTACTTGGGAAAGGGAGAAGGAGCTGAATGGTGACATGAGAGAATAAAGAAGCTACTGGAAGCTAAGGCAGGTAGATGAAGTATTTGAGTGCCAGCCTGGGCTATATACAATCAGTTTGTGGCCAGCCTGAGCTACATGATGAGACCCTTTCTCAAAAAGAATGTACAAGAAAGAAGAACAGGAAAAGACCATTAAGACCAGATGAATCTAGGATTTGTCTAAGAATTCACCTAGAACACCCACAACACCAACGGTACATTCGGTGTCTTTTACGTGTTGGCTTGAGAAAAATTCCGGACTACTTTTGTGCTCACAGAATGTAGCTCCCGTGGTATCCTAGGCCACTTAGACATGGAGCACCTGGCACCAAGTTATCATTCTATTCAATCACAGCCTCTGGATGGAGACCAGGAATATGGGGAAACCTTATCCCCTCAGGGGTTGGCTCTGAGCTAATTTCTCCTGCTATTGCTCACAGTGTGACATTTACTCATGTTTGCTGAACCAAATTATTATAGGGTTCTTCTGGGAAAACTGCAGTTGTTCAGCTGACCTCTAGACAGAACAAATAAGACTAGAAATGTATGTAAGTCACGTGAAGTCACCTTAAAAATGCACTTGTTTACCCAATAGACTGGTACAGAAATATCCAAGGAAGATTAAGAGAATTCCCATGTTCCCCTAAAAATATAAACCTTGAAGAAACATGGAGGAGGAAAACCTTAACCTACCTAGAGAGGCATGTGTGGGCAAGGTCACCATGACGCAGAGAATAAGCAAAACTATCCAGACCGTGGTCAGGAAGGGGACTTGCTTTCCAGGCACAGTATATACTACCAATAAAAGCCTAAAACTGCTTGGCCTGCTTGTACACCCACAAAGAGTTCAGTGAGAGACAATGAAAAGACACCAAGGAAGTTCTGGGCTGTGGCAGGCTTGTCACCATGAGTCTCCATGCCACGCTTAAAGCTTATTCTCTGAACTGAGCTCAGTGGAGAAGCCTTGTGATAAGGCACAGCACACACCCCTGCTTTGCTGTCAAGGATTCAGGAGACATTCGAATAATGGATCCAGTGTTTAGAACAGGCTTACTAGCCAATGTCAGTTTCATATGATTGCTATCAGTTGCCTTAAGCTCTGGGTCCAGCTCGATTGCTCAGAGCAGGGGAAGGGGAAAGAGAGCGTTAGGCAGTGGTACTCAGAGGATTCCAAGCTTAGGGGCCTCTACCAGGCATGAAACTGCTCCTTCCCACCTGTCCCTTAAATCTTGGCATTTTTCCATTGTTGAGGGTTGGAAAGGATAATAAATTACTGTCTTCCACTTGCTGACTCAGTTTAAAAACAAGTAATAAAACCAAGAAAGGCAAAGGAGTCAGGCTGATGGGCAGAAAACTGTCACTGAGGAAATCTACTGGAGACTGTGACTGAGACCTACAGCCACAGAAAGCAGCCGAGAATTCAATACATTTATCCACCAGCCACAGGCCTCGCTGGTGGACTACCTCCAAAGATAGAGTCTTTACTCCTAGCTAACACATGGTACAGAAAAAAGGTTGGTCCCAAAGGTGGGGATGAGATACATGAGAGTCAGGGGAGATGTGACATCAGGGGAGGGATTGTGTAAGTCAAGAGAAAAGGCAAGATTTCAGATCCACAACAAAATTTATCACACAGAGGAGAACTGAAGGCCTGAGAAGCAGATGGTCTCTAGGGAGTGGGAGTGGGGACAAGGAAAAAGAAGTGACCCAGAACATAAGCCAATTTCTTAGCCTAGGATCAGAAGCTATAGACTGACAAACATTGATCAGTCCCTTTTCCAGTTCTAGGTTTCCAGAAAACCTGCATGTGGGAGCTTTTAGTCCATGTTATTGCTGAAAAGACCTAGGAAACAGGCACAAAGAACTCGGAATCCTTCTCTCAGCTCTGAGATTGTGATCCAGGGGAAGCTGATAGATGCCTTGACTTCTTGCTTTTGTCATTAAATCCCAGCTTTGGAACAAGCTGTTCCTAGGCTGTGCAAACTGACAGGAGAAGTATCAGAAACTATACTCCTGCAGATCATGAGTTCAAGGTCAGCCTGGGTGGCATGAGATCTAGTAAAAAGAAGGAAGCAAGGAAGGCAGGCAAGCTAGCTCATACATTGTGGTGGGTGATGAGTGAATATTCTGTGCAATTTTACATTCAGTTTTTAGTCTTCGGTGATATGACCAAACATTGCTTCTATCTCTTCTCCCTCCTCCAAAGTGCAGAAATAGAAGTATTTTCATTTCAGCAGAGAGAGTGAGAACACCATGCGTGCTTAACTCGGGGGTGCCACCTCAGACATTCCGCTAACCTCTCAGGCTTGCTACTGTTGCTGTCTCTTCTGAGAATTTCAGACTTCCAAAAATAGCATCTGTAAGGTGGCTGAGCAGTGGGAAGTGGCAGACTGCATAATGATTTGCACTATGTCTTCAGATGGGTCCCTAAGGATTCTGAGGCTGCAGCCCATGGGGACTGGGAAGGCTCTGGCTGGCTGTTGGACTTTGCCCAGGTCCTGGAGGTCAATAGCTTCAAAACAAATGATGTCTGTTATTTTTCAGATCACTGCTTAGGGAGTGTTTGTGGAAATGTACAATTTGTTCCCAATATTATGGCCATAGTCTCTCAGATTCTAATCTCTAAATCTACCACTCTTTCTAATTCTTGGAAATCCAGTCTCTGAATTGGTCTACAAACTAGACGAAGTATGTATGGTGTATCTGCACAGACAAGGGGTTTACAGAACCTCTTGACTCTTGCCTTTTTGCCACCAAATGGAAGAAGTATATCATATGAGAGCGGGTATGAAAATGAGATTTGTTGAAAATGTGAACTCCTATTATATCCCAGTAACCAAGCCTAACATTCTCGAAGTTTCTTGTGTCCAGAACTCCTTTACCCATTTAAAAGCCTTATCTCAACATTTTTGAAATGTATAAAATAAATACATATGATTGCAAAGTCAAAAACTCATCTACACTACTAGAACAAAGTTTTCATCAATCAAGCATGGTGGCACGTCTTTAGTGCCAGCACTCAGGAGGCAGAGAGAGGCAGATCTATGAGTTCAAGGTCATCCTCAACTATAGAGTGAGTTCCAGGACAACCAAGCTAAACAAAGAAAGCCTATCTTGGAAAAAAACCCAACAAACAAAACAAAACAGTTTTCAAATATTTGAGGGAGGGGTCAATGTGGGGGGTTGGTTTGGTGTATGTTTGTTTGTTTGTTGAGGGGAATCAAACATCAGGCTTTATTCATAAGAATGTACCTTGACACTGAGCTACATTTCCCAGAGCCTTTTTTTTTTTTTTTGGTTTCTGATACAGGGTTTCACTGTATAGCCCAGTCCAGCTTGGAATCCACATCAGTCTCCCATTAAAGGTGTATACTTCCACACTTGGCTTTAATTTTTTCAAAGGAATATTTGCACCAAACATACTGTGGTAAGAAAATAATCTGTGATTTATACTGATGACAAAGTCACAAGTTAAAGTAAAATTATTGTGGTTCATTGCTTAAATATATCATTGCAGTGTTAAATTTCAGTTAGAGAGGATAGTGAAAAAGAAGACATCATTTTCCTCACCAAGTTTATATAGACACCTCCCTAAAAAGCCCTGAATAAGGCAGAACATCTGACAGCCATTAGCACCTCATCTACCTACACATAAATAATAAACACAAACTCACACGTACACACTCAGCACTGTATCATCTGAGACCTGAAATCTGAATGCATCTTAAGGGCATCCATGAGAGAAGACACTTCCCAGATGGTTGTTATTCTAAAAGATCGTGAAACAGACTGTGTAAATAACATTATACACTTCAGCCTCAGTATGTTCCAAAACCTCCAGTTCCAAATACCAGCTGAATGTGGATGGTGGCTCCCACCATGGTTTCGATGCTTGGGCCAGAATCACAAGCTCCACCAGTTCACTTGTCTAGTATTTGTTTTTTCTTGCATTTTAGCTCCTTCAATCCCTCCCCTAACTCTTCCACAGGGATCCCCTACCTCAGTCCAATGGTTGGCTATAAGTATCTGCATCTGTATCAGTCAGCTGCTGGTAGAGCCTCTCAGAGGACAGCCATGTTAGGCTCCTGTCAAAAAGCACAACATAGCATCAGTAATAATGTCAGGGTTTGTGGCTTATCTATTAGATATATCCCAAGTTGGGCCCATCACTGGAAAAATCTTTCCTTCACTCTGCTCCATTTTTAAGTCTGTATTTCTTTCAGGTATGGGAGGAGACAGGAGAGAAGCCCAGTGGGCCGGGAGAATGAATGGAAATAAGCAGCTTCTGGGGCTGGGGAGCAGGGAGAACCTCTAGAAAGTCCCAGAGACCTGGGATGTGAGAGGCTCCCAGGACTCAACAGGGGTGACCTTAGCCAAAATTGCTCAACAGTGGAGAAATGGGACCTGAAGAGACTACCTCCAGTAGATAGACAGGAGTGGAAGGATGGGCTCACCAGCCCACCTTCAACATTGTTGACCCAGGACTGCTCCTGTCTGCCAGTCTGCCTCCTCTTTTCATGTATTTACTTGGTTTTGGAGGATGTGGGGTGTGACTCATGAGTCTAATTAAAATTGCTTTTATAAGCATGGGGAGAATGTATGTACCAGAGCAGGATTGACTAAACAGTGGCTACACCACTGAAGAAGATGAATTTCCCTCTTCTACTAATCATCGCCCGCCAATCATTCCTCAGGAAGGGGAAGGGGCTTATGATATAATGTGATAAGCCCTCATCTTGTTTGGGTCATGTGAAAGTAACTGCAACTGCTTAATTCATGGGTATCGTGGCCGTGTCATAATCCATGGACAGCATTTCATTTTTTCTAACCCCCTGCCCACCACTTCTGCAATGTTCCTTCATCCTCTGAGAAAGTAGCCTAAAGACATTTAGATTAGAGACAAGTACTCAAACATCACTTACTCTCAGTGCTTCAACCAGTTTTGAGTCTCTACATTAACCATTGCTCACTGAAAGGAGAAACTTCTCTGACCAAGGCTGAGAGCAGTACCAATTTATAGATATAAAGAAGATATTTAGAGGGACTGGAGAGATGGCTCAGAGGTTAAGAGCACTGTCTGCTCTTCAAGAGGTCCTGAGTTCAATTCCCAGCAACCACATGGTGATCTGTAATGAGTTCTGGTGCCCTCTTCTGGCCTGCGAATTTACATGCAGGCAGAACATTGTATACTTAATAAATAAATCTAGAAGGAGGAGGAGGAGGAGGAGGAGGAGGAGGAGGAGGAGGAGGAGGAGGAGGAAATTTAGAGGCAGTTTAACATCGTTATCCACTCAACAGTTGTAGGTTACCTCTAGACCTCCTCCCAGCCACGGGTTTTTAACCAAG
>JADRCH010000006.1:8190311-8268173 GCA_019843965.1 Rhynchomys soricoides | reverse complement strand
TGTAGGTTACCTCTAGACCTCCTCCCAGCCACGGGTTTTTAACCAAGTTTACAAAACCAGGCATTAATTCTTTCCTATGAAAAAAACCCTCAAATTCAAACAAAAAACAGTTGGTTACCACTTAGCAGCCATGCTACTGTGGCATCAGTAGGTACATCTTGCCTGGACAGTCATTTCTAGCCCTTGGTAAATTTTCATTTATTTCCTACCTCACATAACAGTTTATATTTCACAAATGAATACAATTTATAATTATTTTGTGGGTGGTGGTTGTTTGTTTGTTTGTTTTGTCCATTTTTCCTATATTAGAGGCTAAATTTCTTATAGACAGGAACCATGACTGATTTGTTCACGTCTGCATTCTAGCACCAATACATGCCTGCACCTAATAGATGCTCAACAAAAAATTGTTAAGTATTGAACATTCTCTATTATAATATTAAGCTCTAAAAGCTGTAATGCATACTCTAAGCTTCTATAGCATAGCAATTGAGAAAGGTAAGCTGAATGAAGTATATCAGGCAGTATATATCCAAAGTTGTCCTTCTAGTATATGGAGCAGAAGTGGAATCCTATTTAATTTGGTTTAATGTCTGTTACCTTCTGGTCCACCTGGCCCAATCACTCCACATGCTGTGCCAGTATCTCACAAGGTATATGTAATCCTGATTCTTAGAAGGGTGATCGTCTGAAGCATAGTGTTACTTAATCTCTGTAATCATGAAGTTTGTTGCTTTAGTCAAATTCTAGTCCTGGATAACAAAGTGGCCTTTCAGCCAGAGTCACAGGACCAGGACAGGTCAAACTATAGGTAAAAATCTCCTCATGGGAATCTACTTCCTTGGCAAGCCTTCACTTTTCCAAAAATGGTCAATGAGATTGACCATTTAGTATAGGCTGGTAAGATAAAGGCAAATAAAATATCTCAAGTGGTTCATGGCAGACAAGTACAAGGTAAATTTCTCCTCCCAAATGAACGGAAACAGGATACGTTATATTCTCATGTAGAATTATCTTTCTAAAACATCTGTACACTATGTACATCAACCTACTTCATAAGTGCACCACAGAAGAATTAGTGAAACTGTACAAACATATGTGTACAATCACATTTGTTGTCCCTCATGAGATCCTGAAAGTATAAAAACGAAGACGAACCTCTCTCCCAAACAAACCAGACTTCACCATTTAATACAATGACTGTTCCTTTAAGAGATGTCTGGAGTCACTTCCCCACCCAGCCCAATAAGCACAATGGAACACTTTCCTTGAGATTACCTCACTCCCGCTGACCCACACAGGAAATAATTATTTTGGTAGTCTCTCATAAACAGTAAAATATACTTGCTTGAAAAAATAAGCTCTTTGACCCTGTAAGTCAGTGGCTTCGTGAGCATACCAAACCAAATATCCTTCCAAATCCAACAATTTTGTACGTAAATGGTGCTTTATTCTTCAATTGTGGGTTCCCAGATCCAGGCTACACTTGAGAGTTCTGCCAAAATGCCACCACCAACAGTGGTTTCCTTGTATTTCTGCCTAAAGAAGAATGTAGCATCAAAGAAAAATTATATTTCTTTCCTAAGATAGAATTTGGAAATTCAACAGATGTCCTAGCAACAGATCCAAACACTGCAGTCATGGCTGAGAAATCAGCCCTGCTCTTGCACATATCCATCCTAGGGCACACCAGAGAGATGCAGCAATGTTTGAGTGATGGTTTGAAACCGAGTTTCTGAGTCTAGGTGAAAGATCAAGATGTCCACCCCTATTCTAACTGAGACCTGCTACCATGCCCCTTTCTTTTACTATAGAATCCCCCAAAGACAGCAATCTAAAGGGAAACTACGAGGAGTCCAAGCAAACTGTCTGTGAGAGGAGTCTGGCTATCTGCAGAAAACAGAAGCGTTGGAGCCATAGACCATGTACCCAATTGAAGTTAACACTAGTCTGTTGGGCAACTGGAGCAGAGGATGTCCCTAAATCTGATGCCAGTCTTTGGATCCCATTTCCCTAACTGGGCTGCCATGTCTGACTCAGTGGGAGAGGACGTGCCTAGATCTGCAGAGACTTGATGTGACAGGGTTGGGGGATACAAAGGAGGGCTTCCACCCTCTCAGAGGAGAAGGGGAAGGATGTGGGGGAGGGATTGTATAATGGGGGATTAGGAAGAGGCAGGACAGTAATCAGGATAATAAATAAAAATAAATAAATAAATTAATTAATTAATTAATTAAATATAAATGGAAAGGAAAAAAGCCTTTCAGGACTACCTGACAAACACCCAAATTGATAGGAGCTAAAGACAATGGTGTGTTTTCCTACCTCATTTAACAATCTGCAACTGAGCAGCTCAGGACTCAAACTGTCAACTGGAGAGTCAGGAACTCAGTCACCTTCCATCAAGTAGCCACAGCCTTCTCTTTCAGGTCACGACCCAGAAATTGCAGTATTTCTGCTTATTTCCTATTGACCAAAGCTTAGTCACATGGCCAATGTAGCTTCATGGTCGTTCCCATTTGCATACTCAGAATTCTATGATGATGAGCAAAAAGGAAATCAATGCTGGGAGACAGCCAGGAGCCGACTACACTCGTCAGTTTTCCGATTGTTTCATTTAATGATGGATAAGTTATCAGAAGACAAAACCTCTTGTCTTACAAAGCTGCTGTAGTACTCATCCCTCCCAAATCACCCTGTTCCTTAGACCTCCTGTGCTAGTTGGATCCTCTGACATACTAAGGGATGAAAGGTCCTAAAGAATGAAGCCTCGGTCCTTGTACACAACTGTGTGATAACACCTGGACAGATGTGTAAGCAAGCCTCCTCTCACCTCAGGAGTCTACCTTGATGACCACAATACCCAGCTATTGACCCATGGCCGTGAGGGTCGCCTTGTTTTATTTTGTCTTCCTATCCCTAAACATAATAGGACAATCATCCAATAATGAGCCAGAGAAGTGACTCAAAGGCAACTTCAACACTAGAAAGGAAAGAGAATGTCTCCAAACTTCAACCGAAGGTAAACTAGTCCAAGAAAGGACTTACATGTCAGCTTGGAACTTCTCTGATTGCTTCTGGGATCGTACCAAGAAAGAGGCTATGTACAGAGGAGGCTTAGGAGTGACTGGGCCAGTTCCGTTATTTTGGAGTGAAACTTGCTGACTTCTAAAGGTACAGAGAATTCCTGACTGGGACTTCCCACTGGTTTTCATTCACTAAGGAGGAATAGAAGAAGACTCTCTGCCCAGTGGATTAGAATCCCACCTGGTGTTTACACCTAACTACAGGATGTGCTTAATATCCTGGCATGAATAGGCCGGCATTTGGCGGCAGTGAATAGCACCTGCTTAGAGTGTCCACTTTGGCTAAATAAACTAACGATACTCGAATATCAAGTAATTTAAGAACCAAATATATGGATGCTCAATAGTTCAAAGATCTCTGAGAGACAAAGCAGTAATGAAAACCACACCGAAACAAGTTCTTCCTAGAGGAATGAGACAAAGACATAAGTTTGCTTCTGTGCTGTTAGCAGAAATCATGATATACTGCAACTAAATTATTGTTGTGGCAAAAAAAAGGATATTTGAGGTAAGAAATATTAATAAATAACCTTTACTCAACATAGACATATAAACCACAGAATGGGATGATTTAGCCAGTCACACACCTGGTATTTATGGTTTTTTATATACAGCACATTTATTAAGGCATATAAATACAGATAATGCATATCCGTGCTATAGAACCTTAACAATATTTTAATTACAAATTTATCCCAAACTCCAACCTAAGTCCCTGATCAGGAAACATTAGCACATCCTTTTCCTGTTTCTGCCTTATCCGAAAACTGGAACAAAACTTTTGGAAGGGATCCAGGGTGTCAGGAAGAAATTATTTTAAGTGTTGTTATGTATGAGCCAGGCAGCAGGGCAGCATGAGTTGACCTCAGTATCTGAAGCTCTACCTATATAATAATAACACACATTCTAGAAGACTCTGCTGTGCTCGTGTACAAATGGCTGACTCTCACATCGGCTCAGTCACTCCTTCCTCTGCTCCATGCAGCCCCCCTTAGCACTTACCTCATTCATTACACTGGAATTATTTGTTCACAAGCCTGTCTCCAGGACATGGAAAGGAGTTAAGAACACTAGTTCTGCAGCCAAACTGTCTAGATTTGAACTGTAGCTCCGCCGCTAGCTAGTTACTGTGGCTCTGAGCAAGTCCCTTAACTTTGCCAAGTTTCTGTTTTACCATCTCCAAAGCCCAGTTAATAATAGGTCATTAGAGTGTCAGCTATGCATACCTTGTGACAAATGAATGAAAACCACTCCCATCCTTAAAGAACATCTTTAGTAATTGTTAGTGTTCTCACTTAAAGTAAAATCACTCATCTGTGGTTAGGGAGAGAGAAACCTAAGCATTTGTCAGTCTACCCTTGCCCTGACTGAGTAAGTTTTGCAGTTATGACAAACCTCTACATAGCTCTCACTCTGGTTGTATGGCCCTCTCTGCAGGGTTCTCATAGCTCTTGCTGGGTTCTCTCCATTTGTCCCCACTGTCCCCTCAAGTCTCAGAGCAGTGACAGCTTCCCAACATTCCTAGTCTCCTTGGTCCTCTGATACCCTTGTTAGCTCTATTGATCCTTTCCACACTTCTGAAAAGTGTCTCTTTGTTAAACTCTCTTTAAGGATGCTGGGTATGGCTGGCTCATGCCTATACTAATGTTACATGGGCAGGGGGCAGGAGGATCACTGTAAATTCAAGGTCAACCTCATCTATATAATGGGTTCCAAGCCAGCCAGGGTTAGGGTTATATATCTGGTTGTAGGGAAAAAAAATCCACAAAATTGAAAGTTAAAAATAAAGTCTTTTTGTGGAAAACTCATTTGACTGCTGGAACCCTAACTAAAATAAGTGGTCAAATACAATAGGAAGACTAGTGGACAGGGAAACATGAGCCCTTCATCATCTGATGTCGGTGAACATCATCTCATCTAAAACAACATGATCCTTCTTTTCATTACACCTTGGTCTAGCAGCCTGTAGTCAGCTTGACTTTCAGTGTTGCTCTGCTTAGAGAGACCCTGGATCAAACCACCCTTACACCCAGTTGCTTGTGATGGTTCGATATCTCTTCTCAAATCAAAACATGAGAGGGAGTGGAAAATCAGAGGGAAGTAGAAGTGACAGAATTGTTTATTTTTGGATCAATGGGGAAGAATTTACATATTTAAAGATGTGACATTCTAATGTAGAGAGCAGTCAGATCAACACACAAAGATAAAAGATCTGAAGTTTGCAAGACTGGGCTTCCGAGAATATCGCCTCTAAGCGAATACAGATACAAACTATGTTTCTGTTTTCTGACTTTCTATGGAGTTCCAAAGACAGCAGTCAAATGATAGTTATTTCTCTACAAATAGTAAATGGCAAAACAAATAAACAAACAAAAACAAACAGTTCAACATCCAGGCCTTCAGAGCCCTACCGCATGAACCCCCTGACACAATGCAGCATGCTTCCTCCTGCTATTTGTCCTCTGTGCACTCTGTGACCCACAGTCTGAAACACTGTCCCCAGTGTTCTGTCCTAGCTTAGTCTGACTTGTCAGCATCAATACTCAGCTGTGAGCCACACAGTCAGGTGTAACCCCGGCCCCAGCACTTGTCAATCACGGTCTTTTGGAATGAACATTCTCTGCCCTCGGAGCACTGTCCCTCCGAAAACTGCATTTTTCTGAGCCATTATATTGTCTCCTTCCAACCCTTTTGTCTTAGCTGGGGTTCTACTGCTGAAATGAAACACCATGACCGAAGGCAACTCAGGGAGGAAAGGGTTTATTTTGCCTACTCTTTCAGATCACAGTTCATCATCTTCAAAGGCAGCCAGGGCAGGAATCCAAACTGGCCAGAACCTGGAGGCAGGAGCTGATGCAGAGGCCATAGAGGAGTGCTGCTTGCTGGCTTGCTCTTTATGGCTTACTCAGCCTGCTTTCATATATAGAGAACCTAAGAGCACCATCCCAGAGGAGGCACCACCCATAATGGGCTGGGCCCTCCCCTGTCTATCATTAATTAACAAAATGCCCTACAGGCTTGCCTACAGCCCAATCTCATGAAGGCATTTTTCTCAAATGAGGTTCCGTCTTCTCAGATGACACTAGCTTGTGTGAAGTTGACATAAAACTAAGCAGCACATTTTTGCTGAGGCAATTCTTCATGACTTTAATATCTTTTAATAGCCTAATCTCTTATGTTCTTTGTGTCAGCCCTTTTGGGTTGGCATCTTCAGAGCAATAAGCAAACAGATCCCTTTGTCATTTTCATTAACAGGACCATCTTCATAATCTTGGTTTCAAGGATTTCAGTCTACAGTTGCAACCCTCAATATCTCAGATTACTATTACCCCAGTGCTCTTCAGTTAACCAAGACTATATTTTTAGCTTCTCACATCCTTAACAGTTTTCTTTTTACTTCAACTTAAGGCCCAATAGCCACCACTATACTCAACTACCATACATATATATGTATGTATGCATGTATGTTTATATATGTGTATATTGATATATGCATGCATGTTTATATATGTGTATATGTTTGTATATGCATTTATGCATATGCATATATGTATACATGTGTGTGCATGTATATAGATGTATCTATGTGTGTATATGCATATGTGCATATATATTTAATTCCCCCTATTTTCTCTGCTTTTTTATAATCCTCCAGTGAAACCCCAAGCTTATCTAAATCCAGAGTTCTTACTGTATTTGAGTATGGCTGAGAACATGCATATAAAACATTTTGGCTATTCTCTGTACTCACTCTTTACAAAGCATTCAATGTGGGTTTTGTAGAAACTACAATCCTATTTCTTTTCTATTCATTGGTTTATCTGATGCCTTGTTAAATAATAAGTGTATTAGTAAATGCAAGTGCTATAAACAGCCCAGGGAACAAGTACACTGACTCTGGGCAAGCAACTGAAGAGATCAGAAGTATAGCATACAACAATGAGTCACTCTCCTGCATACAATGTTCAAAGTGCCATGTGCCCCAGCCTATACATTCTCCATTAACTTAGCAAGACAAGTAAGGCAAGTGGAGAGAATGTCTACTGGTCATATACACAAGAACACAAGCTACCAGAGGTTTTATCTCCTACTTCTTTTGTTTCCAATTCTTAGAATTGTCTAGCCTACATTTCTTGAGTTTGTAGCAAGTCTATTGAAAAACTCACTTAGTTGCCACTATTACTTTTTAGCCATGCTACCATCTCAGCTTCATATCAATTTCTAGTTGATGCTGTTGCATAAAATCAAGTTATTCAAGATAAAGAAGCTTTTCCAGAAGTAAGTTATCTTCTCTGTACAGCACGAGCATCCCATCCCACTAAGACAGCACTTCTCAGCCATTTGCTTTCATTATTACCTCCCAGTGAAGGATCTTTTCAGACGTTCTTTTCCTAATTGCCAGCCTATGGATTTTTAATACAATAGTTACACTATATACCTGCTTATGTAATTGTACATATATTCATATATATATATAACGTAATTTCACACACACACAACTTTCACTCCAGGTGGACAATTTCTGTTGAAAATGTATGATTTGGACAGAGCATAGAAAGTACATCCTGCATATGGATGTTAGGTGCAGTTGATATGTTAAGTGCAGATGGGGGAGTGTCTGCTTTAGTAGTTAAGTCCTTTTTTGGTACTTCATTTTATTTTTTTATTTGTTTTCTCTTACCTTGCTATATTTACTGAAAGGGAGGAATGGAGGAAAAAGAAGAAGAAGAAGAAGAAGAAGAAGAAGAAGAAGAAGAAGAAGAAGAAGAAGAAGAAGAGGAGGAGGAGGAGGAGGAGGAGGAGGAGGAGGAGGAAGAGGAGGAGGGAAGAGGAGAGGAGAGGAGAGGAGAGGAGAGGTGAGGAGGCATGGCTTCTAATATCCCACAATTCCAAAGGGCGCCATGAAACACCAATGTAATAGTAGTATATTGTTCTATTGTGTTAGAAGGTCAGCTTACTCCCCCAGAATTCATATCTAATATTGTGAAGTTACTTCAAGTTATTTTCTTGGATCTATAACCAGAAAAAAAAGTGCAATTCTGTGTATATTAATAGGCATCTAGCATTTGGAGAACAAAGAAAATTCCTGATGCTTGTGTTTTTCTACTTTGACTTTTCCTTCTAAGATTTCAATGTGCAGGAATAACCTCCTCTGTACAGGTGTTAGTAACATCAGATCTCCAAAATATCCATGAAAAAATGGGTTTAACACACTAGATAATATCAGGACAACTGGAAGACAGTTTTGGATGGAATCTGAATGCTGGTTATGATTAACTGGTATTTATTTACAAAATAAGTGGCTCTTGCTATTAGCAATTGAGCCAGGCCAGAAAGCTAAAATATCTAAAAGGACCATTGTTTTGTGTTCCTCTCCCAATAGAAAGTATGCATCTTGAGTATAAAACTGAATTACTGTAGAAGAATAAAAGGGAAGAATGATAGAAATATGTAGTATAGTTTTGTAGGCATCCCAAAATGCAGTAAAACCTTTGATTTTCTTGCCACTCTCAGCTAAAATTGTTTATTTTGAGATTTGTACCTATATTATTTCTTTTGATCGAATTGGAATTCATGTACTTATAAGTTACTATACAAAATTCTCTTTATCTTTCACAATATATGCCCCATAAGAACCAGAACCTTGTGGTGTCTGCTCACCACCACAGCCCACGACAAACACAGGGCCTGAACATATTAGATGCCCAAGGAACTTACTTAGAAGGATGAAATACATTCAGTGGGAGGAAAGATGTTTTGACACGACTCTTTTTTCAATGCAAAGGTACTGTAAAATATCTTATTTTTTCTTGTCTGTCTCAATTTCTTCTTCTTCTCCTCCTCCTCCTCCTCCTCCTCCTCCTCCTCCTCCTCCTCTTCCTCCTCTCACCTCAGAGCTTGTATTCCACAGAGTTTACCAAGGCATGGTCCCCAACCTTATGGGGCTTCCAATCTATTAGGGTAGACAGACTCAAAGGAAGAAATCACCATATAGCACAAGATGTGAGGAACACTATCTTTATAAAGCGAAAGAAGTAGCATCCAACTGTCTCCTGTAGAAATCTGAATTGTGCTTTGGCAGGCAACCATCTAAGGGCAAGAGGAAATGAACCTTTCAGAATTGAATTTTGACTTTTATAATCAGTTCATTGAAAATGAAGCCTGTGCTAGATAGCTTTATGTCAACTTAACGCAAACTAAAATCATTTCAGAGAATGGAACCTCGATTAAGAAAATACCTCCATAAAGTCAGGCTATAGGCAAGCCTATGGGGCATTTTTTAAATTAATGATTGATGGGAGAGGGCCCAGACCATTGTTGGTGGTGCCATCCCTGGGCTGGTGGAAGAAATCAGGCTGAGCAAGCCGTGAGGACCAACCCAGGAAGCAGCACTCATCCATGGATTCTGCATCCTGACTCCATGTTTCAGTCCTGTTTGAGTTCCTGCCTTTACCTTCCTTCAATGATGGACTATGATTTGAAAGTATAAACCAAATAAAGCCTTCCCTTCTCAGCTTGCTTTTGGCCACAGTGTCTTATCATAACAGCAAAAGGAACCCAAAGACAGAGACAAACTAACTGGAGAGCATTGTCCATCTTGTCCCTTTAAGTTCTTGATTTAAGCATCACTCAGAAGTATCTGTATGGATCCCATTTTGTCTCTCTCTCTCTCTCTCTCTCTCTCTCTCACACACACACACACACACACACACACACACACACACACACTAGTTTAGGTGGCTAGCTGAGCCCTTCCACTACACTAGGAAGCCTTTAGAGCAAAGAATATCTCTAGTCTCTTGATTATTATACCTCTAGAGCCTGCAACTATTTCTCATGCAAAGTAAGTGCTCAGGAAATAGTCTGTGAAAGACTCCTTTATAGACTATTTATTTTTCTCTTTTTAAACCCAATTTATCTCATTCTTCCATTTAATTAATAGAAAATTATTTCCATCCCTAAATAATATCATTTGCCTTCTCTTTCAAGATTTTTTCCCCTAATTTCCCCAGGCAATCGAGCTATTATTCAATAACTGGGAATAAATTGTGTTTTGTGCATTTCTACCCAGGAAGGAATTTACCCTGGGGAGCACATATAAGGTGCTTCCTCTACTCTTGTCAGGTGGCCACAAGAGTCAGCTTTATTGGTAGGCTCCCGGAACTGCTTCCCCATGGGGTTTCTCTTACCTCCTGTATACACATAATTCAAAGATTTAGTCTGAAAAAGTAAGAGTTTCTTTTGGAGAGTAGTTTAAAATTAATGTTCTCAGGGGACTGGCAAGAGGTCAGCATTGCTTTCTGTTCCCAAAATTAATTCTTACTCTCTGTTTTCAGTTACAAGGGGAAGGGGGAGGAGAAAAGTAAGGTCCTGATTTAAGGTTTAAAGTGGTCCAAATGTTTAAAAATAGAAATGTAAGAAGGACCGAGAAAGAGTTCTACTCCTAAGGCACCCAGGAGTCTCTAAAGCCTGTGGCTCCTAAGTTTGGTGTCTCCTTGGGCCATCTGGCAGCCAGAGAGAGATATTTTAAGCCATGGTAAGGCACGCTGGCACCCTCACAAACCACACCCTTTGAATGTTAACCTTGTCCACCAGTGTGAGGCATGTCTGACAGGGGCATGGGGCAGGAAACAAGGGCTGTGCCACAGGCTTGCCAGCCCCACAGAAATGCTGTTGACTTTTTAAAGCCACCTGGTTAGGACAAGTGCCTTATTCTTTTATTTACTAAGTCTTCTAAAAACTGGAAACGTCGATCAAATTTGTTTTCAACTGTCCAGATGTGTCCTAGATTCGGCCTGGGTGTGAGGGAGAGACTCGGATTGATTTAAATATGGAGGTCTTTTTCACAGTGGAAATAACTTTTCTGAATTATAACATCTTTCACATGACCCTTGAAAGAAACAAAATATATATATATAGTTTCTGAAGAGGAATTATATTGGTTCTTACAAATATTAGCTAAAAGTAGACATAGGACTAAACAAAGAAAGTTTAATTTCGCTTACTAGTTTAAGATTTCATAAACTTAAGATGAGCTGGGTGTGGTGGTGAATGTTTGTAATCCTGGCACTCAGGAGGCTGAGGCATGAGGATTGACGTGAGTCTGAGGGCATCCTGGGCAGTAATAGTGTATTTAAGACTAGCTTGAGCTAGTCTAGCTCTAGGGTGAGACCCGATTTCAGGAGGAAAAAAAAAACATGAATAAATGACTACCGAAAGAGAATACTATCTTAAGTAGTAGCTGTCTGGTTTTGGCTGCAGTTATGATTCATAAAGTGCTGTACTGTTATATCGGTCATAACATAACAGAAATGGAATGTCCTAAAGTTTCCTGTTGGTTTTTATTCCAACTGAAAATAAGAATTACCCTTCCTTCCTTCCTTTCCTTCTTTCTTTTCAAAGGTTGACCATTTATTTGTTCCTCTTAAAAACTTATTTTTGACTGGACTCCAACTCAGAAGTGGCAGCTCTCAGAGAGGACAGCCTTCGTCTCCTGGCAATGTTTTCGGCATTTGGCTTTGGCCTCTGTCATTCTCTGTTGGGAGCCGCCTGAGCACCCACATCCGCCATTACAAGATGGCGCCTACATTCGGCCGAGGACAAGTTGTAAACAGGCTAGTGCGCATGCACCTGGTAATTTTCCACCTCAGAGTCTCAGCCTCTCTCGTGGCGGCATCTGGCCTGGTGTGCGGGAGCCAATGGGGAAGCTCCATGTCCCAGGCAAGCGCTGTGACCCATATAAAGGGCGAGTATTCTATTGTTCTGGGTCTCCACTCGTGGCAAGCTTATGCTCTCCCTCTCAAGATGCATTAAAGCTGTTACTGCAGAAGGATCCTATGTGTGCCGCGTCGTTCTTGCTGGCGAGACCGTAGCACGGGACAATTCTCTTGGCAAAAAGTTTAGCATATCCTTCAGCTTCCTCCTCATCTTTCTTAGTGCATTGTTCCTTTGGAGCAGTATGTCAGCATTTAGGTTGCAGGATGCAAGGAGTGACAAGATGCTGAATCTTGGGTGCTTTGGTCCTGGGTTTTTCACCTTCTTTGTTTGAGAGTGTTCTGACAGCGTAATGGTGGACACCATCTTCTTTAGAGAGTTTGAAAAGCATTCAGATTTTGCTAGCTCACTTGGGCCCTAATGGATGAGGCCCAGTAGTATCCATCAGTTAAGGAATATCCCTCTCACCCCCAGCCCCTTTTTGTCCCTTAATAACTGAATTGAGAAAGCTCAGATTGGCATCTACAATGTATCTTTGAGCAGACTTGCCCGTCCTTGCTCCAGTTCCCCTCGGTCTATAACAAGAATGCCCCTTACTTAATAGCAACCACACTCTACCATGGGTCAAGACATCTTGCTTCATGGGTGTCTTAGTGTTTTACTGCTGTGAACAGACACCATGACCAAGACAACTCTTATAAAGACAACATTTAATTGGGACTGGCTTACAGGTTCAGAGGTTCAATCTATTATCATCAAGGTGGGAGCATGGCAGCATCCAGGCAGGCGTGGTGCAGGAGGAGCTGAGAGTTCTACATCTTCATCTGAAAGCTGCTAGCGATTACTGGCTTCCACACAGCTAGGATGAGGGTCTTAAGCCCACAGTGACACACCTACTCCAACAAAGCCACCTCTCCTAATAGGGCCAAGCATATACAAACCATCACATTCCACTCCCTGGCCCCCATAGGCTTGTTCAAACACATGAGTCTATGGGGGCCATACATAAACATAGCATAATGCAAAATACATTTAGTCCAACTTCAAAAGTCCCCATAGTCTATAGCAGTCTCGATAATGTTAAAAGTTCAAAGTTCAAAGTCTCTTCTGAGACTCATCCAATCACTTAACTGTAATCCTGAAGGCAAGACAGGAAACTAGCTGGGCAAACTCCAAAACTCTCCATGTCTGATGTCAAAGCGGTCTTCAGATCACCAACTCCTTTTCATCTTTGATGACTGCAACAAACTTCATTCCCCTGGGCTGGGTCCACTCCCTGTTAGCAGCTTTCGTCAGCAGGTATCCCACGACTCTGGCATCTTTAACATCTTTGGGTCTCCAGGGCAACTTCAAAGTTACAGCTTCTTGTTTCAATGTCTGGGATCCACACATGACCTTCTGGGCATCTCCAAAGGGCTGATGTCATGTCTCCAGCTCTATCCTCTGTAGCACTCTAAGCTCAGGTTGATCCACTCCACTGTTGCTGCTGTTCTTGGTGATCACCCCATGGTACTGGCATCTCCAATACACTGGGGTCTTCTGCTACAACTAGACTTCACCAATAGTCTCTCACAGGTTCTCTTCATGGTGCCAAGCCTCAAGTCGTTTGTATGACCCCTTAAGTCCTGGGCTACACCTTCACTAATAGCCTTCCTTGGCCTTGCACAGTGCCAAGCCTCAGTTGCTCTTCATGCCTTCAAAACCACCTGGGTGATTCTTACACATTACCAAGTACAGCTGCAGCACAAGGTACAACCTTGACTATCTCTGAAACACAGCTTCTTTGTGCTCTCAGAAAACACTTCCCAGAAGATTGCACCTCAGTGATGCTGGACTCTTCTTAATCACCGCTAATTTCTTAGCTCCAGCAAACCGGCATCAATCATCCCAGTAGTCCCTTCTATTTTCACTCTAAAGCCAGAGACACATGGCCAAAGCTGCTGAGTTCTACTGCTTGCAGAAACTGGAACATGGCCCCCTTGTTCTATCACCAGCTTTCTGTTTTCCAAGTCCCTCTCTGCCTAAGCTCAGTTTTCCTGGAACTTGCTCTATAGCTTGACCTTGAACTCAGAGATCTGCCTGCCTGTCTTCTAAACACTGGGATTAAAGGTGCGGTCCACCAAGTCTAGATTTAAGATTTTCTTCACCTAGAACTTGCTCTGGTTTAGGCTGGCATTGAATTCAGAGATTTGCTTGTCTTTGCCTCCTGGGATTAAAGGTGTGTACCACTAAGCCTTGACCTAAATTTAGCTGAGTGAGATCTTGCTGCAAAGTCCTACTCCCTTAATCTGGTATTTTCTAGAACATAGGATTCTGCTCTATCTTTCCTGGTGCTCCTTTAATATTTAAACCGTATATTTTATATTTTTCTTTTTTAAGCTTGCTATGCTTGTTCAAAACACTCTTTATGAGACTTGACCAGAGAGTTAAGTCTCGCTGGGCATTTCTGAGACTTCCTTTGTCAATGCAATTAATATAAATGTTCCTGTATGTGTGCATGTGTAGGTGCACATGGGTATGCAGGTCAGAGATTGGTAGCAGTGTTTTCCTTATTTGCTTCTCCACATTTTTAGACAGGGTCTTTTACCTAACCTGCAGCTCACCGGTTGGCTAGTGTAGGGTTGGGCAGCAAGTTTCAGCAACCTCCTGTCTCTACCCCTAGCACTGGGTCTTCATGCTTGTGCGGTGAGTACTTCACCAACTGAGCATCTCCCCTAGCTCCAAAGATTCCTCTTCCTACCAGTATTCTACCTGTAATGTTATGAATGATAATGTCCCTCATAGGACACCTATGGTCCCCAGGTGATGGCACTGTTTAAAGAGACTTAAGAGGTATGGACTTTTGGGAGGAAGAAAGTCACTGTGGATGGCTTTGAAAATTTAAGGACTCATGCCATTTCTAGTTCACTCTCTGCTTCATGCTTGTAGTCCAAGATGTGATTCCTAAACTTCCTGTTCCTGCTGCCATGAAGGCAACCAGCTGCCCCCATTCTGCTATCACAGACTTTGACCCTGTAGAACTGGAAGCCAGAATAAATGCTTTCTTCCATGACCATGATCATGACCATGACCGTGACCATGGTGTTTTATTGAGGTAATTAGAAAGTAACTGATACACAAACTGCAGCTTGAAAACAGCTTGGAGAGCACTAGGCCAATTGTCTGCCTGCATACACCACCCAGAAGCGTCCCTCCTGCCATCTTCTAAGGCTCTGGAACCATGTGAGACTAGGAAACTCAGCAATTTCCTTTTGTATTTATTTGTTTTTGTTTTCAAAAGGTTTAACAGTAAACCAAATAGAAAGAAGGAAAAACCAAAAATATGTCTGCTGATGTCTCAAGCATGTGACAGTATTTTGTACCTTACAAAAACAATGTATTTGATCTGGACATTTGAATGAAGTCATCGCAGAAGATAAATAGTATGAGAAAATAAACTAAGAAAAGGAATAAGTCTGAGTCCTCTTTGTTAGTGACAATATGAACAAACTTTCTTTTTTTTTCTTTCTGATTTATTATGTGTATGTGTACACTGTCGCTGTCTTCAGACACACCAGAAGAGGGAGTCAGGTCCCATTAAAGATGATTGTGAGCCACCATGCAGTTGCTGGGAATTGAACACAGAACCTCTGGAAGAGCAGTCAGTACTCTTAACTGCTGAGCCATCTCTCCTGCCCCATGAGCCAACTTTCTTACTGAAACTCATCTATAGGTTTCTGCAAGCTATAAGGAAACAATTCACAGTGATGGCTACAAAGTTAAAGCCTTCAGAAATTTCAAGTCTTCAATTGTAGCCAGCCTTGAATTTCAACTTAGGAATGTGCAGATTGAGCCAGTAGTAAAGCTTGCCATCTGGACAAAAACCAACATAGCTTTGGCTCTTGGGTGGATCCAGACAGAGAAATCTGAAAACCAACCAAGTAACTTGTGGTTGATATTGGTTATTAACTTTGTTAGAATATCCAAGAAAACAAACCAGTAGACATATCTGTGGGGGAGTTGTAGATTGGGTTAATGAGATGGAAAGACTCAGTCTGAATGTAGGCAGCATCTTCTCTGGACTGGTGTCCCAGACTGAATAAAAAAGAGAAAGTGAGTTGAGTCCCATTGATTCCCCTCTGCTTCCTTACAACAGATACAGTGTAACAGAGCTGCCATGATTTTCTCACCCTCAAACTGTGAGACAAAAGAAACCCTTCCTTCCTTGTGTTCCTCCAGCATTCTGTCACAGCAATAGGAAAAGAATCCCATACTGTAACCATTGACTTTCCTGTCACAAGACAGAATACACAGTTCTTTCATAAGCTTCATTTCTATTTTTCTGAGTTATCCATCACTGTCTTGAGTCAAAACAATCCTTAAATTTTTCAGAAAGCACATTAAGTGGAAACCTAATTCTAGGTTTGGTACAGTAAGTATATGGTTCTAAACACTTTGATGCGTGTGTGTGTGTGTGTGTGTGAGAGAGAGAGAGAGACAGAGAGAGACAGAGACAGAGACAGAGACAGAGAGTTCACTGTAGAGAGAGAGAGACAGAGACAGAGACAGAGACAGAGAGTTCACTGTTGCTGTGGCAAAAAAAAAATTGAAGAAAGGTTTGTTTTGACTTATAATTTCAGTGGTTTTAGTCCATGTGGTCATTTGACTCCATCATTTCTGTACCCATAGTACATAGAACATAGTACATAGTACATAGATGCACAGCATACCAGAGAGCACACAGATGATCAAGAGCTACTTCCCTCATCTAAATCCTTATCTTTCTTAAAATTATAAACATTGTTGTAATAGAGCCACTCTTGAACTCACTCCCAGAATATTGCATGCAGTCCTCATTAAAAGAAAGAGTAAATGCATTAGTTACTTTTCTATTGTTATGGTAAGACACTATGCCTAAGGAAATGTTAAAAGAAAAGTGTTTCCTACCCAATTCATTCTATAAAGCCACAATTATGCTTATACCTAAACCACACAAAGACTCAATAAAGAAAAAGAACTTCAGACCAGTTTCTCTTATAAATATTGATGTAAAAATACTCAATAAAATTCTTGCAAACTGAATCCAAAAACACATCAAAATGATCATTCACCACAATCAAGTAGGCTTCATCCCAGGGATGCAGGGATAGTTCAATATACAAACATTCTTCAACATAATACACTACATAAACAAAGTCAAAGGGGGAAAAAAAACACATGATCATCTCATTAGACACTGAGAAAGCATTTGACAAAATTCAACACCCCTTTATGATACAAGTCTTGGAAATATCATAAATTCAAGGAAGGCCCATACCTAAACATAGTAAAAACAATATACCACAAACCAGTAGCCAACACCAAACTAAATGGAGAGAAACTTGAAGCAATCTCACTAAAATGAGGGATTAGACAAGGCTGCCCACTCTCTCCCTATCTATTCAATATAGTACATAAAGTCCTAGCCAGAGAAATTAGACAACAAAAGGAGGTCAAAGGGATACAAATTGGAAAGGAAGACATCAAAATATCACTACTTGCAGATGATATGATAGTATACTTAAGTGACCCCAAAAATTCCACCAGAGAACTCCTACACATGACAAACAACTAAAGCAAAGTGGATGGATATAAAATTAACTCAAACAAATTAGTAGCCTTCCTCTACTCAAAGAATAAACAGGCTGAGAAAGAAATTAGGGAAATGACACCTTTCACAATAGTTACAAATAATATAAAATATGTTGGTGTGACTCTAACCAAGCAAGTGAGAGATCTGTATGACAGTAACTTCAAGTCTCTGAAGAAAGAAATCGAAGAAGATCTCAGAAGATGGAAAGATCTCCCATTCTCATGGATTGGCAGGATTAATATAGTAAAAATGGCCATCTTGCCAAAAGCAATCTACAACTTCAATGCAATCCCCATCAAAATTCCACTCAATTCTTCATAGAGTTAGAAGGGCAAGTTGCAAATTCATTTGGAATAACCAAAAACCCAGGATAGTGAAAACTATTCTCAACAATAAACAGACTTCTGGGAGAATCACCATCCCTGACCTCAAGCTGTATTACAGAGCAATTGTGATTTTAAAACAACTGCATAGTATTGGTACAGAGATGGGAGGGTAGATCAGTGGAATGGAACTGAAGACCCAGAAATGAACCCACACACCTATGGTCACTTGATCTTTGTCAAAGGAGCTAAAACCATCCAATGTAAAAAAGACATCATTTTCAACAAATGGTGCTAGTTCAACTGGTGATCAGCATGTAGAAGAATGCAAATCAATCCATTCTTATCTCATTGTACAAAGCTCAAGACCAAGTGGATCAAGGACCTCCACATAAAACCAGATACACTGAATTTAATAGAAGAGAAAGTGGGAAAGAGTCTCAAATGCATGGGCACAGAGAAAATTTTCCTGAACAGAACACCAATGGCTTGTGCTCTAAGTTCAACAATTAACAAAGGGGACCTCATAAAATTGCAAAGCTACTGTGAGGCAAAAAACACTGTCAATAGAACAAAATGGCAACCAACAGATTGGGAAAAAATCTTTGCCGATCCTACATCTGATAGAGGGCTAATATCCAATATATACAAAGAACTCCAGAGAACCAAATAACCCTATTAAAAATGGGGAACAGAGCTAAACAGAGAATTCTCAACTGAGGAAACTTGAATGGCTGAGAAGCACCTAAAGAAATGTTCATCATCCTTAGTCATCAGGGAAATGCAAATCAAAACAACCCTGAGATCCCACCTCACACCAGTCAGAATGGCTAAGGCCAAAAACACAGGTGACAGCAGATGCTGACGAGGATGTGGAGAAAGAGGAACGCTCCTCCATTGCTGGTGGGATTGCAAGCTGGTATAACCACTCTGGAAATCAGTCTGGCAGTTCCTCAGAACTGGACATAGTACTACCTGAGGACCCAGCTATACCACTCCTAGGCAAACCCAGAAGATTCTCCAGCATGTCATAAGGACACATGCTCCACTATGTTCATAGTAGCCATATTTATAATAGCCAGAAGCTGGAAACAACCCAGTTGTCCCTCAACAGAGGAATAGTTACAGAAAATGTGGTACATTTACACAGTAGAATACTACTCAGCTATTAAAAACAATGACTTCATGAAATTAGCCAGCAAATGGATGGAACTAGAAAATATCATCCTGAGTGAGGTAACCCAGTCACAAAAGAACACCCATAGTATGTACTCACTGATAAGTCAATATTAGTCCAAAAGCTCAGAATACCTATGATACAATTCACAGACCACATGAAGCTCAAGAAGGAAGACCAAAGTGTGGATGCTTCAGTCCTTCTTAGAAGGGGGAACAAAATACTCACAGGAGGAAATATGAGGACAAAGTGTGGAGCAGAGACTGGAGGAAAAGCCCTCCAGAGACTTCCCATATACAGACATCAAGCCCAGACACTATTCTGGATGCCAAGAAGTGCTTGCTGACAGGAGCCTAATATAGCTACCTCCTGAGAAGCTCTGCGCCAGCCTGACAAATACAGATGTGGATGCTCACAGCCAACCACTGGACTGAGCACAGGGATCCCAATGGAGCACTTAGAGAAAGGACTGAAGGAGCTGAAGGGGTTTGCAATTCCATAGGAAGAACAATATCAAATAATCAGAACCCCCAGAGCTCCCAGGGACTAAACCACCAACCAAAGAGTACACATGGAGGGATCCATGGCTCCAGCTGCATATGTAGCAGAGGATGGCCTTATCTGGCATCAATGGGAGGAGAGACCTTTGGTCCTGTGAAGGCTCGATGCCCCAGTGTAGGAGAATGCCAGGGCGGTGAGATGGGAGTGGGGAGGGGAAGATAGGGGAGCACCCTCATAGAAGCAGGGGTAGGGGGCTGGTATAGGGAAAGGGGATAACATTTGAAATGCAAATAAATAAAATATCCATTTAAAAAGGTCAAAAAAAAGGAAGTGTTTCATTTTGGATCTTCGATTTCAGAGGGCTAGACTTCATGATGGCACAGCAGAGGAGGCATGTGATATCTGAGAGCTCACACCTGGATCTTCAAACAGGAAACAAAGAACACACTAGAGATGTCTCAAGTCTTTTGAAACTTCAAAGCTACCCCCAGTGACACACTTCCTACAACAAGGCCATGCCCCCTAATCCTTCCCAAATGGTTCGACCAACTGAAGACCAAGATATTCAAGCAGTTGAGAGTAAGTATAAAGGCCATTCTCATTCAAAACAGCATACTAATAAACAGCAAATGTAGGCAGTTCATCCATCTCCAGGATAAGCCAGTCTGACTTTGTTTTATGGACATTCATGTTTCTCCTCTAGCTGAAGAGACAGCTTGACTGGACTGATGTGAGAGGACAACTCATCTTCCAGAACATTCTACTGACGGCTCTCCATTTGTAAACCTGGGAAGATGCCCTTGCGCATATTTTGATATTGCCTCTTCTAATATTTTCCTTACTTATGGATAAGTTAAAACACACACACGTGCACACACACAAACTTTTAAAAATAATTGCTGTGTGTTAAACCCTTAAGGATTCATGCTTCCCTCCAAGTATTTTTGTACCAACCCAGAAATTTATCAACATTATTTTTCTTGAACATTAAGTCCAAGAAAATATATCCAAGTAGGGCTGAGGAGATGGCTCAGTGGGTAACGGGCCTGCTGTACAAGCATGAGGACTTGGTTTCAGATCCCCAGAACCCACACAAGAAGCCAGGTGCAGCAGCATGCCCATAACTCCAATGGGGTGGGCAGACACAGGAGGACCCAGGGGGCATTCTGGCCAGCCAGTAGAACAGAAACAGGGAGCTCCAGGTCCAGTGAGAATCCCTGCATCAAAAATAAGGTGAAGAGTAATAAAAGAAAGGCATCCAGTCTTGACCTTTGACCCTCACATGCACAGGCACAGAAGAATGCATCTTGCATACATATGTTCATGCAAAATTATACCATCCACACATGAGCACAAAAATATCTGACAAATCATGAATCAGCTTTCCCTATGCCTAATGAGAACCTACTAAAAATGGTTTCCTCGTTTTCATCTTCATTTGAGAGGGAGCATATCTCCTCAAGAGCCATGATCTCACTGGTCTCAGAAATCCTGGCCAGGAGTCCCAGGGAAGATTAGCTACTGCAAGCCTCGGCCAGTGCAAAGCCTATAAGGCCAAGTCAGAGCTTGTCACTAAATGTAATGTTAACTTTTATGTTTAGATACCAGAACGAAAATCTAAATGTTGGAGCTTTGCAAGCTCCTAAACTGTTTTCTGTAGCATAGCAAAGTAATTTATTCTCCAAGTAAAATAATCATCTGTTTTCTAAATCAGTGGTTCTTAAAATACAAGGTTGCTAGCCCAGAAGCACCATTATTACCTAGGAGCTTGTTAGAAATGCAGATTATCTACCACCCTTCCACCTGCTGAAGCAGGCATTCCAGGTGCAGGACCCAGAAACCCTGTTGGAACAAGCCCTCCCGGGATTCTAATGCATGTAAGGCTTAACAGTCACAGCTAGATCTGGTCTGTGAATTAGAGCATTCAGATCCTCCAGGATCATATTAGAAATGCTGAATTTCAGGCCCTGGACCAGCTCTGTGGAACCAGAAACTGCACTGTAGCAATCCCTGGGTGGATTTGTATACTCAAGGATAAAACTGAGAAAGCAAAACTGAATAAGTAAATTAATACAGCACTCTCTTGTACCTCCCTTTGTGTGTGTGTGTGTGTGTGTGTGTGTGTGTGTGTGTTGTATATGGGGGTGCATATGGAGGTCAGAGGTCAACATCAATTGTCTGCTGTCTTCTTCAGTGGCTAGCCACCTTTTTGTTTTTGTTTTGTTTTAAAGCAGGGTCTCTCACTGAACCCAGAGCTCACAGCTTACTGACTGGTTAAAGTCAGTGACCAGTGCATTCTAGGTATCTGCCTATTTCTACTCCCATAGAGTTACAGACACATTCTAGCATGCCTGGCTTTTACTGGAGATGTGACATCATGTCTTCATGTTTGCATGGCAGGCACTTTACCAACTGAGCTATCTCCCACACTTTCCTTATCCAATCCTCTCGATAACATTGTAGATCAAGTATGGTGGTAAATTCCATCTTACACGTGAGACATAAAGAGGGTAGACAATTAACCAAATATCACAAAGCCAGCAAACACGGGATCCAAGATTGGACTCAGGCAGTTTGAATCTGAAATGCAGGCTTTTAGCCACCATCTACAAGTAATTCTGATCGTAATTACAGCAATCTCCCACACACATAATACAGCCTCTCTAACACAACTTCGTTCATAGTAACCCAGTAAGTCTTTCCCTAAAACTAAAAGTAGTGTATGCATATATTTTAGCTGAAAAAAAATTGGTGGAGGTATATTTTATGACTCTCTGACTTATTGAAGCTTATGGTATAAGGTTAATAAATGTAGGTACACCATAATTATTGTCTGAACCAATGAATGAGTGATTTTATCATAATATGCTCAGTTATGCAGGAGCATAAATGAGATGCCTGCTTACATACTGGGACCTCAGATGTTTCCTATGCATATGAACAACTGAGCTACACCCAGAAAAAGAGGAAGGGTCAGTCAAGCAAAGAATGGAAGATGAATATTCACTGGAGTATCCAAGGGGTGACTCAAGATTCAAGTAAATAGATATGAGTATACATAGTGGAGACACACAAATCATTTACAAATCAAGAATAACTGCCAAAGCATCAGAGCTTCTTGTCTAACTCATCCAGACTTAGATCAAGTACATCCTGGTGAATACTTAAATGGGCAAGTTATAACGTCTTACCTCCCTTTCACACAGGAACAGAGATATAGAGTCTGGCTTGATAATGGTAGCTGCCTCACTAATGGTAATGGGAACTCAAAAGAACCAGAAGAAACAAAACCTTCAGCAGAGAATGTCCCTCAGCTTCAGGATCAGTTCTCAGCAGAGTCCTAGAAAATAGAGGCAGACACTCTGGTTGGTGTAAGGTGGAATCTCAGAGTCATTTTGATTTGCATTTCCCTGATGACTAAGGACTTTGAACATTTCTTTAGATGTTTTTCTGCCACTCAAGATTCTTCTGTTGTGAATTCTCTGTTTAGCTCTGTACCCCATTTTTTTTTAAAAAAAAATTGGGTTATTTTGTTTTATGGAATTTAATTTCTTGAGTTCTTTATATATTTTGGATATTAGCCCTCTATCAGATGTGGAGTTAGTGAAGTTTTTTTTTCCCCCAATCTGTAGGTTGCTGATTTGTCCTATTGACTGTGTCTTTTGCCTTACAGAAGCTTTTTGGTTTTGTGAGGTAACCCAGACCCAAAAGGACTTGCATGGTATGTACTCACTAATAAATAGATATTAGCCAAAAAGTACAGAATACCCAGGTTACAACCCACAGACTACAAGAAGTTTAACAAACAGAAAGGCCCAAGTGATGATGCTTCAATTTCACTTAGAAGGAGGGAAGAAAATAACCATGGGAGGCAGAGGGAGGGAGGGACCTGGGTGGGAGGGGGGAAGAGGAACAAGATCAGGTATGGGGGAGCAGAAAAGAAGCCCAGAAGGCCAGCAGAAGGAATGGAATTGCGTAGCCTCGGGGGGGGGGGGGCGTGGAGGTACCCTCTAAAAAGTACCAGAGACCTGGGAGGTGAGGGAATCTCAAGACTCCTTCACCTTCTATGGTGGGGGTGACCATAGCCTGAAAGCCCAACAGTGGAAAGAGGGAACTCAAAGACTCCAACTCCAGTAGATAGACAGGGCCTCAAGTGGGAAGACAAGGTTACCAACCCACTGTCAAAATTTCTGACCCAGAATCGTGCCTGTCTAAAAGAACCAGAGTGACAAAAATGGAGAAGAGACTAAAGGAAAGGTGGTCCAATAACCAGCCCAACTTGGGATCTGTCTCATGGGGGAGGAGAGGAGACAGGCACCAAAGCCTGACACTATTGCTGATGCTATGATGTGTTTACAGGAGCCTAGCATGGCTGTCCTCTGAGAGGCCCAACCAGCACCTGACTGAGACAGATGCAGATATATACACCCAACCATTGGACTGAAATCAGTGACCGGTATGGTTGAATTAGGGGAAGGATTGAAGAAACTGAAGGGGAGGGCGACCCCATAGGAAGACCAGCAGTCTCAACTTACCCAGACCTCTGGGAGAGCCTAGAACCTGAGCCACCAACCAGGAGCATACACAGGCTGGCGGGAGGCCCCTGGCACATGTACTGCAGAGGACTGCCAGGTCTGGCCCCAGTGGGAGATGTGCCTAATCCTTGAGAGACTTGAGGCCTCAGGGAAGAGACAGCCTGGTGGGGGGACACCCTCTCAGAGACAGGGAGGGAAGAAGGAATGGGGTGAGGAATTGTGGGAGAGGGGATCGGGAGGGGGCAGCTGGGTTGTAAAAAATATATATAAGTAAATTTTTAAAAAGAAAGAAAATATGTTTAAAAGACAAAACGGTATGTTTAATAACTTCAACAAACCAAAAGAAGAAAAAGAAGAAGAAGGAAGAGGAAGAGGAAGAGGAGGAGGAGGAGGAGGAAGAGGAGGAGGAGAAGAGGAAGAAAGAAAGAAAGAAAGAAAGAAAGAAAGAAAGAAAGAAAGAAAGAAAGGCAGAAGAGCTAAATTTGAATGACATTGTCTTTCTGGCACTTAGGTGACCCCCTCCTTAAATATCGAATATTGAGAATTCCTCATTAAGTAGCTTTCTTCTGATCTTAGCTTTGTGTGCACTATTAGGGGTGAGAGATTTCCTTGGAATTTTCATGAAGAGTTATAAATTCCCCACAATAGCCTCCATAACCTTGTTATCTATATGCATAAAAATGAAAGTTCCTGTTCCCCCTTTCTCACCCATGGCCTATATTTTCTCCAAAAAAAAAAAAAAAAAAAATCCAGAATTTAATAAATAAATGAGGTGTCAGTATTTAGAGAGACAGTTACCTGTATCATCTGTTTAAGTCCTGAAGATACTTGATCAACAAGAAACTAAACTTTTGTTTGTTTTGTATGCTGTGTGCATGCTTGTGCATGAGAATCAAAGTGGAGGACAACATGCTTGTGCATGAGAATGCTAGTGGAGGACAAGGTGTGTGTGCATGAGAATGCTAGTGGAGCACAACGTGCATGTGCATGAGAATGCGAGCGAAGCAGGCGTGCGCGTGCATGTGAATGTAAGCGGAGGACATCATCCAGAGTTGTTCCTCAAACACCATCCACCTTTTTATTTTTGAAACGGGTTCTCTCACTGGCCTGAAACTTGCCAAGTAGGATAGGATAGCTGGCCAGAAAGCCCCCAGGGAGCCACTGGTCTCCTCCCCAGCATTGGGATTACAAGATACCGCGTTCAGATTTTGCCTTTTCTTTTTATTTGAGTTCTGGGATCAAACACAGGTACTCTTGATTGCTTGTCAAACACGCTTGTCAAGTGGACCATCTCAACCATCTACCTCCCCAAGCCTCTTAAGTTCCTCATCAGGGCTCCTGTATTAAAGGTGTTTTCCTTAAGTATTTTGAAAACATCAAATGGTTCCAAAGAAAACTGACTTCACTCTGAACCCCAGGTCAGACGTGGAAGGCTTCTTTATTAATAGGATGTTCTAGAACTTCTGGTGGAATGCATCCTTCACCCCTTGGTTGGAAGTACAAAGATCGTGACCCCCTCCCTTCCCTTTGTCGTGATGCCATCTTGAACTAAGGACCCTCCACAGGACATGACCCAAATGGCCAGATCACCAGTCAGGCCAACAGAGAGCAAAGCAGCTCTCCTTTAGAGCCCTCAACTCCTCAGCCTGTCCTTTCAAACAGTAGCTTTCTATGCCAGGGCAGAGGGAAAAGAGGCCAGGAGTAGGCAGGGTTGGGGGTGGCCACTCTTCCTGCCAAGAGGACATGAAAGCAACTCAAGAATGTTCATCACAGCCTGTTTGTCCTTAGACTTTTCATCCACATTTAGCGTCTCAAAAATTAATGATATATTGCTCAGATGATTGGTAAAACATTTTCAAAAGCAAACTCTAGAGTGTTGGAATGACCTTAAAACCAACAGAGGAATCAGAAACCTAATTAAAACGAAACAAAAACAACAGAAATTCAAAATCCTTTACTAAACCAATTGAAAATAATTTTTAGTTAAAATGTTTTTAAATTATTTTTATTTAAAATTGACTGGAAGAGGCCAGGGGAAGGGGCTGGACAGATGGTTCAGTGGTTAAGAGCACTGGCTGCTCTTTCAAAAGACCTGGGTTCAATTCCCAACACCCAGATGGCAGCTCACACTTGTCTATATCTCCAGTTCCAGGGCTTCTGACACCCTCACACAGATTTACTAGTGTACAAAACACCATTGCACATAAAATAAGTTATTTAAAAGATGATTTTTAATATAATATATTCTAATTATGGCTTGCCATCCCTCATCTTCTCCCAGATCCTCCCACCTCCCCCACTCACCCAACTCTATGCTTTCTTTCTCTCTCTTTAGAAAGCAAACAGGCAAATAAACAAACAGAGAAAAAGGAAACAAAACAAAGAAAAAGCCTGAGAAATACATGGGGAGACACATGTCCCCACAGAAAACCCCAAAGACATAGAACCGTCCCTGTGGGCACAGTGGAGACCTGTTACATCCTGTAATTCACTCCCTACCTCTCCTGTCAGCATTTCCTACTCTGTCCTCGCCCCCACCCATATATCTCTACACACATGCTTCAGTCGTAGAAATGTTCTCTCTCAGCCTTCAGCCGTTCATCTCTTTCCTTTCTCTCAGAATCTTTGACTCTACCCCCCTCTCCCCTCTCCCTCTATTTGATTAATCCCAATTTAGTCCTTAAACTTTGGCCACAAACTCTATAACTGTATACAGAGTAAAACATTTGTTTCTCAAAGACATCTTAGCAATCAGATCCACTGTCCTCTGTGGGGACAGGGAGCCAAACCACCACAGGAGCAAGCCTGGAGCAGGACTGGGCCTAAGGCATGTCCAAACCCTGGAAATCTCATCCGGAGATTGTCAGAAGATAGATCTCGCCCTGCCCTGGCCCTGAGTGTCCTGGGGCACATAGCCCTATGCCTCTCACCCTTGCCACACCAGAGGAGATCACATAGCCTGAAGCTAGGTTCCTTATGAGGTCACATATACAGGACATATAGCAGTCCCTGGAATTCCTCCTCATGCCAATGAGGCGTCACTAGCACTGAGGCCCCAGCCAGTGGTGTACAACACACACAATAGCCCCTCTTTATCCCCCAAAGGTTTAAATCGCCTTTGTTCTCCCGGACAAACGGAACCAGTTCTCTGAAGCTGCTCGTGGGTAAGTGGATTCTTTACCTGTGCACTCACCATCCTCCCAGCTAAGCATATCTACCTCCAGTCCAGCCTGGTGCACACCGGGCCTGGCTACCCCGGTGTGGGGGGATGGGGGGGAGAAAGGAGAGGCTGAAGTAAGCCTTCTTCTACTACTCAATCCCATCTGCCTGTCTTCCTAGCGCAAACGATCTTCATTTTACTCTCAGGATCTTCCTGAGCAATCCTACTGCTGCCAATCTCAGGGTAAGGTTTCTAGAGTTTGAACACACCTCAGAAGATTTCTCGCCTTCTAGCTCTAGTGTCCCCTTATATGACTGACCCTCTTGAAGGTTCCTCTTTCCTGTCTTGTCCTAGCACCTAACACTGTGCCTTGATCTACCATGTGTGCCTTTCACTCTGGGTCTTGTTCCTTAGATCTTTTAGAACCAAATGTCCCTAAACATGCTAGCTCTAGGTCTATATTGCTACCGATCTCTAACTACATACATCACAAACTCAAGCTTCATATCAAGCTGCTCCTCTCTCCTAGTCCAGGAGAAAATCTAGAGGTCATCTGCAGTTATCACCCCTTTCCCAGCTTGTGAAATTTGTGCAGTGTTCTTATACATTCCTGGTAATACCGTTGTTCCAAGAAGCCAAGTACTACATAGTCTCTTCCCTTCCTGATCTCCAATAAACCATGTATAATCTTCCAAAGTAACCTTGAAAACAGGTTCCTTGTGGTCTCACCCCTGTTGATCTTGAGTGTGTGTGTGTGTGTGTGTGTGTGTGTGTGTGTGTGTGTGCATCTCACATGTTTGGGGGTCAGCTGGCTGTCAGGGATTAGGATGGCCTTGGATCTCCTCCATATGTCTGCCACACATCTGCAGAAAGTTAGCCTAAATATGTTCCACAGCAAGAAAGAAATGAAAAAAAGAACATAATTCAGTCATGCCAGTAGGCTAAGGAAATTCATGTGGTTTTCGAGCCCCTGCCTGCATCACACTTGGTAACATTATGTGAGCCAAAACAAGTAGAAGAAGTAAGCCCAGAGTCAGAATAGGAAGGTGCTGTGGATTTTCAGCACAGAAGCTGCAATAACAAAGAAAGGTCACTAATACGATCACTTTGCATAATGTCCTAAAGGGGGTTGAATATTTGTATTTCTACACATCATCATTCTTTTTATTAGTGGTGTCGTTGGCTTTGAAAGACTAAAGATAAAAAAACAGATCTGGTATAACACAGGCTGTCCTCAAACTTGTCATGTACTTGAGACTGGTCTTGAATTCCTGACCCTTTTGTGTCCACTCTCAAATTCTGGAATTATAAGCATGCACCAACCATCATGCCTGGCCATATGCTGCCAATCTTACTGATTATAAACTAGAGTATAGGAATTGTATTTTATTCTTACTGTGTCTCCTACAGCCATTAGCCAAGTAATATACACAAAGTAGACACCAACAAATTTTATAGCATATCTCTAAACCCCATGTTTATAGATTATTACATATGTTATATATATTATATATAATAACTCATTATATACACAGCACCTTTGCTGTGCTCTTCTAAATTCTTTTCAAGTATACGTCTATACTAAGCATGTTTCCATATATACTTAGTATATGCTGTGCAAAATAATATTTCTTACTCACTGCCTAAACACCCTTTCTTTCAACTCAGCCAAGTAATTCTCATGTTCAAAAGGATAGTAAAAATAATTTCATGCCGCAAAAATTTGCACATTTCAAATTGGCCTGTTCCTTCTGAAAGGGGATCTCAAATTTATCTGATTTTCTTCTCTGTCCTCTTCTCTGTATCCTCCTCTGTAGTAAGAATTTTGGTTTCTTTTGAAACACAGAAATGTTATGGGAATATGTTTTTGTCTTAATCCTAGGTGTGGGATATGGGACTGCTTAAGATTGTCCACAGCAGGTAACGATGCTTGCTTCGTGCTCTGCCAAGACCATGATTTTGCTAGCTACAGATAGTTTCTGCAAATGTATGACATTTGTAATTCTGGGTATTCTTGAGAGGGTATAAAAATGCTGGTGCCCTACTATAGGGGCTATAGTGGCTGCTACTCCTCCTGCTTCTGCTATTGCTGGATACTGAGTGCTGGTTGGAGATAACTAACAATGAAGATCAAACTTGCCCCAAGGAACTCGATGCCCCTAATCAGCAGGAACTAGTCTAATGAGATTGGGACCCCCTTTCCCCTTTAGCCTTCTTTCTCTCTTACCTAGTATTGGGGAGTTGGAAGGGATTAGGGTGGAGAAGGTTGGTAAGAAAAACCCATAAAAAGTAGCCAAAAGTCAGGCTACATGCCTCACTTAAGAAGCAGCGATCAGAACTGCCCTTCAGATCTCAGGGGAAATGCCATGATCTAGTTTAAAGTTCCCTAAATGTCATCATAACCCCAGACATCAAGTGAGTAAGTTAAACTGAGACAACTTGTCATCACACACTGAAAAGCAAGCCTCCTGCTTTTCTGCCCTGTGTGTATCCTTTCTTCTTATGCTCCCATGCCACCCTGGCATCTCATCTAGAAACCCCACCCAAGGAGATGTCCTATCTAGGAGCACCAGAGCAAAGACCCTTTGGCTATTTCTTTCACACTCCACATTTGGTCCAGCATCAATTCATGTCAATTTTATAACCAAATCCATCTAGAATCTGACCACTTCTCTTCATTGCCACTGTTATTAGCCTGGTCTAAACCACCATTATTTTGCCCTAGAACTATGAGAATAGCTTCCTACACACTCTCCTCCCATCTTGTTTTCTGCACTGGACACCAAATAGAAAGCCAACTACCAAAAACCTGCTCAGGTGGTCTGCCTGGAACAACCTGCAGTTACATGGGCCCCATTGTCTAGCTCTGGGCTTGCTCTTCCATCCCAAGGAGCTTTGAGGGACCCCAGGAGTGTCCTGCTTCCACGTAGAAACCTTCAGGAGCCCCAAAACCAACCAGCTTGGAATTCTGTTCCACCAATCCCATCACAATCCCAGTTGGGTCGGCCTGGGACACAGCCTGCAGAGCAGGGGGTCTGCCTGAGGCACAGCTCACAGAATCAGGTACTATGATCTCCATTGTTTGGCACACAGTTCCCCCAACCTTCCCGAGAAATCCAGCTCTCATCAGGATCATCTAGACAACACCAGGAAAAACCAGATCCCTAAAGGACGGCTTCAGAACACACTAAGACCCAGGGCAATATGGCACCACCAGAGTGCAGCTATCCTCCTACAGCAAACCCTGGCTATCCTAACAAGACTGAAGTACAAGAAGAGAATCTTAAATCCAGTCTTATAAAGATGTCAGAGGCCTTTAAAGAGGACATGAATAAAATCCCTTAAGGAAAACGGGAAAATACATTCATTTAAAAAGGAAGCAGCTAAATATAAAGATTCAGGAAAATACAATCAAACAGGTGAAGGATATGAATAAAATTGTCTGCAACCTGAAAAGGGAAATGGAAGCAATAAAGAAAACACAACCTAAGGCAATCCTGGAGATGGAAAACCTAGGAGAGAGAGAAGGAGCTAAAGACATAAGTATCACCAACTGAATACCGGAGATAGAAGATACAATAGAAGAAATCAATATATCAGTCAAAGAAAATGCAAAATCTGAAAAGCTCATGACACAAAACATCCAGGAAATTTAGGAAACTATGAAAAGACCAAACCTAAGAATAACAGGAATAGAAAAAGAAGATTTGCACTCAAAGGCCCAGAAAACATCTTCAACAAAATCATAGAAGCAGCTGGACAGTGGTGACACACGCCTTTAATCCCAGCACTTGGGAGGCAGAGGCAGGTGGATTTCTGAGTTCAAGGCCAGCCTGGTCTAGAGAGTGAGTTCCAGGACAGCCAGGGCTACACAGAGAAACCTTGTCTCAAATAACCAAAAAAAAAAAAAAAAAAAAAAACATAGAAGAAAATTTCCCTAACCTAAAGAAAAAAGGTGCTTATAAAGGTACAAGAAGTATACAGAACAACAAACAGATTGGACCAGAAGAGAAAATCCTCCCATCACACAATAATCAAAATACTAAATATACAGAAGAATGAAAGAATTTTAAAAGCAGCAAGGGGAAAAGTCCAAGTAACATATAAAGACAGACCTATCAGATTTATACCTGATTTCTCATCTGAGACTCTAAAAGCAAGAAGGGCCTGGGCAGAGGTCTTGCAAACCCTAAGAGACCACAGATGTCAGCCCAGACTACTATACCCAGCAAAATTTTCAAACACCAAAGATGGAGAAACCAAGATATTCCATGAAAAAAAAAAAAAAAACAAATTTAAACAATACCTTTCATATAGCCCTACAGAGGCTACTAAAAGGAAAACTTCAACCCAATGAGGCTAACTACACTCAAGAAAACACAAGAAATAAATAATTCATACACCATTAAAACCAATACAAGAGAAACACACACACATTCTCTCTCTCTCTTTCTCTCTCTCTCTCTCTCTCTCTCTCTCTCTCTCTCTCTCTCACACACACACACACACACACACAACCACCACCAACATCAAAATAATAGGAAGTAACAATCATTGGTCATTAACATCTCTCAACATCAATGGACTCAATTCCCAAGTACAAAGACACAGGCTAACAGAAAGGATGAATAAACAGAATCCATTATTCTGCTCTATACAAGAAACACATCTCAACAATAAAAATAGTCATTGTCTCAGTATAAAAGCTGGAAAAAGGTTTTCCAAACAAACAGACCCAAGAAACAAACTGGATTAGCCATTCCAACATCTAACAAAATAGACTTTCAACTGAAAGCAATCAAAAAAGACAGGGAAAGACATTTCATACTCATCAAAGGAAAAATCCACTAAGAGAACATCACAATTCTGAACATCTATGCCCCAAATGCAAGGGCACCTACATTTGTAAAAGAAATGTTACTAAGGCTTAAATCACACTTTGAACCCCACACATTAATAGTGAGAGACCTAAACACCCCATTCTCACCATTGGACAGGTCACCAAGACAGAAACTAAACAGAGAAATAACGAAACTAACAGAGGTTATGATTCAAATACACCTAACATTACATCTATATAACGTTTCACCCAGACACAAATGAATATACCTTCTTCTCAGCACCACATGGAAACTTCTCCAAAATTGACCATATTATCAGTCACAAAGCAAGCCTCAACAGATACAAGAATATTGAAATAACCCCATGGATCTTATCAGTCACCATGGATTAAAGCTGAACTTCAACAACAATAGAAACAACAGAAGCCTACATATTCAAGGAAACTAAATGACTCTCTAATCAATGATCAGTGGCTCAGGGAAGAAATAAAGAAAGAAATAAAGAAAATTAAGATTTTCTAAAATTCAGTGAAAATGAGAGCACAACACCCAAACTTATGAGACACTATGCAAGCTGTGCTAAGAGGAAAGTTCATAGCACTAAATGTTTTTATAGAGAAATTGGAGAGTTTTCATACTAATGAATTAAAATTTCATTACATCTGAAGGCTCTAGAAAAAAAAGGAAGCAAACATACCCAGTAGGAGTAGATGGCAGGAAATAATCAAACTCAAGACTGAAATCAGTCAATTAGAAAGAGAGAGAGAGAGACAGAGAGACAGAGACAGAGAGAGAGAACAATACACAGAGTCAACAAAAGCTGGTTCTTTGAGAAAATCAACAAAATAGACAAACCCTTAGCCAAACTAAAAGACAGAGAGACAGTATCCAAATTAACAAAATCAGAAATGAAAAGGGTTATATCTGTCTAGACATAACAATGGACACTGAGGAAGTTCAAAGAATCATTAGGTCTTACTTCAAAAGCCTGTACTCCACAAAATTGGAAAACCCAAATGAAATGGATGATTTTCTAGACAGATACCAGTTACCAAAGCAAATTCAAGATCAGGTAAACTATCTGAATAATCCTATAACCCCTAAAAAAAATGGAAGCAGTCATTAAAATTCTCCCAACCAAAAAAATCCCTGGGCCAGATGGTTTTAATGCAAAATTCTACCAGACTTTCAAAAAAGAGCTAATGCTCCTCAAACTATCCCACAAAATAGAAACAGAAAGAACATTACCAAACTCATCTAAGAGGCCACAGTCACCCTGATAACTAAACCACACAAAGACTCAACAAAGAAAGATAATTTTAGACCAATTCCCCTTATTAACATTGATGCAAAAATACTCAATAAAATACTGGCAAACCAAATCCAAGAACATATCAAAGAAATCATCTACCATGATTAAGTAGGCTTCATCCCAGGGGTGCAGGGGAGGTTCAATATACAAAAATCTATCAACATAATCTACCATATAAATAAACTAAAAGATAAAAGCCATATGATCATCTCACTAGATGCCCAAAAAGCATTTAACAAAATCCAACACTTCCTCATGATAAAAGACTTGGAGAGATCAGAGATATAAGGTACATACCTAAACACAGTAAAGGAAATATACAGCAAGCCAATACCCAACATCAAATTAAATGGAGAGAAATTAAAAGCATTTCCAGTAAAATCAGAGACAAGACAAAGCTGACCATTCTCCTCCTATCTCTTCAACATAGTACTTGAAGTTACTAAAGGAGATCAAAGGGATACAAATTAGAAAGGAAGAAGTCAAAGTATCACTGTTCAAGGATGATAAGGTAGTATACATAAGTGACCCCAAAATTTCTATCAGAGAACACCTACAGCTCATAAACATCTTCAGTAAAGTGGCTGGATACAAAATTAACTCAAAGACATCAATAGCCCTCCTCTACACAGGCAATAAACAGGCTGAGAAAGAAGATAGGGAGATAGTGTCCTTCACAATAGCCATAAATAATATAAAATACCTTGGTGTACCTCTAACCAAGCAAGTAAAAGGCCTGCATGACAAGAACTTCAAGTTTCTGAAGAAAGAAATTGGGGAAGATATCAGAAGATGGAAAGATCTCCCTTGCTCATGAATCCATAGGATTAACATAGTGAAAATGGCCATCTTATCAAAAGCAATCTACAGATTTAATGCAATCCCCATCAAAATTCCAACACAATTCTTTACAAATCTTGAAAGAACAATTCTCAACTTCATACGGAAAACCAAAAAAACCCTGGATAGCTAAAACAGTCCTGAACAATAAAAGAACTTCTGGAGGTATTGTTGTGTTTTATAAAAAAAATAAACGGAAGACAGGGATATGTTTGGTGGAATATGGTGCAGGGAAAGGGGGTGCCTTTGCGGGCCGGTGCTGAGGCATCCCGTCCCCCTGAGGTATCAGCCATATGACGGATATAGTATGGAATAGAAGTTATTTAGGCCATGGGGGGAGTTGAGAGGGTAGTAAAGACAGAGAAAGGAGAGAGGGGGGAGAGAGAGAGGAGGAATAAAGGATTATGGAGAGAGAGGGAGTAGGGAAATGGGGAGAGAAGAGACAAATGGGGAAGAGGGGAAGAGAGCAAGAGAGTGAGGAGGGGGAAAGTAGCCACTTTTATACTGAGTCTTCATACCTGGCTATTGCCAGGTGATTGTGGGGGAAGCCTAGAAGAAATGCTAATAGGTATCACTATCCCTGGTTTCAAGCTGCACTACCAAGCAATAGTAGTAAAAATTATATGGTGTTGGTATAGAAACTGACATGTGGATCAATGGAATAGAATCAAAGAGATAGAAATCAACCTACACACCTACGGACACTTGATTTTTTTATAAAGAAGCCAAAACCATACATAGGAAATGGGAGAGCATCTTCAACAAATGGTGATGGTCTAATTGGATGTCTGCATGTAGAAGAATGCAAATAGATCCATATTTATCACCCTGCACAAAACTCAAGTCCACATGGATCAAAGACCTCAATGTAAAACCAGATATACTAAATCTAATAGAACATAAAGTAGGGAATAACCTTGAAGTCGTCAGTACAGGACACAACTTCCTGAACAGAATATCAATGGCTCAGGCACTAAGGTCAAGAATTAATAAATGGGACCTCATGAAACTAAAATGTCAAAGGACACTGTCATTAGGACAAAATGACAAACTGAGAAAAGTTCTTCACTAACCCTACATTGGACAAAGATATACTATCTAAAATATATAAAGGACTCAAAAAGTTAGACACTAACAATCCAAATAACCTAATTAAAAAATGGGGAACAGAGCTAAACAGAAAATTCTCAACAGAGGAATCTTGAATGGCCTAGAAGCACTTAAAGAAATGTTCAACATCCTTAGTCATCAGGAAATGCAAATCAAAACAACTCTAAGATTCCAGCTTACACCCATGAGAATGGCTAAGATCAAAAACTCAAAGGACATTTACACAATGGAATACTACTCAGCCAGTAAAAACGAAGACATCATGAATTTTGCAGGCAAATGGACAGAACTAGAAAATACCATCCTGAATGAGGTAACCCAGACCCAAAAGGACATGCATGGTACGTACTCACTTAAAAGTAGATATTAGCAATAAAGTACAGGATAACCATGCTATAATCAACAGACCCAAAGAAGCCAAATAGCAAAGGGAGGATGGTTGAATCTTTCTCAGAAGGGGAAACAAAATAGATATCAGAGGTTGATGGAAGGAGGGAACTGGGTGGAAGAAGGAATGGGGAGGGGAGTGAGGGAGTTGGGTCATAAGTAGGGAGAGAAAAGGGAGATCAATGGAAGGTGGGCAATCTCTAGGACATTCCAGAGACTCAGAATGGGAGGAGGCCTCAGAGGGCCGTTGGTAGCTACTTTAGCTGAGACTCCTAGCAGTGATGGATATGGATCCTGAAGTGGCCACTCCCTGTAGCCAGGAAGGACTCCCAGTGGATGTATAAGGACAGCAACCCACTCACAAACCCTTCCACCCAAAATGTGTCCTGCCTATAAGATGTATAGGGACATCAGAGACTGGGGGAATGGCCAACCAGTGACTGTCCCAATTTGAGACCCATCCAACAGGCAAGAAACAGTCTCTGACACTATTAATGATACTCTGTTATGCTTACAGACAGAAACCTACCATAACTGTCCTCTGAGAGGCTCTATCCAACAGCCAGTAGAAAGAGATTCAGAGACTCACACCCCAACATTAGATGGAGCTCAGGAGTCTTACACAATTACAGAGGCAATGTTCAAAAGTGAGTAGTCAGAGAAACTTAGAGCAGCTCCCTTAGAGAATTTCACAATCTTGGAAATTCCCACTGGTTGGTGTTTTGAATACTTTAGAAGGCCCCATACCGAAGACAATGGCATTGATGCCTGAAATTTCTAAGTGTCCCTGAGCCCTCAACCTCTTTTTCAATTATGGTAGCACTGTTTTCTTTCCTATGAAGGTTGATGTCAGAAACAAAGAATAACTCTAGGTTTCTTAAAGATGCTTTGTTTTATAAATTTTAGGGGGGAAAATGTGGGTTTCCTGTCTCTTTCAATCAAATTCATTCAAAATAACAGCACTTGCCAGGACCGGAGGTTGTGGGGAAGGAAGGAGAGTGGGTAGAAGGTACTGTTGAGAATAGTTCCCTGCAGCTGATATTTCTCTGTAGCAAGTGTTTGTGCAAAACAAAAGACTGCTTTAGAAAACCAGGAGCAGACACAAAGCCACAGAAAGGGGTAGTTACAATGGTATTTTAGAGATCAAAACCCTTGAGTTTGCTTGAACCTAGTTCTGTTTCCTGGTTGTTTCATTTGTAACGTAGTAATTAATATAACAAACAATATAAGAAAAATGACAAGCATAGATACTATTATTAAACACGTGTTATCTGCAGGCATCTGTGGTTTCCTCTATCTTCCAAAGTGCTGGGAATAGAGATAAAAGATGAATTAACAAGGGGAGGCAGGATAGCATAGTGGTTAAAAGCGCAGATTTAGAGTCTCATGAAGCTATAGCCTTTAATAGCTGCTGGGGTTGGGGGAAAGGAGGGTTCTTCAAGCATATGACCACTGATTGATCAGCCAGATCCAAGGCAGGCCCCATACCCAAGAATTTTTGAACAACACAAATTGGACTTGATGGATTAAAAAAAAAAAAAAAAGGAGAGAACACAAAGTTAGGTTCAAAGTAAGTTGGGGGTGGGTCTGGGAAGCGATGGGGGAGGAGCATGACTATGATCAAAAAATGTTGGATGAATTTGCAAAGAATTAAGGGGAAACCTTAAGTGCAGGTTTGACAGCAGCCCTAGCTTTGCCTCTGCTAATATGGCCAGCATGAAAATATTTGCCTCTCCTTTGGCACTTCCAGTTTCTAATCGAAAAGAGGAAAGTGGAATCAGTAGCCATGTGCTTATCAGGTCAGACTAAGAAGTGGGGAGAGAGCTGACTAACTGCTAAGCTTGTCTTTGTTGTTGGAGAGGAGGCTGCTGAGAGTCATCCCTTCTCTGACACATCCCTTTTGGCACTGGGGAACAGCAGCACACCTCAGCCAAGCCCATCCATGAGGGAGGGGAGGGTTACCTGTGAGAGTTCAGGTTGTTGCCCTTCAGGAAGCAAGAATTACGAAACATTTATATCGTCCTGGAGCAAAGGTCCCTGGTGATGAGAGATAGCCATGGGGTAGGGAGTCCAGAGGCTTCTGGGAAGAGAAAAAAAAAAAGAAAACTTTTTAAATAGACAAAAATAAGCAATGTTCCTAGTTTTAGAGCCATTTCCAGAAAACATTTACTTAACTGACTATAATTTCCAAGCAACATCAAGAATGGCCAAGTTGTTTCTACAGAGCAAGAGAGAGAGAGAGAGGGAGAGAGAGAGAAAGAGAGAGAGAGAGCGCAATATTAAGGTCTGGGTCTGTGTGAATGATAACATCAAGGAGGAATTTTACAATTACAGGTTTCCTGAGACAAAGGAACCAAAAGGTCCTCTGTGCACTAAACAGAAGTGAGTGGCACCTTCACTCAAGGTGGCTTATGGACTATCTAAATCTCCCCACCAGGAATAAGTCTGATTATATGCAAACTCCAAACACCTCAGTAAATAACAGTTGCTAAACCATTTATAAAACACTCATTAAAAGAACACAGAATGCACACACATGAAGGTATCCCCCTGTGTCCAAAGCACCAGACTTGTTAACGGACAGTGAGATCAGCAGGCCTAAAGCCAAGGGAAGCCCTTCATCGAGACGGAAATTATAGAGCAGTTATTGTGTCACAATAAACCTCTGTGAAACGGAGCATTGTGTTTCTGCTGAGTCGTGAACAAAAAAATAAATCAGGATCTGGCTCCCTTGCAGGCAAGGGAAGATGAGATTTCCTTGGTTCCACAAAGCATACAATTTTCTCATCTTTTAAAAGAATTCTACCTTTCAAAGGAAGCTATCTTTGACTAAAAATTGAAAGTGCTTGTTCTGGTCAGATGTCTGGTCAGATGTTCTGGTCAGCCTGTTTTCAGAAGGGCAGTCCTGTGTATAAATGGCTTGCTATCACAGAACCTCAGGTGGAGGGAAGCAAAAATTGGTATTAAGTTCCACAGTGACACTGTTTCCTTGTGCCATCCCCAGCACCAGATTAATGCAGAAACCTCATCCAAACTTAGTGACCAGGACCACAAGGCATTCCTGTGTCTTTAAGACTGACTGTTGGGTGGAAAATAAGCTCAGGCCCATTAGCTGGTATGCAGAAAGTGAAGCCTGGTGCAGAAGCCTCAAGCAGTCTGTCACTCTGAAAGGTTGATTGTTGCAAAAGAGCAAAGGTTACTATCGTTCACCTTTTACATTTACAGCTTTTATTTTTATTCCTTGGGGTCATATAAAGAGTCCCTTTATGCTACAGACTACCTAAAGCTATTTTTTTTTACCCTAATAAAATGCTCTTATGATTCCAATTACCTAATCCAGTTCTGTTCCCCCCATTTCAATACTCCAGACACCTCTTTCGGGTTTGAGAACATAAAAACCTAGTTTTCATCCATCACCCTATGTTCCAAATTGATTTTATTGAGAGTCTTAGCTCTTAATCTCTATTGCCTTTTAGTTTCTTGATGCTTTCAATCTAGAAGTTATGCTCACTAGAGCAGAAGGCAAGAAGTAGTCATTGACATATACATATATAAATATGGATATCTTGTACCTGTGAAAAGATATTAGCGTGTAGCTACCATTTATCAAGCATTGCAGTGGGTATCTTGTTAATGGCCTTAAAACACAAGCTCCTTCAATCTGAACACTTTCTAAAGTAGACGCTATTATCTCTACCTTGCTTGTAGTGGAGGGAATTAGGGCTCAGAAGAATTAAAGGATTTGTCTTGGGTCGTAAAAAGCCAAGAGTTAAATCAGAATAATTTAAAATCCATTACGCAGTGCTCCTCCCAAACTCCACGTTTATTTGTCCTAGGCAAATATTACACTTATACATCAACAGCTAAGGAAAAGGAGGGAGGTTGTAGCTGCGACCTAGGGGCAAAGCAAATGGGAACATACCACAGGTTATTAAAGAACAAACACTCCAGATCCTTCAAATTGCAGTACAGTTCCTGCCCACCGAAAGCTAATAGTTCAGTTGAAAAGACACGTAAGAGTCAAATCAAATGAGTGCTGCACTCCAGGTGTACCCCAAATATTGTGTGTATGGGGGCATACGGGTAAGAAGGGGTTTTCCCACATCTTGGCAAACAATTGAAAAAAATCAGCCTTGCCTACTTTTCTGTTACCATCACATCTAGTTTCTTCTGCTCATAAGAACATCTGGCATATGTTTGCCAAAATATTAAAGTACCATTACATTGATTTTGAATATGTGAAGACTTTCAAGCAGTGTACCGAAAAACCTGCTTCTATACTCTCAAATGTCAGTAGTGGGCAAAATGGATCTTTTTTTCCCCTTTGTTTTGTTTTTTGAAGGAAAACCAGAGACCAGACTTCTACAATTGTTGTACTTTATGGATGAGCTCCTGAGGAAAAGAGAGTCCTGCAAGGACATTAGGTCAAGCCTTGCTTTTACAGTACCAAGCTAGAAACCATTTAATGCTGCCAGCTGAGGGTTAAATTCCAAGTTTGCATATACACAGTGGGATGCTTCTGTTGCTGAACAGACCCTAGTATTTATTAAAGAAAGTTTCCATTGCAGATGCCTGAGTGAAAAGGCAAAATTACAAAAAGGTATAGTATTGTCTACATTAAAATTACATATATATGTAATATATATGTACACAAAATACACAAAATGTACACAAGGTGTGCATATGGTACATGCATAGAAAGCTATGCAGACATATGTTTGCTGAAATGTTGGCATTAGCTGGGAAAACCAGGATTAAGTTTGTTTTTCTTGTTGATAAAATAAGACAACGATCTTGTCTGGGGAAGAGAACAGCATGCATCTCTCAGGAATATGCATTACAAACTATTTTCCAGGAAGAACATTTCAAAATATGTTTCTACTGAAGTATTAATACCTTCATTTCCCTTGTACAAAGCGATTCCTGTATCAGGAATTCATTGTGAATGGTGGATTTATCATCATTAGAAAAATTACACCACATTAAAAATGATGGATATGAAATTGGATTTAGCTCACTTGTTCTTCAGTGCAGTTGTTTTGTTTTGTTTTGTGTTTTGTTTTGTTTTTTTAAAGACATAGCTTCCAGCTGGCAAATAATGTATTTATGGAGGAGAAAAATGTTGACCTGCACCTTGTATTAGGGTCCATTCTAAAAACATCAAGCAATAAGATATTATTAATTTTGAAGGCCTTTCAAAGGAGGTTGAGGGGACCTTTAACCCAGCCTCATACCCATCATGCATCCAAGTTTCTAGAAGCAGCAGGCTGTGTTTTTATTCCTCTCCTGCGCATTACCAATGATGCTATGCTAACACACTAAATGACCAGAGCATCCCACATGCCTTCCCATTGCGCATGAATTATAATCAGACCTCCAACACTGCTTCAGCTACAGGAGTTGGTAGCACAAACTCAATCAATAACATAGAGAAATAAAACGCCCTGGGATTCTGTTTCCCTGTGTAAAAACTCTGTCTTTTCCGTGGCTGACATTCTTAGCCTATCTGCATTTCTACAACACACATGTGCTCTTTAAAGGCTATATGGTTCTGAATAGATCACATTTCGGAGTAGAATTATTCCATTGTGGGAGTGAACTATGTTGGTAGAATGTGTTCTTGCCACATTCCTGTCATTACTAAACAATTGTCGGTTTCTAAAACGTGAGTAAGCAAATCTAATCTAACAAATATCATATACCAAGTGCAGAGCTCTGATGAAAACATACGTGACATAGTAATAAGAGGTAGGAGAAATTATCAATAGCAGGAAGATAAAAGAAAAGACTGGCTTAATTGTTGCTGCTACTGTTTTAATTTAAAGTGTTGCTGGAGAGACAGCTCAGCAGTTAACAGTACTTACTTGTGTTATTGAGGACCTGAGTTTGGTATCAACATCTATGCTGGCTGTAACTCCACATAGGGGCTCTGGCATCCCCCTCTGGCTTCTTCAGACATGTGCACACATATGGCATATGCTCAAACAAAAAAACACATACACGTATACATTACAATAAAAATAAATCTTAAAAAAAAAAACAGAAAGTATAGAGAAGAAAACTTAAATTTTTTTAATGAATTGGGAAATATCAGAAAAAAGAAAAAGAAAAGAAAGAACGGACTGTCTCTTTAACCAAATTACATGACTATGTATAGATTTGTATAATTCCTAAACTGTCCCAGCCTCCTCTTTGTCGATTTGAGTTGCAAAGCAAGGATAGTCCGTAGCTCTCATACATACTTCTCATGTTAAAAACCTCACCATTTTCTTCAAAGCCATAGAATTTTCTAGTTGTTCTGAGGCCAATTTTAAAAAGGTCTCAGACTTTTAAGTAGTTTAGTTCAGTTTTTTGTGAATGTTAAGTGTTTGAAAGTCTTAGAGGTTTCTCCAGTGAGACTCACTTTTAATGCATATTTTTAAAGCTTGTTAAATACTCAGATAATTAAGTGGGAAGGAAGTGGATTGCTGCGCAAAAGGGCATCTAGCAAGGAGATCTGCCGAGCGAGGAGATCTGCCGAGTGAGGAGATCTGTGGTCTTAGAACGTGAGCTTGGACATTCACGCAGACTCTGAACTTTACTCCTGCTGAACTGGCCTCTTTTCTACTTGAACTCAGAACTACAGAGTAGGGGTGTGTGTGTGTGTGTGTGTGTGTGTGTGTGTGTGTGTGTGTGTGTACGCATGTACACGCATGCTCGCGCATGCGTTATTTTTAATAAAATCTCAATCATTCAATTTTACCAATGAAGACTCAGGAGCCAGATGCTGGGGTGAGAGCCTGCTCAGAGAGGCAGAGAAAGCACCCAACTGACCTTCTGCCTCGGCTGATGTCCCAAAAGCAAGCTCTCCTACTCCACACCATCTCCAAAACCCTCAAACTGAATGCCCCTCCTCTTTTCTTCCCGTGCCTCTCTCTGTCTATCCTCCTGACTTATTCTCTGTTTTTCCTGTGTTTCCTCCCTGTCAACTGGGTGCTTGCTCTGCCTCTTGACCTATGGTTGACTTTATTTAATACTTTTTACAATAAATTGAAAACTCTGGAATTAAAGATGCATGCTAAGGTTGAGCCACACCACAACTAGAAACAGGTTTTCCCAGTAAATAACACAATCTCAGGATTCACAGTATGATGAAATATCCTGCAACAAATGTGTGTATGAGTGTGCAAATGTGTGTGAGTGCATGTTTATATGTGGGGGAGTGTATATATGTATGTGTATGAGTGTGTATGTGTGTGTATGAATGTGAGTGTGTATGTGTGTGACTATGTGTATGAGTGTGTATGTGTAACTGTGTATGCACATGAGTGTGTGTATGTCTGTAAGCATATACGTATGTGAGTGTGTATGTGTGAGAGTGTGTGTGAATGTGTGCACACACATGTACGCATGCATTAATGCACTCATAAGCAAGGAATTTACTTATCGTGTAGTATCTGTCTCCTCACAAATAATAATGAAATGAGCATATCTACTTTATGAAGAAATTATATCTTATGCTTATCAAGTAAAAGGTGCTTAAAAATAATGTTACCTCCTTTCTTTCCTTAGTCTTTTTTTGCTATATTCTTTCCCTATTTCTTAGAAAAGTAATTAAATATACTATATTTAAACTATAAAGATTTTAGTATTTTCTTTAAAGTTTTGCATTGAGGCAGAGTTTACATCTAATAACGTATGTAGAATACACAAGAATTTTAAATTATATTTTATTAAATATTGTGATGTGTGTATGTGCATGTGCCACAGCATACGTATGAAGGTCAGAGGACAACTCGTAGGAGTCTGTTCTCTCTTCCCATCACATGGGTCCCAGGTCCAGGTCACTGAGTTCTCTCCTCCCATCACTTGGGTCTCAATGAGTTCTCTCTTCCCATCAAGTGGGTCCTAGGCCCAGGTCACTGAGCTGGGCAACAAGCACCTTTCCTTACAGAGCCATTTTTCCAGTCCACACACAAGACTTTTAAATATGTGCATACTACCAGAAAAATCACTTCCCAGAGTTTAATATAAACTCTTTCTTAAAGCAAGATATAGATTAGTGTCTTGGCATCCCAGAAGATTCCACATGGCCCCTTCAGGGCTAACTATTCTTCTGACTTCTGCTATCATCACCAATCTTAATTATTGATAAATTCTACAAAATAACAATATGTATATACCAAGGAATTAAAAGAGCATTCAGTGGTTGTTGTTGTTGTTGCTGCTGTTGTTGATTTAAGGAAGTGAGCCAGCTGCATATGCCAACATGGAAAAATCCAAGACTCTTCCGTATTCCTAATGTAGTTGAAAATTAACAGTGGTAATGATAACAGAGAAGATAAGAGAAACCAAAGAGGCATGTGATAGATGAAGTCCTTTGAGTCTGGTTTAACTCCTCGCTCAGAGTGAGCCTTCACTTAACAGAGGAAGCACCCAAACTACAGTCAGCCACCAGCACTCCCTTAGGAGAATGTAAAATGTCAGTAAGCACTGACATTGACAGACCATATTATTTTCAGAAGCAGATGTTCTTCTGTCCCCAGGCTTGGACGCCACCCATCCTGGCTAAGGCTTCCCTTAATCTCTGTGTGGCCTCACCTTCTTTTCCCAAAGAGTCAAACCAAAAGGCAAAGAGCCCTGAGGGTGGAGATCCCCACAGCCTCACTGTGCAATCCCACAGAACTGGGGTTCATCAGCCTCCTCCTAGAAGTCACAACTGCTGTCCAAGAGAGTGGTAAATTGCATTGACAGATTAGCCAAAACCCATCTATCTTAAGACTCATCTCCTGAAGTTCTGAAGGATCCTAATTTGCACTTACTCTAACTAACTTATTTGTTTATTTTTCCCCTTACTAGTAAACAACTAAATAAGCAGTAAGAAGATGACTACTTCTGCTCACTCGTGGCAGGTAAATGAACAGCCACACCGTAGCCTTACGTTAATGCTTTCTGTCTTTTGGTTATCAGTGTGAGCCTTGAGAACGACCTTCTGAACAATTCTCACAGCCAAAACATCCTCACAGCACCGGGAGCTTCTTGTCACTTGTATTTGTGGAGACAGGAAAGAGCTAACGTCTGTCTTATAGAAACCCTTCAATCAGTTGGACCTTTTTTCTCTAGATAAATAGCCTATCGCTCTTCAGCCTTTCCCCGTTGCCCTTCATTTCTATGCTTTAATTATATATTTTTTTCTCTTTTTCTGGAGCTCTGCCATTTTTCCACCCTCCTTTGAAGAAGAGACACAAAGTGGCCACAGATGAGGTCAGCTCAGTACTGGGAAGCTGACAGGCCACTTCCTGCCCCTTGCTCTTCATAAACTCACTATCTGGTTTTTAAAAATAAACAAATAGCACTTATTTAGCTAATTCTAGAAAAATTGCCACATTGGACTAAACACCCATCTTTCTCCATCTTACATCTCAACTATTAGATTTTGTCATGTGTCTGTGTGTGCGCGTGCGCACATACATATGTGTGCACATATGCTGTCTTTGTATAAGCTTTTGAGTCAAGGTTACCTTAAGTATCCCAACTCATGTTGCTCCGGCCTCATTGTCTTATTGACTACGTTAGTTGTGGGCATCTGACAGACTTAGGGAAAAAAAAGAGAGAGAAAGAGTAGGAAGGGCTGGGGATGTAGCATCTTAATAGTGCTTGCCTGGTGCACACAAGGCCCTGCGTCTGATCAGCAAGAGTGACACCTGGGCAGGCATGGAGATAGATGGCACAGGCTCCAAACTGAGTTTGTCTAGCAAAACTTTCAGGCAACCTCTGCTCTATAAGGCTTTCACATCTCCTTTATAGTCATAGAAGGAATAGTATGGAAGAGCAACAAATTGTCTCATGGTCTTGAAATTGTCTCATGGTCTTGACGGAATGCAGGGCAAGTCTACTACGTGCTCCTGAAACACAGACAATGTGGACAGGACTCATACGGTCAGAGAAAAGATTCTGTGCTGAAGGATCTTTGATCATCCGCCTCCACTGTCAATTTACTGCCAAATAGTGTGTAGGAGATAATTATCATTGACCACACAAAACTATTACTACATTATCATTACTATGAATGCAGAATAGACATGATCAGAATTGAAAGCCATCTGTGTATAGTGCCATAGCTGTTTGTGTGGGAAACATTAGGAAGAACAGGAACTCACAGTAATGACTGCTAGAGGTGATGTGGCAGGGCTAAGGGGCCTTTCTCAGTAACGACCACTAGTGGAGGTGTGGGAGGACGAAGGCGCCTTTCCCACAGTCCCAGCTAAATCTTTACAACAGGACATCAGAATACTCCAAGAGATTCAATTATTTAAACAACTGTCTTTATTATTTCATCTGCCCAAAACCACTTTTAGGAATTTTATTGCTTAAATAAGAAAGATTTTCAATTATATGAGTAAAACATTAATATGTATAGCAAAAATACTGTAATGTGCCTGGTATGGTGGCACACACCTTTAAACCCAGGACTCAGGAGGCAGAAGCAAGCAGATCTCTGAGTTTGAAGCCAGCCTGGTCTAAAGAGTGAGTTCTAACACAGCCAGGACTACACAAAGAAACCCTGTCTCAAAAACACTAAGCAAAACAAAACAAAAATACCTTAATGTAAAATTCAATAAGAAATGTGGATTTGAGGAAGTTTAGTTTTGAAGATAAAAAACTGACTCTCTGAAATCAAATTTTAAAGCCCCTAAACAGAAATGGAGTTGTTAAGTTCTTGATCAGTATCAGATCTATAAACTCACTATTATTAGGACAAGTGACCCAAATGTTAAACTTTTCCTCAAGGACTTGATGAACTTTCTCTCCTGTTAAAATAAAAATGTCCTACTTTCTAATACCAACTCTGATTAAAGCTAGACTCACACTAAATCAAACAAAGATTACTTAACTTTACAGCTAGTTTCCTGAGTTTTATAACTTTAACCTTGTATATCTTAGTGATATTTTTAGAAAATTGACATTTACCAATGAATATTTAAATGTCAACAACTAGAGAATTTTATTGTGCAACTACGCAGATACCACTGTTTATATGAGAAAAATAGCTTCTGAATTAAAATAAATTGGTTTTGAGATTTCCTGATAGTTCCTCTAAGATTGTGTGCCTCTATAATCTGCTTGCTTGCTTGAAAAAATAAATACATTTCATTCACTGCCTGGCCAAAGTTTAAACTTAAAATAGACTCAACAGTTAATCAATAGGTTGATCTGCTGATGCAGACGGTAGGTAGGCACAGCCAGAGGTCAGCCTACCGAGGCAGTCAACAACTTATTCAATATAACTCAGCACAGAGAATACACCTGAGCAATCAGACCTTATCACATGGATCTAGTGACATGGATCTAGGGAGGGCCTCTATAAATGTCAGTCTCAAGTGTGTATGTTAACTGCTCCATTGTATGACATGATAGCCTGTAGATAGCTCAGGTCTACAGTTAGGGTAGCTTCTAACTGTAGACAACAAGATTTTCTCCAGCAAGATTCCTGGAACACTGCAGTATTTGTATATTAGACATTTGAAAAGCAAACATGTAACTCTATAGTCCTACTCAAAATGAATCTTCTCTGAATTGCTATATAAGAAAGTTTTGTAATGAAGAAAAAATATAAATTGTTCATGCAACCTATACGAAATTGAATTAAATTAAGCATGATTTAATTAAGCCAATTTCCGAGTGATACTGCATCAGGCTTTCAATTTACAAGAACAAGTGTTAAAAAAAGAAACTCAACAGAAAACAAGTCAGTTTTCTTCTTACAAAGTTGTATTGGCCTAAATCATCTACAGAATCCAAAGGTTAGCTGGTCTTTCATAATAGCTTTGGAAAAATAAATAAGTAAAATGTCAGCTTGAGTCTACAGTAAATTCTCTTCACCTAATCACGAGTCTGGTATACCAATAAAATACTGAGCAATTTGACTTCAAATGAGTTCCAGCTCTCCCATTTTGTAAGTAAATGCTTCTGAAAATCATTGAACCAAGGCCTAGAAAGCTAGGTGAGAAACATCATTAGTGTCTAGTGGAAAATCACTGAACCAAGGCCTAGAAAGCCAGGTGAGAAACATCATTAGTGTCTAATGGAAAGCTGCAGGGTGGGGACCCTGGTTCCTTTCCTTATTCTGCTAGAATGCAGTTGGCAGTCCTGGGGACATTTTTACAGTGTGTCTGCCTACCTTTGTTCACAAGACTCCTTCACAAGATCTGACAAGCATCTGAGTTTGTGAAGTCAACACCTGCCAAGGATGCCTTGGGAACAAGGAGTCTACTTACAGATACAGTGGACAGTGAGGTCAGGTGGTAGCAGCAGTCACAGACCTGGTCTTAGAATCACCATGATGGTGGATCTGAAGTCAGTGCCCTAAGCCAGACTTCCTAGGTGTTACAGTCTGACTGTTTCAACAGTTGAGTGGCACTGTCGAGGGAGTTGTAGAACCTTTTGGACATGGGGCCCAGCCGGCAAATGTAGAGTCTAGCTATGGGGCGGGGCTAATAAGTTATGACTCAGCCATGATTATGGCCAAAGTTTTCTCGGTTTTCAGACTGCTGAGACAGTATAGCCACCACCCTTCAGCCCTGTTCCCAGACTTTCTCCACTATATGGACTGTCTCCCTAACTATGACCTTGAATAAATTCTGTCTTAGGCTTTCTGTCAGGAATTCTGTCAGAGCAATGAGGAAATTATCCAGTCCCCACCCAGTTTCTAGGTCTCCTGGTGCAACATCCTAACTTGGTATCACTGAGCAGTTTCTTTACTGTCTTGTACCTTAGTCTCCTTATCTAAAAGAGGGTGGTATTTAATAACACCCACCTTGATGTGTTACTGCAAATATTAATTGATATAAAGCACTGACACAGTGCTTGGCACCTAGAGAACACATGGTTAATGTCAGCCATTCCTCATCAGAACTCCCTATCCCAAGGTAAATTCAAAATCTCTCTGTGGACAGTTTAATTCTGGGTTTCTTCGTCAATTTGTAACTGAAGACCCTTTCTATTAGGAGCTACCTTATAGTCAAGCTTTCTAAAAAGATCTCCCTACACATTCAATTCCTTGCTCAAAAGCTTCAATGGCTCCCATCTCTGAAAAGATTCCCAAACTCCCTCCTTGAATTTAGCTTGCAAAATGCTCTCTTCTTTAACTCTAGTCTGCTTTCCTAACCTACTCCAGTTAGACTCACCTCTCCCTTCTGTCCCCAGCCAAATGGATGCCTCTATCCGACTCCCATACAGGCTCAATACACAGGAAGTGCTTGTAGCTGTCTGTTCTGTTATTTTTGCTCTGGCATCCTGGAGCATAGTTGTTTATAACTCACTATTGCAGAGGATCCAGAAGGCTGAGGTCTACCCAGAGGGAAGACTGGCCCAGAAAACCTAGCCTGACCACAGCTTCTGAGAAACTCAGCAGTGGTTGCCAGGTTGAACTAAGGCTGGGAACACAGATCTCCCACAATGTTTAGTCTCAGACATGCTCAGTAATACATATGTGCATTGAAGCTATTTAAAAATAAAAATCCTATTGAGGAGTCTAGAGAGAATTCTTAAGTTAGCATTCTCAAAAATAAGACTCTAGAGGATTTTAAAAAGCAGTAGCAACTTTGGCTACAAACTGTAAGCCTTAACCACCCTGCTTTCCCCATGGGGCACCCTCACTGAGAGGAATTTTTTAATTTATTTATACAATGCAACAAACGAATCTCTCTTTCTGGTCAACAAAAGCTTCCGGCCCTGTTCACAAAACTGACTTAAAACTCGCTGATAGGTCAGTTTGCTTCCTCTTTGGTGCCACTGGGATCTGAGGAAGAAACATCAGGGAGTTCAGAATTCTTGACCTCCAGAGATCCCCAGTTGGTGTGCTGATAACCCCTGAGGTTGAAAGGGGAACTGTGAGTGTTTACTTTAGCTATCCATCATGGAAATAAAGGGCAGGCCCCCTGATAACCTTCAAAGATGAACATCTTCCTTCCAAGAGGGCATCCTTGCTTCCATAGTAACAAAGGGATAGGGGAGAGCTGGGGAGATCGCTCAGTGGCTAAAGCGCTTGCCTTGCAAACATGAGGACTTCAGTTTGATTCCAGAAGCCATGTGTTTGTAAGCCCAAGTGGAGACAAACAGATCCCTACTTTGCAAGCTCTAGACCAGTAAGGGTCCACCCATACACAAAAAATAGATAGATAGATAGATAGATAGATAGATAGATGGATGGATGGATGGATGGATGGATGGATGGATAGATAGATAGATAGATAGATAGATAAGACAACTACTGAAAAAAGCCACCTCTGACTCTGTGCAAACTCAGGTGCATGCACATCTGTAGATTTACACACATGGGGCAGGGGGCAGGAGGACAGGGAGAATCTTACATGTTTTTATTGTGGCAGAAAAATTGAACAGTGCCTTCCTGGTGTAATAAAAAGGACTCATAAGCCACTTTTCACAGAAAAATATAACCCTAAAATTTTAACTTTCAATCTTGGTCATTCAGTAGATTCAGCAGGTACAAACTAGCCCTTGACTGAAAACAGAGCTCATCAACCTGTTCTGTTTGGTCAGTCTGGTGTTTTCACCTTTTTAAAAACTGCTATTTAAATGCCTTTATACTGGGTTCATGCTCTGCATTTTGATGCACTCTCCACTTTATCTCTCATATTTACGTCCTGTAGTCGTAGTTCCTGTCTGGAGACATGGGTGTCTCCAGCTTCTTCTGGAATTTGCCTCTTGATGGAGTCCTGAATGAACTGCACTAGGGCATCTAGCATACCATCCCACATAACTCTCATTCTCCCTCCTAGTATCTGCAAAGCTCCACCAAGTGCTGCTGTTTAAAGTAGCCCACCACGGTTTCTTCTGTGTGTTTGTTTGCTGCCCAATGAGAAAAGACCACTTCCATCACAACCATCATTTCTGATTACCTCAATCCTCAGTTTACCCACAAGACTCCCTAGGCTTAAAGGCAGATGAGTTTGCAGTAACTGGCTTCTGCCTTCCTGCTGAAAGCCCCGTCTTGGACTTGCACCAACGGCCTGTAGCTTTGGAGAGTAGTAAGCTGGAAACTTTGTCCTGCCTCAGATTTCCTGTACTGCAGCTTCACAGCGTTTTCTCCAGTAGCACCTGCCCAGCCCAGCTTATCAAGGGAGTGAATTGGCCTTTGGTGCACTGCGTTCCACCAGGACACAGTAAGTAAAGCACATAGCATTCCAGTTCTTGGCCTTGATAGAGGACAGAGGACAGAGCCAGCCTTTGACATGAACAGGACTCATCCTGTAAGTAGCTGGAGGGGGATGTTGGCAACATGCAATTAGCCAGCTGGTCATCTCCATTTCAATCCACCCTTGTTGCTAACTGCCAAGTTTTAAAGCATTAAATGCTTTAGCATGCCAGGCATAGTTCAAAATCAGATTTTTAAAAGCTGTTTTCCATGTTGCCTCCCGTCCTTCTTGGCCGGTGTCATGTACAAACTAGGGGTCAAGCAAGTTAATACTTCAAATAAAAGGGTGCTGAAGCTTGATGTGGAAGCCAGTCAGTTAAGTCAGTATAAACTTTTCTTGAACTCTTGCTAAAGATGAAAACTTCTTGAGTGTTCATTATTCTTGTGGATATTCTTGGAATGCTCAGAGCCCATCTCACAATCAAGTCCAGGTCCGTCAGTAGAACAAATAATTGGAGAAAGTGGGCTGGTTGTAAAAGATATGCCTGGTTATCAAAACAGACCCAAAGTATACATGAAAAGAGTGAGAACATGGTGGTGGTGATGAGGTCCAATTCTTATCTTTTCTGTGCTTTTAAATTCCCAATCTCTACTCTGGGAAATAAACAGACATCCTTGGAATCTTAATACATACTTATCTCAGCTCCTGAGCTCCCCTCTTTCCTGCCTGTCACCTCCCTGTCTTTCTGTCTTTCTCCTTGGCTTACAATGTTTACTTCAACTCAGCTGAACTTGGTGATGTAATCTCCATCAAATCATGCCAATAAAGAAATAAAGTTATTTCTTGAACTCTCTGGTATTCAAATATAAAAACCTCCATACACTTGTAATTCTTGAACAAGCAGTCCATGGGAAAAGATCACAAGCATAGAATGCAATTTATTATGGTGGAAACATTAATCTCCTTTCTGATACCCTTCTCCAGCTCTGCAATGAGTTGTTCATTTGAGATATCAGGAAAAGTGACTTTCTTGAAGTAATAGCTTATGGCAACTAGTCTACCTTAGGGCATTCATTTACTGAAGATATTTCCAAGTTTGTTATTATTAATTACCCTTCTCAAGGATTGTGTAACCCTAATTCTGGGGAGATGTAAACAAACTCATTGAAAATAGGGAATCAACAATGGACCAAAGTACAGATATCACCAATTCAACTTGAATCAGTAGGTTTTATTAGGCTTACTTTCAGAAGTTTAGGTAAGGAATTACTTACAGGAGCAGAAATGACTCAAAGACAGCTGAATCACCAAAAGCCCACCCCAGCATGGGTGGCAGCTCACAAAAGCTGGGAACTGTAAGTTTCTGCACAACTTCCAGGCAGCTCAGTCAGCGTCTGACTTTTTCAGGTAATTTGACTGGTCTCTGCTTCTTGTCTGATCTCTCTTGCCTATTATAGTTAGCTACCTGAAAATATCTCTCAGCAGTTCTTACTGCTTATATATGCTTAGAGAAGGAGAGGCCTAGTTAATCGGATCAGTTTTGGGACTTCCTGGGGCTTTTGAGTTGTTCTCTTCCCAAACTTCAGAGATTCCCTACAGATGAATGTTTCACACCACCACCCTCCCCCTTAGGACAGACATTCTATGCCTTAAGTACATTTCCTCTGTGATGAGAGATTTTTTTCCTTGAAGGAAATTGCTGCATATCATCAATTCATAAGAAATTAAGCATTTCTGACTTGAAAGATGACTCAGCAGACAAAGGCACCTGCCACAAGATTGACAACCTGAGTTCAATCCCTTAGACCAACATGGTAGAAGGAAAGAACCTCTTCCCAAAAGTTTTTCTCTGACTATCACACTTTGGGTACTCTGTAGCTCACATTCTACTTACAAACACACACACACACACACACACACACACACACACACGCATGCATTGCAGAAAGAAAGATTTTATGCATAAATTAAGCATTTTAAAAATTCTAGTTTCAAAGAAAAACAGCAACATCCCTTCTTACTCTTCTATCTACAGACCCATATGTTATATATGAAATTAATCTGGTAGAATTAATGTTTTTATTAGCTTTATCAGAAATCAAAATGCATGATTAGGACAATTACATATTTGTATTTCTCACAGATCCTAAATTGTTGTCACTGTTGTGTCTTATCTTTCTTCTATAGTTCAAAACCTTGGGTTTTCTCTTACTGGCTCCACTGAGCTCCAGAATTCCTGATGGTATGTACTTGGGATCAGGTGCAAAAGAGACCACAATGAACACTCTTGTCACACAGCCTGAGACAAGATGCAAGTTGTTCAGAAGGCTTCATTGAATGTCTCTCTGCTCCACTAAACCTAGGTTCCTGTGACCTGTGCTTGCAGTATTGCAGTATTTCTGAAAACAATTCATTCCTTCCTCGTATCTACTTGCTTTACTCACCATGCCCCTTCCCACTTAGGCCTAGTGGATACGTGTTTAACCAGTCTTCTGAATCCGGCCACACAGAGTCACCTGTGCTCAAGCCAGTGGCCTCTCTTCCTGTGATAGCATTATCTTAGCACATCAGATGGATATCACCACTTCCCGTGGTATCTGTACAATACTACATATAGGCTATCAACTGCAGCAAGAGTTTCTATTCTGTGTTGGATTGTGCCCTCCATAAAGATAGGCTCAAAGCCTAATCCTAATTCTGTGAATGAAACTAATTTGTAAACAGGATCTTGGCCGATATAATTGGGTTAACATAAGGTCAAGCTAGGATAAGGTGAGCCCTAAATCCAATATGACTGATGTCTTTACAAGTTTGCACCCAGGAAAGAGTTGCAAAAGACACATCCCCGGGGGAAAATGCCGTAAGAGGATAGAAATGCAGAACAGATGTTTAGCTGCAAGCCAAAGAATCTCCAGGATTGCCACTAGCCAAGAAGCTGAGATATGCATGAGAAAGCCCTTTCCTCAGGCCCCTCCACAAGGACCAACCTCACCAACACCTTACTTTTGGACTCCTAGACTCAAGTATTATAAGAGAATAAATTTTTGCTAAACTATCAGTTTGTGCTACTTTGTTATAGCAGCCTGGAAAATTAATACAATTTCTCTCACGCTTTGGGGGAATTATTTGGTTCATTTAACAAACATTTATTCAGCACCTACTATCTGCCAGGGGATTTTTTTTTTTCTAGCTGTTATGAAAAGTACCATAAATAAAAAATGGTCTCTTTTCTAGTCTGGCTGAAAGATGAGGTCATGCAAGTCTAGGGAAGGTGTGCTGCATGGGGTGTTGAGGAAGCAGGGACACTTACCCAGGGTGCAGGGAAGGCACACTTACCCAGGGTGCAGGGAAGGCACACTTACCCAGGGTGCAGGGAAGGCACACTGAAAGAGAAAAAGGCACAGAAGAATCTTGAAGGATACAAGCAGTACCGGAAGTCGGAGGCAGGAGGGAATAAACACTCCTTCTCCCCCACAACCAGTTCTAACTTCAGCCTCTTCCTACAGCCACATGGCTTCCACGGAGAATGAAAATGTGTGATTCTTCTGACTGATTCTCCGCACCCTGAAGTCTCTTGCCAGCTTGGCTTTATGAAACAGGTCCATTCTTTTAGGACTCAGTTAGGAGAAAGAATAGGAAGTCTAGTTTTGGGGGAAAGGGTTGTTTCAGTTTTTGTTTTGTCTTTTCTATCTAGATGTCATGTCTCTGCCATGTGACACAATACCATTTGTCTTCGAAGATGTTACTGTTTTTGAGACACAAAAACAGTTTAATTCCAGACTAAAGACAGTAAGATCCATCTGGATGTGATGTTATATACCTGCAATCTCAGCTAAGGCAGAAGGATCACAAATTCAAGGCCTGTCTGGGCAGCTTACCTAGAGCCTGTCTCAAAATAAAAATAGTTTGAAGCTATGTAGCTTAGTGGCAGGTGGTTTGCTTCACACACTCTGAATTCATTCACCTGTTCTGGAGGAAGAGGGGAGTAAGGTACAAGTTCTTCCAAAAGGGATTATTGGGTCCTCCCAATGACAAAGGAATACCGATAAAACAGAAAGATGGTCAAAATGAAAACATGCTCACAATCTGGAAAACTCAGTAACTAAAACACGATTTTACACAGGCGATCATCATATTAATATTGTGATACAGTTCCCACTAGATTTTTTTTCCAGGAAGTTTTTTATTATGTTTGTATCTGTGCCGTCATGAGCAATGTGCCATCCAGCCTTTGATACACAGCATTACAGCATAAACATTTTCCTAGACCTTGAGAAACTAATTATAAACATGATTTTAATGGCCCTGAAACACTTGATTGTATGCATGTCCATAGTTTACTTAATCAGGCTTAGAGTTGGCCATTAAGTAAGATCATAACTTATGAACAGCCTTTAGATAAACATAGTAAGTTTTTAAGTGGTGATTTTGACTAATTTCCTCATAGGTAGTGGTCTTATGATGCAAGCACTATTTTGTTATCAAGAAGTTGACTTCAAAACAAACCAAAAGAAATGGCAAAGACTTGGGCTTTATAATATAGAATAAACAACAGTGTGAGCTGCTCTTCCCTCCCATCCTAATCCCCCAAAATATTTTCTTCTCTGTCCTGAAGCTCTTTCTTGCTGGGACAACTCATCTCAACGTCCTGGTAAAGCTAGGCATGAAGCATCAAGTATTCTGGGACCTCTGTTCTCCTTAGTACACAAAGTGCTAGCCACATCTTCTATTGTTCTTGCTCAAGACAAGCACTTCAATGCTAGCCCAGACTCCTGCCTAAACTCCAAGACATTCCCTTGTGAATTCACTCAAGTTTGTCTTGCAACTAGTCTGCTTGACCCTGCTCGAATCTGTATTTTTCCTACGCCATCATTTCCAACTCATTCGCCATATATTTTCTTAGAACTTCTCCAAAATATTGCAACTATTGTTGGGGCCACGCACGTGCATGTGCATGCATGCACACACACAAACACATACACACTTATCCATTTGTATTAGTTCCTTTGGTTTTTTTTTTTCTTTCTATTGTTGTAACTGTCTTAGCAAAACACAAAATCCTTATCCAGAGTTCCATATAAATAATAGACGTTCATGCTCACAGCTTCAGAGACAGGAGAGACCAAGATCAAGGCTCCAGGAAATGACAGCTGCTAGCACCTGATCTCTCGATCTTGTTCTTCTTGCTAAGTTCTCACCTGGTGAATAATGACAATGACAACAAAGAAGCCAAACAGATCGATTGGTGGGAGGCAGCATTCCTCTCAGAATCTAGAGAAGCCCTACCAAGCACCCAACCCCTAATCCCTTACCAAGCACCCAACCGCTTAATACCTTCATCGTATGGTTTCAGGTCCAGCATATAAAATTTGGAGGCACACAAACATTCGAACCATAGGAGTAACCCATCTACTGCCATTGTCTCCTGGTGCTCCCGCCTTTGCCCAAACTACACCTGAGTCAAACTCGCTCACCTGGGCTTGACACCTGTGCAGAACAAACACCCACTGAGCTACTTCTTGAGCCACTTAGACTAAATGTCCTTGTGCCTCTGAGGTTAAACACATTGCCCTGCTGACTCCTGATACTCACATTGCTACTGAGGACCCCAACGTGCTTCAGTATGTACCACATCAACACAATGTGCCCTGCTTACAGTAACGCTCCCACTCTGACTGCGTAAGTCACTACGTGCTATTGCCTTCACTTTGAACGACTCCTGCATATCATAGAGATAGAAGTCCACAGACTCTAACAACGGACTTTTCTTTTAATCATTTGTTTAATAGAAAAATCTGACTGTACTGACTTCTGTGTTGAATCCACACAAACTTGGGTGCTAAAGCAGTAGCAGTGTAGTCTAAGAGTTATGGAAGCCAGATGTTCCAAATCAGTCTTCCCCAATCAAAGTCAAGGTGTCTACAGGGCTACAGTCACTCCTAAAGCTATAGGGACCAATCTAGCCCTTGCCTCTTCCAATTTTTAGTGGCTACTGGTATTCCTGGATTCAATCTACCTGCTTCTGAAGCCACATTGTTTTATCTTCTTTCTGTGTTAAATCTGCCTCTGCCTTCCTTTTATAGGGATGTGTGTGATGGTGTTCAGGACTCACAAGGGTAACCCAGGGTAATCTCACACATCAGGATCCTTAACTGAATCACACATATTCAAACACTCCCCTTCAACAAGGTGACACGTTCAGAGATTAGGACTTGACGTGTCCCTGTGGCTACTATTCATCCTACTTTATCAACCTCAGTGAAAATGAGACTGGCATGATCTTTAGCCCTCCTGAAGTGAATAGTCATGTCTCACCAAAGAAATATTTATGTGTGGGATTACAGACCACCACACCACTGGACCTAAGAGGAATACTGAGTGACGCTTAGTATCTGTGCTGTTCATCCTCTCTAAAATCAGACACGCCCTGCGTCACCCCAGGCTTTCAAATAAAATAATAAAGGTTTGCAACTCTGAATTTCCCTGCCTCTGAGCAGCAGGCCTTGCTATCTGCATGACATTCCATGGCTCTTTCAGCTCTATATCAACCCTGAACGGTAAGTAGCGTGGCAATCATCATTCTTGTTTTAGAGCTAGGAAACCAGAGGGTTTCGGGCCTTGCTGAGTTTCCACACTAGTCTGCTGCAAAGACTAATCTTTATTGAGTTCATCAGAGCTGCCTCCCCAAGGAGAGGCAATCTGAAATCAATTACTCTTTAAAGCATACAATTTGAATATTTTTACTGGTGAAGGTTAGAAATAGCTCTGTGAATCCTGTCAAATGACAAAACAGGCCCTGAGCCAAGATCAAACAAAGGGGACACAAAAGGTACAAGAAAATGTTAAATATTGTGGAGAATCCGAAGGCAGCTGTGCAGGGCATATGCTGAATGAATTGACTTCTTATAGTCTGTTGGTTGTTTTTGTTTTGTTTTGTTTTGTTTTCCTGTGAATACTTTGCCTCATTTGAGATTTTTGGGAAGAGAAAAGCTACCTCCACATAGAAATTTGCATTCTGTTGCAGACAAGTTGACAGGCCACTTATAAACTATGGATAATGGTGCTTCCATTATCATGGGAATTAAACAAGAGCATATGAAATACCTAACACAGAGGTTTAATGAACATGAATTACCCCCACCCCCTCTTATTATAATTGTCCCTCAAGAAAACCACCTCACAAAGTTGAATCTCCTGAGACTCCGAGTTCCTATCTCCTAAGCTGCTGAGCCTGGTGGGAGCTGGCCGACAAGATTCTCACCCTGACCAAATCCTAGACGATACAATGGAGCACACTGTCCCTTTTGGCTGAGGCGAGGGCCAATGTGCCATCCCTTTGTTGTATCTGTCTCCCTGTATGTTTTCATCCTTACATCCCTGAGAGATTTTGCTTTCTTCAACAGTGATACAAATTAAATTTGAATGGCACCCCCAAAGGCTTACATCTTACAGAAGGAGGGGGTTATAAACTTACATATTTATAAGGCGTTTTCTCCGAGCCCTATTTTATCCAATTGAGAACAAAGTTGCATCAACTTGGCGCCACATTCTCATGATCTCTACTCTTGCCTGCATTTCTGTTCCTTGCTCTGATCGTTCTTGACCTTACCATCCCCTCACATGACCATCCCGCATATCCTCTCTTCAAAGGCATTGACTTCATTCCAGATCTTCCCACATTGCAGCTTCTCTTCAGCCTCATCTATGAACTAGTTCTCCTGATGCCCTGGCTCCTTTCTGTGCTCTCTCAAGGGAGGCTGTTCCGATTGCCAGCTTTGAAGAAGACCCACACTTCTGGAGCTCACCACCATTGACTGCAATCTATCTGAGGAAATAAGCAGGAACTAATGAAGTAGGAGAAATGTAGCTACTACATATAAAGTCTGACGAGTCTTAGCACCAGATCTCCACAATATCCTCAGCTTCACCTCGCTCACTCCAGCCACTTCCAGGACTTTCTACCCCAAGTCCATGCATAGCAACTGTCCCCATCTGAGATCTTGAGCACCCGTGTCCAGGACTTTCCCTCACAGCCAGGGTCTACTTAGATCTGCTTTTCCTTGACTTCTCCATTTGAGATAGCACCAGTCCCTGACTAGCCTCTCTTCTACCCCAAGCCTACAGACCATGGCAACTCACTTTCTCTCTTGTGTTACCTGAACACCTCACTCCTTTGCATAGCTTTTTTTCTAACTGCTTTCTTTATATGAATATAGAACCTTCTGCCCCAGATCATTCCCACAGCCTTGTGTCCTCTGCCTTCTACATAGGCAGCTACCTTCTCCAGGAAGGAAGAAGACTTAACTATATAGATAGTTTTACTTTTTTGTAGTTATCTTCTGGTTTCTTTCCTTCCAATACGTGGGTCCTGGGAATTAAACTCAGTTGTCAAGCTTGACAGCAAGTGCTTTTACCACTGAGCCATCTTGCCAGCTCGGCAGTTTTTTGACACTCGGTGTTTGTGCTCAGACTTAATTTGTGTTTGCAACACTGGACAATTATTTTAACTGCCCATCAGCGGCTTCCCCATTCTCCCAAGCAGCTAATGACTCCATTCACTCAGCAGCCACGTACCCCTCCTCTCGCTCTCTGCACGTGGCTGTTACCACAGAGAGAACTCTGCCTCTATATTCCAAGTACTAACTTTCTCTTTTTCGCCCTTCTGTGCAGCTTCAGAAGCTGATTTATCCCACCTCTAGTTCAAGGCCGACCCTTGCCCTCTGCGTTCTCGATCCCAGCACTCTGCCTGTCCCAACAATTCCCCTTCCTTCCCTCCCTTATCCAATAGCTCTTTCTCTCCATCTCTAGACACGCTCCACTGCCATCCATTTTTTGAAAGTGTTTGACTCTAAATCCCACTGTACCTCCTGCCTTTTCCCTTGCTTCTACTTTTTGACTTTCCTGAAGGTCATTAGGTTAGGAGACTTAGGTAGGAGGATCGTAGGTTGGAGGCTACCAACCTTAGGTAGGTATGTAGCCTAAGCTACGTAGGGAGACCCTGACTCAAAAGAATAAGAAGTTATTATCCTCCTCAGTCCACTGCCACCTTCTTGCCTTTCGTCCCTGCTCTAATGGGGCAAGGAACCTGACTGAAGCCTAATATCACTTCCCTTAGGTGGCACTTCCAGTGTCATTGCTCAACAGCCCCAAAACAGCAGAGTCCTTTGTCTAAATTCTGTAGCTACTCTGCATCAGCAGGTACTCAGACCTAGGCCTGAAAGGTGGCAAGGACAGCTGCTCATAGTGTGGCCTGTGTAAGCTGGACCAAGCACACACTTGAAAGGGGAAGAACCGTCCATAGTATGGACAAAGACTGAGACCCTATCTTTAATAATAATAATAATAATAATAATAATAATAATAATAATAATAATAATAGTTTTAATCATAACAAAAGACATATAATATAAAAATGTCCACTTTCACCATTTATAAGTGTATAATCATCTGTCTTAGGTTTTCTAACAAAGCCCATAGTGTTCTGAATTAAGAAGAGGTTGTTTTAGCTTAATTTTAGGTCAACCTTATCCATTAGACGACCAGGACTGTTTTAGCTTGGTTTTAATGAAAAAGATGCAAGTAATCAGCTTGAACACACACACACACACACACACACACACACACACCTTTAATAGCAAGACTGATTTTGAGGAATTTAAATGAAGCTTCACCAGCTAGGCTTTAGAAATGAGCTCTTGAGTCAGGAATGAGTAAGCCAACACTTAGTGTTAGTCTTTTAGTAATCACAGTACATGACTGACAGGCATGAAGAGAGAAGAATACGGCAGATGTCAGTCTGGAAATTGTGTGGATGGCTGACCAACTGCGAGACAAATTCTTGATTATTCTGAAACACCAGCTTCCTCTCAGTACAGTGGCAGTAACATCTACCTTTCCCTGTTGCTGTGATAATTAAAAGTGATGATGGGGCAGAAAACATTGTATAGAAAACAGGTACTTGAATTATTAGCTATATAGAATCTGCAACATTCATTTACTCAGTGGCATTTTACTAAGCATCTGCTAGGCAGCCCATGTAACCAAGCTAGGGAGTCTGCCCTAGTTAGGGTTACTACTTGCAGTGATGAAACATCATAACCAAAACAACTTAAGAGAAGAAGGGTTTATTGGGTTTACACATAAACATTATTATTTATCTTCAAAGGAAGTCAGGATGGGAACTCAAACTGGGCAGAAACCTGGAGGCAGGAGCTGATGCAGAGGCCATGGAGGGATGCTGCTCACTGGCTCGCTACGCGTAGTAACAAGCTTACTCAACTTTCTTATAGAACCCAGGAGCCATGAGCCTAGAGTTGGCACTACCCACAGTGGGGCTGGGCCCTCCCCTGTCAATCACTAATTAAGAACTGCCCTACAGCTGGGTTTTATGGAAAACGTTTTCTCAATTGAAGTTCCCCCCTTTCAGGTTGACATAAAGCTAGAGGCAGCACAGAGCCACATGTCCTGCAGCACAGGTCTCCTATACCCATCAAGATGAAAAACAAAACAAAACACCCACTTCTATGGCTTATAGCTTCTCTGGCACCATTCGTTGCCCTCCAGAAATCTGTTGTTACTGAATATGTTTGCAATGTTCTTTTCGTGTTAGAGGGGTAGCCAATTATCAGGACATTGCCAACAGCCAGTATTTTGTTTAGTGTCAGAAGCACTTCCAGTCAATGACTAGATACACCTCTCCAGCGGAAATTCAGCGATGGATAGCTTGGGCTCAACCTTTACCTGTGCCGTGTATAATATGAGTCACATCAGTCTCCCATCTACAATATAGATTTGTAATCCTGCCTTTATTTCATAGAGTTGATTTGAGACCTAAGCTAGTATGTGTAGGTGTAGCTGTGATAGGGTCTGCTCAGTGCTTCATGGATATTAGTCATCATTAAGTTATCCATTAATCATTGACATTGAGGATTCTCCTGATGCCATTACGAACATTGGCCTTGTCCCTTGGAAGCCCTTCCTGAACTGGGAGATGCTGCTGAGGACTGTAGAGCCTCAAACTTTAGAAAAGCTCCAGTACCCATCCAGGCAACGCTGAACATAGATAGAGTCTGCTGGCTTCATTTTAACCACCAATTAAACACCCAAGTTGACCCAACCATTCTCTTTGTCTGGGTTAAATAAAACAGCCATGCATTCAGAATGAATATACTCTTTCCACATCCTTTAAGCCAACAATCTTCCTTCTGGAAAGCAACCCTGGGCGAATTATCCCTTTAAGAGAAATTCAAAGATACATGTACAATATTTTTGTACATGACAGAGATTAAAAGCGAAGCTTTAACACAGGCACAAAGATAAAAATCGTTGCTGCGTTCCAGAAGAGGTGTGAATCCAAGTGCAGTGTTTTTGTTGTTTTTTTTTTTTAAAAATAAACTTGGCTGAAAATGGGTTTTATAAATCTTGGAAACACCTAACTTACATTTAAGATATAAAATGGCTGAGAGCAGGACGAGGAGAAAAAGGGATCGGGAGAGGGTTTTGGGAAGATACTGTGCGACGTACGGAGACTGTTTCTCCCTGCTCCTCAAGCCTCGGGAAGAGGACTTGAAGGATCATTTCATAAGCTTGAGAAGACAGCTGAAGCAGCTGGAGGATAGACCCTGGGTCCTAACTCCAATTTGAGAAAGTGTTTGTGACTGGCAGCATCAGAGAGAAGGACAACAGTGGATGAAGTGTGCATCCTGTGAACCCTATGCAGAAACCAGAGAGATCCACCTACCTGGACCCTGTGGCCTGGGATGCCACACTTTGTACCAGTGGGTGGAATGATAACACCAGGAAAGAAGGTGTATATGGAGTAGACTCCTGCTTACAGGGGCCCTGTTAGAGCAGCCAGCAAAGGGCCTCAGCAAATTGTAGCCTACCTTCCCAATGCTCCAGGTAAAAACCTCCCTGTTGCACTCCTGACCTCCCATGCTCCCCAGCCCTGCTAACTATTCAGGTAAGGAAGGAGTCAGCAGGAAGCTGGCTACAACATGCTGCTGCAGGCCTGTGGGGGCATGGAAGGAGCTCATCTTTAAAATCAAAACAAAAGCAAACACACACACACATTAAACAGTGGTTTCTTATTCTGGATTGGACATTGTCACTTCTGAATGATGCTCATGGGACTTCAAGTCACTTTGTAATCATAAAAGCCATGGCAAGGTAAGCCAGTAGGTAAGAGCACCTGCCGCCAAGCTTGACTTCCTGAGAGCAATACCCAGAAGCTGTGCGTGGTGGGAAGAGAGACCCGACCCTGCCAGATGTTCTCCGTCCTCCATATGTATGTACTGGTAGAAGCACACACCACACAGAGATAAATAAGTGGTTTTTAAAAATTTATTTATGTATGTATGTATTTATTTTATTTTATTTTAATTTATTTAGATAAGAAGTCATGGGGCTGCTCAAGTTTCCTACGGAATCTAGGGAATACTTTGGAAAAAAATATTTTAAGTCAAAATTTTGAAAGACAAAATGCTGACTGCTTTCTGGCTGTTTCCTGTGAGCCTAATTTATCAAACGTGCTATTTATATATTCTTTTTTATAATAGAGAAAACTGGGAATAATCTAATTATTAATTATAGCAAAACAGTTAATTACAAAGAATTATACTACATTTATGTTTTAAAGTATGCATATAAACATCAAGCTTCAAACGTAGAATGCTAAAGGATAAATAAGGTTATAATTACCTGACATGTGTGTAAGGAGCCTTTATTTTCTTGTGTGTCCTTTGGTCTGTCTTCCAGCTCTGTCCCCTTCCTTTTCCTGCCCTCTCCAACTATGACAGTGAGGCTGTGGAAAGCCCTGCCTAACCACTGGTGGTAAAGAGGTCAACTGCTTCCCTAAGTAGGTATTGGTTCGCTGTTCAGTGTTCTGTGCACTGTGTTCGGTAAACCATTAATTCCAAGGCATGCAGTACACAATAGCACATTCAAACTAGTGAATGGCCATATAGAAAAGAAATTTCTTGGAATTTGTTCAATCCATTTGTGAAAACTTCATTTTTACAAGGTTGTTTTTTGTTGTTTTTTTTTAACCATACACAATGATTCAAACAAAGCAAAGCCAAACAAAACTTTGAGCAGTTTAAAGCAAGCAGAAGAGTCTGGGAAAACCCACCTGGGAAATGCCACCCTCAAGTATAATTCACCAGCAAGATATTGCTAAGGAGCTGGGTGGCTTTGGGATGTCATTCCATTCTTTTCAGTGAGTGTTTCCGACACAAATCTTATTTCTGTCCATTAATGGAAAACAGGAGGAGCCTCTGACAGCTCTCCAAAGAGCCTCATCCCACCCCTTTCAGCCAAAGAAATCTAACGTGAAGCAAAATGGGCCTGTGAGTGATGGGCGTGTAGAACTCTGAGGATTAAGTAATGAGAGGGCTTTCCTGCAGTGTGTTACTTTGTACCTGGCTGCTCTGTCATGTGGCAAACGAGTTCTCCACTGTATGGTTATAAACACCACCATGTATCTTGTAGGAAATTGGATTGCCATCAATGAACCCTGTTCCTGTTATAACCCTAGCACCACAGGGAGGAACTGTGTAATAGGAAGAAAGATAGTAAAAGGGCCAGGAGTCTGCTGCGAGACAGGACAGGGAAGCTACACCCATAAAATCTCAAAATATTGTCACCTAAACATGGCTAGGCTAGCTGATGAGGGCAGAGGAACTCTCATTGGGCCCCACCCCTAGATGAGGAATTGTTGACAATTAGTGACTGCTGAGAAAAGGAAAATCAGTCTTCCCCAGGGGCAAGCTCCAACCCATGGGTTATCCAATGCCAAGTGGTCAGCCTTAAACACATATACATGCAAGCAATACTGAATGGATCATCAGGTTTTACACACACACACACACACACACACACACACACACGAATAATAATTAAAGAAGAGGTAATGCACTTGACAGGGAGTAAAGAAGACATGGGAGGAATCAGGGTGGAAATGATATGAATATGTAGAAATCTCTCCAAAAAAATAAGATTTTAATTGAAAATAAAATAATTAAAAAGTTAATTTTAAAAGAAAGATAATATTTATCAAGATCTATACATTCAAACACAGGTGCCTGTATCTGTCTGCTCCTAAAACTTGTCTGAAAGTGTTGGATCCCTAACTCCTTTCCTCTTAGGAAATCTCCTAAGAATCCTTGTCAAGAGCTGGCCTTGTAGCAGTGTGCAAAGCCTTTGAAACCACGAAGGCAAAGGGAGAGCAGTATAATTCTACAATCTCTGTGGTAACAAACCTGGGGTTTTCTGCTTGCCAATTTCCTACAGCTTGCATGCACAACCCTGAGGGCCTCTGCAGAGATTTATGGATCTCTTGGGATTTGAACACAGACACCTACTTTACCCTTCAGATTGCTCAACTCCATTCTGCCTGGTTGTAAAATTATGAAACCTTATATTTCCAGGCAAAAGTGGCTGATGTTCATTGGCTGGTTCGTACAACTTCACTATATAGTACTTAAAAGGTGATGCCTCCCCTTAGTCCCAGCACTCAATACAGAGGCAGGCAGATCTCTGTGAGTTGGACACAAGCCTGGTCTGTGGAGTGAGTTCTAAGCTAGCCAGGGCTTCCTAACAAAACCCTATCTTGAAGAAAGAAAAAATATTCTTCCTATAGAAATATGATTATTTACTTCATCAATTTTATGTTTTCTCAAATACAAATTCCTAAAACATTGACTTTAATCCCCACATACCCACGTTTGAAACTGAGCAAGGAAAGTCCCCAGGGATAAGCATTATTAGATAGATGCTTACATCTAGAGGGAATTGGAGACACTTTAAAGATCAGCTGGGAACCATTTCACAAACGTGTGGGAAGTGTTCTCGTTTATAATCTATATCTCACTTAGGGCCACGCGATTGAGAGTGGCCAGAAGTCTGTGGTTAAAACATAGTAAATGAGCAATCAAATACTATGGCCAGGGGAGAAAAAGATGTTATACTAGAAAAATGCACAGAAGACATAAATAATGTATCAAGTAGGTCACTCAATATGAGCTACAAAGTCTCCAGGAGTTATTAAAATCCTTTGTTATTTATGGGCCCATTTTACAAGCAATCATTCTTCCTTCCAAATGTGCTCTGTGTGAATGACAGAAAGCCTATTTTCCTCCAGTACTACTCTGGTTAATTCAGAGGTTTGGTAATTTTCCTAATGGAAAAAACTCAAATTCATAAAAAAAACAAAAAAGAAAGAAAGAAAGAAAGAACAGAAAATGTTCATGGACTCCCTGGCAGAGGGCCTGAGACCATATTCAAGATGTGATACAGAACATTTATTTGATTGCTTTCCCTTTCAACACACACTGGAGCTCTCCAAAATTGGTTTGCCTCCATTCCAAACTCTTGGCACAGCTCTTTCCTGGGTCCTTGGATGGAGTGAAAGCATGTATTGTTGGTATCTTATCCAAGAAAACAGATGGATGTACTGGTGAAAACATGCTATCGAGAAGTTGCAAATGCAAATGAGCTAATCTGGATATCATATAGGACCAACCTTGATGTAAATAAAGGTGGAAACCTGGAAAGTGAATATGCCCCAATCTCATTGTTTGCTGACTCAATTTAAAATACACTAGGAAAAGCAAAGGGGAAAGGGTAGGCTAGTAAACACAGTTAGGTTAGGACACAAACAAGAGGGAGACCACACTCTCAGAATCCTGGGGAAGGCTCTCTCCAAGCTTCCTCTCTCTCTCCATGATAGCCTTCCCCACTGATGATGTCCTAATGAGGACCCAAAATAAAATGATGTGGCTGCAGCAAGCAGACCCAGGACAGTACCACACATTTAATCTATCAGAGAAATTCTAGGACCAGTACAAACAGCCCAGCTGTAGCTTCCCAATTAGCCTGCTGGACAGCTCCAGTGTCTTTTCTGCAGTGCATACATCCCATCAGAATGGACATAGCTAATGGAGGGCCAATTTAGAGATGGCACAGCTGCCAGTCCTGAGGTGGAATGTCAAGACTTGAACGTCCCATCCCTTTTTATCTGTAAATGAGTCTTTCTTTTTCTCTCTTATTTTATTTATTTCATTTTTTTCTTTAGCATGTTTTACAGATTAGTGTCTTACAATTTATATTCACATTCAACACCTCTTACAAATCCTACTTTTCTCACAAGCTATTTCCACACTCATTATATAAACTTAAGATCATAGGAATTTATTATCCATCTCATAAGCTGCTGGTTTGCTTTCACTGTGTACTAAAAATGTTCCCTACTCTTTGCCGTCTTCCACGGCATAAAGAAATGCGTACCACATTTTTTAAATTTTTGCCTATCATCAAAATCCACAGAGATCCTTTCAAGAGGCTGTGAACCCCCACATGTTCTTCAGGCTCTCTCTTAGAGTTTACAAACTTTGATTCCTTTCAGGAGAATATAAATAATGGTTTTAAGGGTAATTTGAGTTAAATATCCTGGGATCTTGAAACAGGGAGGGTAACTACTATCCTATAAAATCTCTAGGACATGATTTTTTTTTTCCTTTTCAACATTGAATTACTCAGCTGTGGATAAACCGAATCTAAACAGTGGCCTAATTTCTTTTTTCATGAAAAATTCACTTTGAGCAAATCAACTATCAAAAAATTAACCTAAGAGTATGAACAAGGTACAAAACTAACAGAAACTAACAGAATCTGACTAAATATGGTTCTGGATGATCATGTTATTCAAGAAGTCCTTTAACTGGGGTGTCAAAATGGGACTTTCCCATCACTACCTTATTGTGAGATTAGTCAAAGCATCTATTGCCATCTCTGCACATGTGTGGCCCTACACATAAGAAAAGAAAAATTTCCCGCCCAAGGGACTCCTCACAGCCTAGCTTTCTCCACAATGGCAGAGAGGACAAGTCCATGTTATCTTGCCCTCTTGTCTGCAGACACATGAAACTACAGTCAAATCTCAACTCTCCTACCTGCCGTCTCTATGGTCCTTTGAAGCTGTCTGACCTCTCTAAATCAAGGCCTCTTCACTTACAAATCGATATTAATAATATCCATGTAGAAGGGTCACAGCTAAAAGTCAAAAGAAGTTACTTCCATGGATGATGTTGTACGGTACATCTAGCTCAAGCCCCTCTTGCACTCATCATAGACATTGTCATGTTGATCACCATTATTGTTGCTGGTGGTGTGATTAGCAAGGCCAACATCAGAGTAATAATGATGCTTTTTTTAGGAGTATAATTTCACAAATATCTCTCTATATACCACTAGCCATAATACCCAAAATATTTTCAATGAAGTAGAGCCTCTTACTTTAGAGTTTGCAAAAGATCTTAAAATAAGAGTCTCCACCTGGAATGTGACACATTAACTTAAATGAATCCTTTGTCTGGGTGTAAGTTTTGAAAACAGTTGGGTATTAGCACTTCCCAAACAAACAGAACCAAAATATAATAGATGATAGATAGATAGATAGATAGATAGATAGATAGATAGATAGATAGGTAGATAGACAGATAAATGATAGAAGATAAGAGATTTATTATAGAAGCCCACAGTATGCCATCTGTAAATTGGAGAACCAGGAAAGTCAATGATGAACTAAGAAAGTCAACGATGAAACAAGAAAGTCAATGATGTCATTCAGTCTGTGTCCAAAAGCCTAAGAATAGGAACTCTGATTCATCAATCTGAGGGCAATCCCATCTGAAGAAGAGCGAGGAGGAGGAAGAAGAGGAGAAGGAGGAAGAGGAAGAAGAAGAAGAAATACATTTTTCCTCTGCCCATTAGTTTTTTTCGGGTTGCTGATGAATAAGATCATGGCTGCCTAGTTTTTTTTAGTCAATCTATTGATTAAATGTTAATCTCCTAAGCAAACACCCTCACAGAGGCATACCCAGAAATGGTTTTACCACTATCTGTACATCCCTTAGTCTACTCAAGTTGAGACAGAAAATGAATCATCACTAATGAAAATAAAAAATAGAGCATGCTGGCTAGTTTTATGACAACTTGACACAGCTAGAATCATCTGAAAGGAGGGAACCTCAATTGAGAAAACAAAACACATAAAACACAGCTTTAGTGCAGTTTCTTCATTAGTGACTGATGGGAGAAAGCCTAGCCTATTATGGATGGCTCCATCCCCATGATGTTCTATAAGAAATAAATCTGAGTTAGCCATGAGTAGCCAGCCAGTAAACAGCACCTTTTCATGGCCTCTGCACCAGCTCCTGTTTGCAAGTTCCTGCCCTGTTCAAGTTCCTGTCTTGACTTCCTTTGGTGATGAACAGTGGTGTGGAAGTGTAAGCTGAATAAACCCTTCCTTCCCCAGGTTGCTTTGGCCATGGTGTTTCATCACAGCAATAGTGACCCTAACTAAGACCCTCTGGGAGAGGCTGAGTCGGGGGAGACTGAAAACTTTCAAGCGGGTGCAGTCTGTGAAACCAGAGGAGGAGTTTGGGTATGGACTCCATCACTGTCGTTGTGACCCTTTTAAAGCTCTCTGAATCTCAACATCCTCATTCATAAAATGAGGACAGTTATGGAGCTACTTTTATATGGATTCAAACATGCACAGTGACTAATGCCTAGAAGGGCACATGAAGATTTGGTTTCCCTTCCTGTGCATTTCCAGTGCTGCCAGGACTGATCCTGTTTTCTTACCTTGTATTCTTCTTTCTGGCCTCCAATGCCTTTCTACAGAGAGTAAGCAGAAAGTGCAGAGATGTTTAAGATTTTAATTTCTGTATGAAGATAAAAAGCAACAGCAGCCATGTGTTGAAGTATTTGGTGGAGAGAGTCAAAGCACCATCAGCCTGCTACACCATTAAGAAAAATCTTCAACACTGGAAGAAGTCTCAGGCTAGAAGGCTTTGTTCATACAGCTTTGGGATCTGTCCTAAAATTTGGCCTCTCTGAGCTGTGGAATTTGCCAAAAGCCTAGAAAATGTGCTCAAATTTGCTCTGTGCAGTCTGAGACCCTCCTTAAGCCTCTGGGTCCTCATCAAGAACTCATCAGGGTTAAACTGAGGCACTGACATTCACCAGACTCCACAGATCCTTGAGGCCATCCCTGAGTTCTCATGACTAAACTGAAGTGACAGACAAGAGCTATAGGGATGCTTCCGCAGGGTAAGCTTTCTGGTTCTATCATTTAAGAACCACTAACCACATATCCCAGAAGAGAGGGGACTTTTCTAGCAACTCATATCTCCTCTGTGTGTGTGTGTGTGTGTGTGTGTGTGTGTGTGTGTAGTACATACATTTGGAATATATATGTAAACAAATTTGTGAGCCCATGTGTGAGTGTACAGACCATAATAGGATGATGGTATGGATGCCTTGCATCTTTGACAGAATGTCTCATTGATATGGGAGCTAAGCTGGTGGTTACCAACCCTTACCAATCCTCCTGCATCGACCCATCACAGAGCTGGAGTTACTGGCACCTGCGACCCTACATGGGTGGTAGGAATTCAAAAGCAGGTTCTCATCCTTGCATAGCAAGCCTTCTTTCCCACTGAATCATCTCTTCCCCAACCTCTTCTAGTACTCATACTTCAAAGGAAAGGGTCAGATATGTAGTGGGAGAAGGCTAATGGTTAATATAAAGAGTGGGAGGGGTCAGGAACAGTATCTAGCAGCAAAGCCCTAATTTACAAAACAATGAAAATTTTTAAATACTTTCCCCTTTCCAAACAAACTAACACTCAATATGGGTTTAGTGTATGCCTGGCAGTGTTTTAAAGGCCCCGCCTTCTTTCTTTCTCACAAGAGCCAGGTAATCAGTAAGTAGTTGGCAGATAACACTTGAGAAGATGGAAGAACAGGAAGTTAAGTAGCTTCCTAGAAGTTGTACAGACAACAGATGTAAAGCCAGGATCCAAAGACAGGCAGGCTGGCACGAGAATCTGTGGATTATTCATTGAGAGAAACCAGAATAACAGCAAACATTCACTGGACCCTACATTTGAGACACAACCTTAAGTATCTGTTTTGCTGCTGGCCCTGGTGGTACAGGCCTGTAATTCCAGCACTTGGAAGGCAGAGGCAGAAGGATTTTGAGTTGGAGTCCAGCCTGGAAAATATATTGAAATTCTATCTCAAAAAAGAAAGAAAGGAAGGAAGGAAGAGAAAAGAAAAAACAGCAGAGAAAGAGAGAGACAGACAGAGAGAGGCATAGACAGAAAGAGACAGAGAGCTATTCTACATGGATCCTCTCATTCAATTCTTACAGTGACTCCTGTTTCATCGATAAAGTAATTCAATATAGTGCATGATTCAAGGTCCAGTTCCAGAAATCTACTTGAGTAAAAGAACACTTGGCCATTTTACACCACAAACCGAACCATCTGTGGTGATGCTGATGAGTAAACTGTGAGGTAGTTTTTGCCGCCTCTACTTCAAAGGCCTTTCTTTATCTTTGTTGTTTACAGCTATCTGCCCATTCAAACAGACAAACAAGTGGTGCTTTTTGAGGCCACAGGTCTCCTGCTCTGTTTTGCTAGCAGTTCAGCAAAAACCCCATCTGTTTATGCCACATCACACTGTGAATTCATTCGTGTTGCTTCTGCCCAGATGTGAAAGACATTAGCTAATGAGGTCTGTGCTCATGTCACGCAGAGAACATGCTTAGCTGTTCCTTAGGAAGTTCCATTAGCCACTCTCTGTGTCTCCTATAACCATCTGAAGCTCATCCCAGATGACAGGGTTTAACTATGGCAAACGGATCCAGTTTTTCTTACCACCTAAGACCAAAAAAAGGCAGTTCTTGAAAGTTCTGTGCTTTGGGTTTTTTGTTTGTTTGTTTTTATGTTTTCTATCTTTCTGTAACCAGCCTTAGGCTGCTGAGAGTTCTCAGAATGCTGGGTTCCTCTTCAGCTTCTTCAGAAGTGATAAACTGATGGTATTTGAGGGTTTGGGGTTTGAGGGAGGAGAAGTTTGGGGAAGGAAACAGTGACACAGCCCAGGATTTCTTCTTAAGCCATGTGCACAGTTTACACTGGCTCTGAGGTCAGAGAAAAATGACGTGCAAGGAGTCAGGCAGGCCGACACTGTCACAGGATTCTCATGTGAGGCCAGCAGAAGATGCATGCAGAAGACAGAGCTATGCTCAAGAATAGCATCTTTCTGAAAAGTGAACAGGGTGATAAAAGGCTTCCTTGGGATTTGCCTTCAACAGGCTCCAGTGAAATAGGCCAGGTTGCTTCTCTTTTGTGACTCCAAATCCATGTGCACCCTTATCCTAATCCCTTAGCCCTCACACCCAGCCTTGGCAACAAGCAAGACCCAAATATTGGGAACAAAGCTGACAAAATCCTCAACTCTTCAATGAAAGGAAATGTATCTCAAGTTCCCCAAGTTCTCAGACCAAGTTCTCAGCACAAAGGAGATTCATTTGCCCCAGAGGGACAGAGAGCAGGGACAGGGACAAAGACAGGAGAAGAGGGGAACAAGGGAGAGGGGAGAAAGGGGGGAAGGGAGGGGAGAGGGGCTTTTCTCAGGGAGGGGGATGGACAACAAGGACTGCCTCTGGATAGAGAGGAGACTAACATGGCGCATAGGAAAATTGTGGTTTATAAAGGTAAAACAGGAGACCCTGCGTTAAGACAAGATGGTTCATTTTAATTGGATATGTTAATTAGATGAGCTAAAGAGGGCTTTTGATAACTGCACTTTGGTAGTCAGCCACAGAAGGGGCTGACCAAATAAGAGAATAGACCTTGGGGCTAGCTTTAGGAATGGAATCTGATGGTTTTTAGCAAGGCAACGGAAAGTGAGGAGAAGGCAAAGGCCTGCCAGAGCCATGCTCAGGCTGCCCAGGGTCCCTTCACCCAACCTATGAGGAAGCCCTTCCTCCCTATGCTTAACATTCTGGGGAGAGAACTGGAGATTAGCAGGCAGATTTGGTATGGGGAATCAGTCTGCCATGGGAATGCAAAATGGAAGGCAGAGTCTGTAACTGCATTTTCTAACCCTTTGCATGCACTTTCCCCCCAGGGCCTTCTCCTTCTCTCCCCTTTGCAGTCCACCTCTGTCCTCTACCTCCTGAGTTTTAAAAAGCTTCCTCCTATTTTGTATCTCAGTGGGCATACAAGCTCACTGGGAAGAGACGGTGAATCCAGGTAGCCTTAGGGTGCTGGTCCACTTAGTGTTTTATGAGAACCTGAAAAGGCAGCCCTTTCCCATGGGCTGTTGGCATAGAGAGAGGAATGTGGCTCAGTTCTCAGCCACAGGACCCCTGACCAGGAGCTCTTGAAGTGAACATAAAGTGCACAGCCATGTGGGACAACCAGCCTGGGGAGGTGGAGGGGGTGGGGAGCAGGGGATTCAAATCTTCAGATCAATGTAACACGTGACAAATGGGTCAGGGACAGATGAGTAAAAACACTCCATATAGAGAATGGGCTCTGCACTACTGGATGTAACCAGAAGGTCACCTTCTAAGTGGGGAGGGCACTATGTAAGAGAAAACTGGCCAAGCAGAGATGGGAAGGGAGAGGAAGCAAACCGCCCGGTCTTCACGCTGCTGCTTTCTCCCTCCTGTTTGTATGTGCCTTTCTTTAAAATATTTCCTCCCAGTCCTTGCTTTCATTCATTCATCTGTCTTCCCTCAGGTCTTTGTGTGCATGAGGAAGCCTGTTCTGATTCTGTCTGTGCTAAGCCTTCTCAGCAGTAAGTATAGCACATTGGTCTCCATAGTTACTAACCTCAATCGTGCCACGCACTTCTGAGACAGAAATGGAGACACCTGAGGCTGCACAAACATCAGATTTCCTGAATCTCTGAGGTTATTTGGCTATAGTCTTCAGCCCAGGCAGTTGATTTTTTACTGTCTCTTTGTCTCCTCTCTGTGTGGTTTTAGAAGATGAGGTAAACGTATAAGAAACATTAATGCCAGCACACTAGATCCATGGATACGTGATTGACACGATATATCAGTGAGCAGTTTATCTGTTGCTCCTCCAAATAATATTTTTAGAACCTAGCTCTCCTTAGCTAACTGACATATTAGAAGAGCATATTGCCGACATATTTGGGTTGGTTTGTTTCCTCACCTAAAACAAATAAGGGGCTAGTAATAGAGGCAAAGAAGGTTGTCTAAAGTCTTCTATAAAGGGATCTTCTCTAAGCTATAAAGAGTACCTAACTTCCCTGGGAAAGTACCATTGACAGAGCTCATGATGAGGGGATAGGACTCCCTTTCTCACTTTGTTTTGCTTTGTTTTGTTTTGACAGGATTTTTACTCTGTATCCCGGGTTGGTTTTGAGTTATGACTCTCCTTCCTCAGATTCCCCAGTACTGAGATATTGGGTATGTGCCACTACATTTGTCTTTTACTGTTTTGGTTTAGTTTTTAGTTTTTTGTTTGGTTTGTTTCAGTGTGTGTGTGTGTGTGTGTGTGTGTGTGTGTGTGTTTACATTGAATTTATTATATTCTGTCTTTAAGTATTCTCATTGGCCCCAGGTTCACCTTCCACAGAGTAGAGCATGTCTTCTGTAATTGAAGCAAGAGGCCTGTATTCTGGTCCCATTTTAACCACCCTGCTACTTTGAACAAAGTGAAGTTAGCTTCTTGGAGCTTTGATTTCCTCACTTAAAAGACGAAAACAATGTCTTCCTGGTTTCCCTCCCAGTCAAAAGAAATTAAACAGAAAGAGTAAAGGCTCTTTGAGAACTGTAAGGCTCTGTATAACGGTTTCCTTTTATTCCCACGTAAATCTTCCAAGTATCTGAAGACATCTGGTTAGCCCTTTGGTCTTTGCAAGCGTTATAGTTCTGATTTTTTTTTTTTTTTAAATCTGGGTCAACTATTCTCAACAGAAAGCTTTCCACTTGTCAACTTCTTTTTTAAGCTTAGCACTCAAAATGACACCCCAGAGATATGTAGAGATAATCTCTTGTGCACTGTGTAAAAGCATTCACCTGTCAATAAAAGCTGAATGGCCAATAGCAAAGCAGGAGAGAATGGGTGGGACTTCCAGCAGAGAGAGGATGCTGGGAAAGATTCAGGCACAGGAAGATTCACCACTCGGAGGAAGTCAGAAGTATGGAACTCAGGTGAGGTTACTAACCAGCCACGTAGCAAGTATAAACGAAATAACTGAGTTATGAGCTAAGTGGGAAAAATGCCTACCTTAAGATCATAAGCATTGTAAATAAATGTAAGCCTCCATATTATTATTCGGGAATTGGGGCAGACAGAGAAAAAAGCCAGGCGGTTACAATGATACAACTAACAAAGGGTAAAGGGTGTGATTTGAGGTCATCCCTGCCCACCCTGGCTTCCGGCTGTTCACAGAGCACTTCTATTTTTACCGCCTTGGGTTACACCATGGCCTTTATGACCTCTTCTATACTGTAAGTTGGGGTCAGATAACAATTTGCTTTTTTTATAAATAGACTTTCTTTTTAAGAACAGATTTTGGTTCATGACAAAGCTTGAGTGTTGGGGACAGAGGTCCCCCATACATACCTTGTCCCTCCCACATTTCCAAGACTTGGTTTTTCTGTTCTAACATGGAGCTATCAGAGCTGACCCAGTGTTTCCTGAGTTCATTGAACGTTCGGGCACCCATCCACAAACAGTTCTATGTTTGTGCTAAATGAGTTCTTCCCTGTTGAATTTCATCTTGTTGCTATCAGCTCACTGTCAAAAAGGAAGCTGCCACATTATCCTTCCGCTGCCTTGACCTTGTGTATGGAATGGACCTTTGGGCAGTGGAATGACTTCTGTGGCGTTTCAAATGTTCAGTAAACATAACTCCATGGAGGAAGATAGGTGCTCTGCCAAAGGAAATCTCCCTAACCAAGGCCCATAACGATCATGTCTGTGGTGAGAGAAGCTAGTTTTAATAAAATTAAGATGATTGCGCTATCAAAGTGTTTTTAGCATTAATAGATGTTTCCGTTTCTAGAGAGCAATCGACATAATTGTGCGCCCAAAGTTTGAAAACGTCTTTATTCTGAGCATCTTACATGCTTTTTTTTATAATTAAAATACTTGCTCAATAAAACACCACCTAGAAATTCTCTGTCCTGTAAAACAGGAGAGATAAACGCCCACCAAAGAAGTAGCCAATCATTATTGATAAAGAAAAAATTCAAAAGGACTTTCTCTTCTGCCTCTTTTTATATACTAGGCCAGTGGGAGGTGGTACTCTTATCTACCATACAATAATACAATCAGGAATCCTTCGTATGCAAGTTACAAACCTGTTACTGAAACTTAAGGAAGTCCGCAAGTGGGAGAGAGACATTGGGAGTGGAATTTACTGGTTTGTGTGCAATTAGACCACCCAGAGACTAGTGAGGTGGTTCAGCAAGTGCATTAGTCATGACTCTAAAAACTGATAGAATATACATACACACATACTCATACACACAGACAGACAGACTTACACATATATGTGCATTTATTAGACTGACTTACATCATGTGGCCCAGGTAGTTCAACAATGGCTGTCTCATGATAGAAAAGTCAAGAAGTTGTTCAGCCCTTGAGGCTGCTTGTCTCTTGCTGCTCCAGTCTGGTGCTGGAGTCCTGAAGGATTCCTGGAGAGCTGCTGATCTTCAGTCTGAGTTGGAATCCTTAAGAAGCTTGATTTCAGCCACAGCAATGGGGTAGATAACTTGCCAACAAAAGTGAGGGTGAGCAGACAGAAACTGAAGTTTCCTTCTTCCTTGTCCTTTAATGGCCTAGATTTAGGGTGAGTCTTCCTGCTTCAAACAATCTGATTAGGAAAATCCCTCACAGGAATGCCCAGCAGAGTGAGTGTTAGTTGATTCCAGACGTAGTCAAGTTGACAACCAAGATTAGTCATCACACAAGGTGAATGCCCCTCCTCCCAAGCCTGATAGCCTGAGTTCAATCCCTGGGACCCACATGACTTCCTTACATTATCTTCTAACATCTGCTCACATGCTGTAGTAGAGAGAGAGAGAAAGAGAGAGAGAGAGAGAGAAACAGAGACACAGAGACACAGAGACACAGAGACAGAAACAGGCAGAGACAGAGACACACATACAAAATAAGTAAGTAAATAAATAAATACATATTTTAAAATACTTCAGCAATACCATTCCTGGACATGAAGAATGTAACAACAGAAGACCCTGATTTTATTTTATATTTTCTTTTTCCCCATATTAGGCTTCAAATTTTCAAATCCTTTTGGGGTTTTTTTTTTTTTTCAGCCCCAAACAATATTTTGATCAGACTGAAAACCTCCTCCCATGGTTTTCATTTTGTAACCGTGCTGTTTGAAGGCGTTGTTTAGACTTAATATTCTTTAGACTCCAACCCTCATTTCCTCTTCCAGCCTTTCCCACCTAAGTCCTAGGTCAGCACTCCTAGGTCTTAGTAACCAGCAATAAGGAAGTAAAACATAGTTTTTGACTCAGCCACGCCTGACTCTGCTGCTCGGTGTTCCTCCTGAGAAGCAGAGAAGAAAGAAGAACTGAGGAAGCACAGAGGCTGAGCCTAGTGGTGTATGCCCAGAATCCCAACTCTTAGGATACTGGGGCAGTAGGACTGCTACAAGTTCAAGGCTAGCCTGGTCTATACGGTGAGACCCTGTCTCAGAATTTAAAAGAAAAACAAAAGGTCTTCATTATTTAGCTGGTTCCACTTTATTTAGCCATTGGTGTCCTCTGTTGGGAAAGGTATTTATTTGTTGGCCGACCCTCATTTGTAAAGAATTTATGGCTTTCCTTTAGAAAAAAAACTCAAAACCAGATCTGGAGAAATGACTCATTGGTTAAGAGCCCTGGCTGCTCTTCCAGAGGACCTGGATTCAATTTCCAGCAACCATAAAGCAGCTGATAACTATCTCCTGGGAGATCTAACACTGTCTTCTGGCCTCTAAGGGCACTGGGCACACACATGGTGAGCAGACATACATGCAGATGAAACACCTTTTATAAAGTTATTTTAGGAAATACACTCAATCCTTCAAAGAACCAACAACAGCTTCCTTTTTTTTCAGGTAGATATTAGTCTCTTGCGGCCCACTGATTCTCTCTTATCTTTGTTTAGGTAATAAATTCCTCATGCAGATAACACTCTTGGGCAGTCTTCTTTATAGGATATTTACTGTTCACCATGTCCACCTGTATTAACTTTATTGCTGTGATGTGATGCAT
>JADRCH010000006.1:8102647-8190301 GCA_019843965.1 Rhynchomys soricoides | reverse complement strand
CCACTTCTAGATTGTCCTCTGCTGCCTGATGTGACTTCTCTGCTTCTGTTCTTGCTACCCTGTTTACCATTTGCTGCCAGAAAACTCTCTTACCTCTCTGAAACTGTACATCAAAATAAACTTTTCCAGAACTCACTCTTTGGCATGACATTTTATCACAGCAGCACAAATGTAACTAATGTGAAGTTTAATGTTGGTTCTCAGCTCATTTTCTCATTTCATTCAGTCCAGGATCCAAGCCCATGGGATGATATGGTTTGCATTTAGGTGGGTCTTCCCTCTTGAATTAAGCCTTCCCGAAAATACACTCCAAGGATGGATCCAGTCAGTCTCATGCCTAGGCAAAGAGATGATACCATGCTCTGCTCACAGACTTCAAAGGACAGAGGTCAGATTCACACAAGATCACAGACAAATATGATCACGGATATTCACAGCCACGATCTTTACAATAGTCCTGTACTAACCAGCCTCCTGCTATTGTAACAAAGTGCCTGAGATAATTGACTTAGACAAGAAACAATTTTCTTAGCTCATGTGTTTTGAGATTCCAGTCTATCATCAAGTGGTCCCACTGCTTGGGAACTCTGAAGGCAGTGTCTGAAGAGAGAATAAAGCCTCCTTTATCATGAACCAGGAAGCAGTAGAAAGAAAAAAGAAGAGACTAGGGTCTCACAGTCCCCTTCAAGAACACTTCCCCCAAAGACCTGAAGGCCTCGAACTAGGCTACACTTCCTTGAGGACCCGACACTGCCCAATAGTGCCCCACTCAGAACCAAGCCTTTAAAATCTTTTGGGACACTAAGATGGCTCAGCAGGTAAAAACACTGCTGAGCAAGCCTGATGACCTGAGTTCCATCCCTGAGGGCCACGTAAAAAAAAAACAAAAAACAAAAACAGGTGCACTGTCCATATCTATAATCCCACAGTTCTTGGGCAATATGGGAGGCAGGGGACAGGAAAATCACTTGGAAATTTATGGCCAGTACACAGCACAGCAGAAGTAACAAGAAAGTCAACATCTCAGAGAGGTAGAAAAAGAACTGACTCCGGAACATTGCCCTTTAACCTCCACAGTCTGCCCTGGCACACACTAGTCTACACATCAACACACCTACCACACACACCATCACCATAAATAACAACAACAATAACACATAAAAATATCAAAAATACATGAACTTATGGGATAATGTTTTTCCAAATGATAGCAAGCCCCAAATTCAAAACAACCCACATTCACAACAGCAGATGAATAGATTAATAAAACATGGTATAGTCATCTAATGAATAATTTCAGCTCTAAAAAGGAAGTACTAATAGATGCCACACTGATGAGCATTGAAAACGTCATTCTAACTGTAAGACACCAGACACAAAAAGCCACACATGATATTCAAGTGAAATATCCAATACAGGCAAAAATCCATACAGACAGAAATCAGATTGATGCTTGCTAGGGGCCAGGAGGAGAGACAGGGAATGACTGCTAATGACATATTGTTTCTTTTAGGGATAATAAATATGTTCTAAGATTAGATAGTTGCATATGAATATACTCAAAACCATTGACTGCTTTGAAAGTGAAGCTGGGGGCAAAACTGATTACAGTTAGTAGTTGGTGCATGAAGGACCTGAGCTGGACCCCCAGATGCTACTTTTAAGAAAACAAACCTGAACACAATGGCACACACTTGTAATGCCAGTGCTGATGAAGTTAAGAGGGGCTAAGACTCACTTGCCAGACAGCCTATACAACCTATTTGGAGAGAGAATCCTGATATCCTGTCTCCCCCCAACCACCAAAAAAAAAAAAAAAAAAAGATTATCAGAGATTGGAGAATGACATCTGAGGTTGCCCCTTGGTCTCCTCTCATAGCTGTGCATGTACACACATAGAGAGAGAAAGAGAGAGAGAGAGAGAAATTGGTGAAACATGAATTATGTCTCAATTAATCTATTATTTAAAAATGTTTTAAGGACCCTCTTGTTGGAAATTGCTGAGGGACCACAGGTTTTAGAAACAGACTGGGCACCTCTTATCAAGCCCTGGGGTTGGTCTAGCCCTTCTCAATCAAATGTAGAATACTTATCCTCTGATGGGCTGTTTTAGAGTCTCCATCTGAACACATGGGAAATTCCCATCTGGCAGCTTTACACTTGGTTCTATTTCCAGGCTCTTACTAAAACTAACCATGATGCTCGAGACGTCCACAACACCCTCCTTACAGAATAGTCACCTTTCAAAACCTCTAGCAGAGGTTTAAATCCCTCTCCACATGGCTACAGAGACTACCACTGTCTATTCAAAAGCCAAGGACACTACAGTGCTTTGTGATCCCAGAAACACAGGAAATATATTCACTGAATAACATTAGGTAAGTCAACCGCACTCTAGTGGGTGGCCCTCAACGCAGGAGTATATGAGCAGCACAAATCAGATTCTATGGGTCATTAAAAAAGAAGAAGAAAAAGAAAGAGAAAGGGGACAGAAGTTGGGGAGGGAGACAGGGTTGGTCTGGGAGGAGTTAGGTGAAAGAGTGGAGGTGGTATGATCAAAACACACTGTATGAAGTTCTCAAACAATTAGCAAAAGTGTCACAGTAAATGTTAAAAAACAAAACCTAAGCCCAATATTGAGTGTATCTCATACAGAGAAGCCATTTCTTATTTTGTTGATCTTGTGGCAATTATTTCCACCATTGACAATTATAACCATTGGTATCGTTACTGGAGGACATGTTTTATTCACTCACAACTTTAGTGAGAGTCTACTGTTATACACAGATGACTCCTTATTCAGGGGAAGCTTACTTCATTTCAGTTATCAATTGTATTTTGAGGCTGGAACTATAGCCCAGAGATTGAATGCATGCCTAGCACTCAAAAGAACCCCATGATTCTATCAATGATTACTACTGGTGATCAAGGAAAGAGACTAAAGGCTGGAGGTGTAAGTTAGTGGTAGATAGTATGTATGCACAAGGTACAGGCAAGGTCCTGGGTTTGATCCTACCACCACAATAAAGGAGACAGACGAGACAAAGATTGACTGTAGATAATCATCAGGAACAACTGACCTACACACGTGTGGCCAGACAGACACACACACACACACACACACACACCGCTGTGTAAGCCCTAAAATCCAAATACTTCCAGATCTTGTGTTGCAAAACATAAACTCTTATGATCTCAATTTCCCCCCACTTTTTGTTACTGGTTTTATCAGAGCTAACACAGTAGGAAGAAGATGTTATAGCAAGATTCATGTAAATATTAATAAATTTATTTTTTCTTCAAGGGGCATTTCACAATTTCAGTTTGTAGAAGTGGTTACAGGATTTTTTTCTTTTCTTTTTTGGTCCAAATGTTAATGCTTACCACATTTCCATTAATCAACAAACAGCAAAGCTACCATCGATGTCCAGCTTGCCACTCCCCTAAAAGGAGTTGCTTTCCAACTTCCTCCCAACTTGCAAACCCTCCAGAACTTCACTCAACTGGAATTTGCCACCTCACTGTATCTAGAATGACTCACTACAACACTTTCAAAGAGCATGTCCAGTGTCCTGGGCCTCTCAGTCCAGGACCACCACAGACTGCAGCCTTACTTTAGGATTGGTTGACCTCCATTGGTCTCCATTCTTGTTCCAAAAGAACACTTGTGTTTGGGGGGCGGGAAGTGGTGTACAAGTGAAAGAATACATGAAGGGGTGTGTGTGCGTGTGTGTGTTCCACTTCCTCATCTTTCAGAGATTGAGTAGAGAAAGTAAACATGAGTGTGATATCTAAAGAAACATCATACATGGTTAAGAAGGAAGCCTAAACCTGAACAGAAGTCCCCCCCTTTTCAGATGAAGGATGGTATGTCTGGAGAGATTAAGAAACTGACAGGCACATAGCTGGTAAGTAGTCAACACCATCTGAGCTGTAAGTGCTGGGCCTACAGTGCCCTCCAATGCTGTTTTTACTCAGTTCTTAAACATCTTCCCTCGGTGCCATTAGTTCCTATTCTGTAACCTAAGAGTAATAACAGTTCTGCCCCTCTCATGGAGTACAGAGATGACCCGTGCAAATGTGCATTAAAACCCTTGCAAATGTCAGATGCTGTGTGAAGTGAAAATTATTTCAATCAAGAAATAAATGCATACCATAAAACATGAATGAGAAAACCATTCGTGAGTGGAAAATGCTCAGCAAATGGCTTGCCACACTCATAATTAAGTTTTCAATTACATTTAAGTACTAAATAGAACTGAAGGGGAATAAGATTGCTGTCCTGCATAGGGCCAAAAGAAATCAGCATGTGTCTAATGGAAATTACACAACTACATGTGGATGAAAATTGGGTTGTGTCACCAAAAGCAGGGCATTGTTCTATGCCCTTTGTCCCTTCCACACTTGACTTCCTTTCATAACGCCCTCATCAGTGCTGAAGCCTTGAAGTTATCACCATAATGGAGATGATGGGTTTTCGTATTCAAGAACAAAGTGAGTAGCCAGGTTGAAAGGAAGCGAGTCCGAGGAGAGAGACATTATTTGCAATGATATTTAAATTGTACTCAAGTTTTAGAAAATTCTAAGAAGCAAAACAGGGAATGGGAGAAGCAGAGAGGCAGCCGATAGGTTCTTAAAACATTTAGCCTGCATGAAACACCAAGAACAAAAACCATGCAGAAAAACAGAAGTGAAAAAACCCAGAGGCACAATAGGAGGACTTCACTAGAATGAGCAGCATGACCGGTATGGGGGGGGGGGGGGACTGATATTTGGAAAGCTAAATTAAGAAAGAGATTTTCTTGTTTTATTTTGTATTAGCATACAATTTAGGTTAGCATACAAAGGGCTGGGTTCTGTCACGGCCTTTCTGTACATGTGGGTAATTATGCTTTGTTCAAATTTGTCCTCATCCCTTCTTCCTAGATAGTCTCCCCTTCTGCCTCACTACTACACAGATCCACTACCCTCTCCACCCTCACCTCCCTCAAGATCCTCCCATCCTCTCTTACGACACACACACACACACACACACACACTCACACACATACATGCATGCACACACATCCACATATAGTTCCAAGCTTGGATCTACATAGAAGAGAAAACATGCAGTATCTGTCATTCAAGTCTGATTGAGTTCACTTCACACAGCCATCTCCAGTTCTACACATATCCCTAAAAAATAATATTTCATTTTTCCGCATGCCTGCATAAAATGCCACTGTGTGTATACACATACATTTTCTTTCTGTTTGTCTGTTGATAGACATCTAGGCTGGTTTCCTGGCCATTGTGTGGCAAGAAACAGGTATGTGCAAGTATTTCTGTAATATGTTGACTTAGAGTCCTTTGGTGTATACTCAGGTATAGCATAGCTATAATTACTAAGAAGTTTTTCTTAACTTGAGCATCAAGTAAAGGCACTCCCCCACACCATGTGGCAAACTTTATTTAGTAACTCCCTCTGCGGAGGGAGGCATGGTTATTTATTACCACTACCTCCTGATACACACACCCGGAAATTCCTAAACGGGTCGGCTAAACTAGATCACTCCATTGTGGAACAGGAATGTCTGACTCAGCTCTTCTTGCTTGCTTCCTTTTGTCAGTAGGGAAGAGTAAATGGTGGTAGAAGCTGTGATCTAGTTAAGACCAGAAACCAATGCCTTCCACTGAGAGGAGTGGACATTAGAAAAGACTAGCAAGGAAGGTAGGGCATAGTGTCAGGAGAGTAAAATAGTAGGGTGCTAGGTGGCAGGACGGGTTGGAAGAACACAGCAGTATAAAATCCTAGAGCAAGTGCTATACAGACATCTAGACAGCAAGAAGATCTGCTGACTACCAGGCTAGTGGCTGCAGTCCTAGTGGGCAAGGGCAGCTTGGTAACATCAAGGTAAGACTTCTCTTCCAGAAGAACTGTAGACTTGTCCAGAAATAAAGGCAGAGACTAAGGGTAGGAAAATAGGCCCAGGTTCTGCCGTAGAGACACAGATGGGAGTTTGGGCCAAGGGAACAGTAAGGGACTCATTGCTGGGAATGCGGTGCAGAATTAGAATGGACTGGCTTACACTATCTCTGCACTGAGGCTGAACAGCCAAACTCTGGCTGCACTCACTTCCTTTATGTCTTCTTAAGTTGAAAGACATCGCCAAATCTGGAACAAAGCTAGATAGATGCAAAGCTTTAATCTTGCTGATAGGACTATGTGTTCCTATAATTCCCTGTGATATATCTTATTCTATTCACTTACTCATTAATTTGACCAATATATAGTACATAACCCTTACTATGTTTCAAGCATTATACATATCCCTAAATATCAATGCCTACAATGATCCTATGAGGTTGGCACAATGACAACCACCATTTTACAAATAAGTACACTAAGTACAGAGCCTTTAAATAATTTATCCATGTCACACAGCTGGCAAGGGATGAGGCAGAACATGAATCCAAACATTCAGACTCAAAGTCCCTATTTCTAAATACTACCCCACCATGTTGTTGCCTTTGTTGTGCTTCATCTGTATTTCTTTTCCCCCTAGAGACAAGGACTTGAGTCGTCTTTGAATGCCCAGTGCCTAGTGCAATACCTAGCACATAGAGAACCTTAATATAATAAATGTCCAACACATGAATGAATGTGTGCCTGCCATAATGAATGCACAAATATCAAGGGCTACAGGGTCCATGACAGAAGAAGCAACAAGGGAATACTGGATTTGGGTAGCAAGGTCTCCTTGACAACAGAATGCATGCAATACCCAAGGCAGAGGGGCACCTGTGTGGTGGTCTGAATAAGAATGGCCCCCATAGGCTCATATATTTAACTGTTTAAGGAGTGACACTCTTTGAAAGGATTAAGAGGTGTGGCCCTGTTGGAGTGGGTGTGGCCTTTTTGGAGGAAGTGTGTCACTGGGGTGTAGGCTTTGAGATTTTAGTAGCCCAAGCCAGGCCTGGAGCTCTCACTCTTCCTGCAGCCTGTGGATCCAGATGTAGAACTCCCAGCTTCCCCAGCACCACATCTGCCTGTATACTGCCTCATTCCCTTACTAAACCTTCTGAAACTGTAAACCAGCCCCCAGTTACATATTTTCCTTTCTCGGAGTTGCTGCAGTCGTGGTATCTCTTCACAGCAATAGAACACTGACTAAGACAGCCTGGTAGAACTGCAAAGGGAGGTGCTGGGCTATATGGTTCTTAGCAGGAGCTGTGGATGAGTAACTTTAAAAAGTAGCTGAGGTCAGAGGGGACTGAGACACAGGAAATATTTGTACAATGAATGCTCTGCTACTTATAAATGTCCCATCCCCCACCTCCCACTTGCCCCATGGTATCTTATGTCCTGCCTCTCAGCTGAGAGAATATATATATATATATATATATATAGAGAGAGAGAGAGAGAGAGAGAGAGAGAGAGAGAGAGAGACTTAGTTGCACATGGAAAGTGCCTATGACCCAGATCATTGACAATTAGCACACAACCATCTCTGGATAAGAGTCTGCTATAATAAGCACAGCTCTTATTCAAGCACAGACCTGATCTCCCTTATAGCATGCGGCTAGAAAGGTCATTTCTGAGAAAAGCTTTCATAAAAGTTTTTATGAAGCACTTGATGGTCCCTCTGTTGTATTGTGCATAAATATGGATGAACCTAGGAGTCTAGATGGACAGATGACACACCCCCAAGCTTCTCACTGTCTTGTAAATCCCTCTCCAACCAGAAGTTTAGTAGTCAGGTGGCATCACCTGTAATTTCAAGAGAAGGAGGAAAAGGTGGCTAATATAGATTGAACATGCGTGGAGCCGTGGATCTTACTCTAAGTCCCTTGCACTCATTCCCTTACTGAACATCACAATAGCCTCTATTTTACAGAACCAGAGGACACAATGAGCTTGGGCGATCTGTCCAAGATAACTTGCCAAATAATTAGTACAGGCTGGATTCAAAGTCAAATCAGTTTGTCTCCAGAGCCTGCGCTAGGGAACCATAGCACTAAATAGATCACCAGCTCTTGAGTATAGCAAATACTAGCATGACTAAAATGCAAAACCGACTTAGGAAGCCATACAGGCTCATTTTGGACATGCATTCAAAACCCACGCACTGTGTGCATGTTCCAGACTGAGTGAAATCAACCAGATTGCTTGTCTTCTCCTTTTAATAGATACGAAGGAATCTAAACTTCTCAAAGAGGAATCATAGAGTCTCCTGATAAAGGTTCCTCTAATCAGAGATGTGTGAAAATAGAATCCAAGTCATAGTCTACCCACGGTAACCATGAACTCTGCTCCATGCTAATGGCTGGTGCGAAGGATATATTTTTTTCAAGCCATGACTACTGAGCCTGCTACTCCTGCACACTTTCTTCAGGCCAATCTTATTATAATTAGAGAAAGCCTCAACAGGACCAGGGTGCCTTTGGCATCCAGTTTCTACCTTGGCAAGAACCCAGCCTAAGAAGGCTCTCTTTGGCTCATAAGGACCAAGCCCATCCAAAGCAAACAGTTCCCATCACTGTTTACAGCAGAACAAGCTTCTTCCTCTAAACAGGGCGAATGTGGAAAATCACTCTGCCAGGCATTGCTTGTTATTTTAGCTTCTGAAACTCGGAGAGGAGCCCCACCCAGCCAAGAGATCTAGCACTCCTCCAATGGGAGAAGCATAGGTTGGGAATCACACCAAACGTCCAATCAGTGCTTATGGGCAATGTCGGTTTCTCTAAAAGCACATCATTGTCTCAACTACTTAACTGATTCCACCCAATCAGCCTGTTTTGACCCAACTTGAAAATTCTCCCCACTTTTCCGACACTACCCAGAAGAATTGCATAACTTGTCAGTGTTGCTCTGGACTGGCATTAGCAAGAAAGAGCTTACCTGTCATTAACTTTCACTGCTGTATCATTATAAGCTCCTAATTAAAAAGTAAGGGTTATCAAGTTATTACTGAAATGTTTGCCAACAATCAATAGTGCCTGCTAAGTTTCACAATCAGGGCTGGAGAGGTGGCTCAGAGGTTAAGAGCACTGTCTTGCAGGGACCTGAGCTCAATTTCCAGCATTCAATGGCAACTCATAATCATCTGCAACTCCAGTTACAGGGGATACAATACCTTCTTCTGCTCTCTGTGTGCATCCACATACACATGGGTTGCATTCACACAAACACATTTTTAAAAAGAGAGAGGGAGGAAGGAAGAAAGAAGAGAAGGAGGAGGAGGAGGAGGAAGAGGAGGAAGAGAGAGAGACAGAGAGAGAGAGAGAGCTGAGACTTCACAGACCCATGTCTGAAATTCAGTGAGTCATGGTAAGGCCTCTGGATGGCATGCCCAGTCATTGGCAATTATAAGAAATTGAAGAAGGTAAATATAAAAGAAAAGACATATATGACTCGGAGATGGATCTTGTTTTCTTTGTCCTCCATTTCTAGTCCTCAAGTGCCAGGCATCTTTGACTGAGGAGTAATGGAATATCCACTGCTTAAAACTCTAAAATGACGAGGCCAACTAAAATATCAGTGTTAAGTGTACTGGAAATAGCAGTACTTATTTATATGGAAGCTGTTCTAGAAATGGAAACACCACACACACACACACACACACACACACACACACACACACACACACACAAAGCCCTATCCCCATCCCTACCCCACTGAAGGGAGAGGTGGGTCTCAGGGCTTACTTCTGATTAAAATACAGTGAAGTCTTCAAATGCCTTACAGGGGTTAATTTGGGGCTGTCCAAGCTCCTGGTGGCTGATCGTCATGGGCATTGCTGGCTCTGCCTTTCTTGCTTACAATGGAGCATGAGAAGGGTCTCTGACAGCATCTGCTTCTCTTTGCCCTGAAGTGAAAGGCAGAGAGTAGATGTCAGCTCTACTGTCAGAGTGCCTAGTGTGCTGGCATGTGATACACATGGCTCCAGAGAGCTCTGCTCCCACAGACCCGCTTTTATATCCCTAATCCCTGGAATCTGTGTGTTATGCATGAAATTACAGCCTATCTGCTCTGTCAGTCCGGGAAGTAAACAGCACCAACACCAGGCACCAGAGCTATCAATCTGTTTATCATTTCCAAAAGCATTAAGAAAACAAATATGGACATCTTTGTGTACTCCTTTTTAAGTAAGAATTGCTTGAAATGTGAAAAATGTATTTAAATCATTACATCTCTTTTTTTTTTAATGGAGAAGATAAATTTAATGAGATTTGAGAGATTTCCTTAAAGAGAATGTTCCCTGCTGGATAGTTTTCACTGTATGAGGAGATGCTATGAAGACTGCTGGGGAGAATCATCAGCAGTATTGCTCACCTATGAATCCTGTAAGCTACGACCAAACTGTACCCACTGGTGCAATAGCGGTATGACTATTGTATGAGAAACCAACCACTTTCTGATTAGATTTGAGCCTCACAGGAGGGAATTCATACCTAGAATTGAAAATCTTGCCAAAAGTCCATGGCTGGGAAGACCACAGGCCCTGGGGATAGGAGGGAGTGATTGACTACTGTTGCTTTAATAATGGGTGTGATATCAAACTACCTCCTGAATATTTACATTTATACTTATAGAGTAGAGCTTTTCTCAGCCTTGGTCAAGAAGCTTCCCTCTGCTCAAGGCTCTGTGAGTAAGTGACTGAGAACTTAGCACTAAACAGAACATCTGCATCACCTTGTTCAAGGCTGGGGAGGAAGTGGAGAGGATATAGGAGCTACAGGATGCGGATGTAGGATACAGATGAACACTGTGAAACACTGTCTTCTGGACATGGACTCCCAACAGCCATGGCAACTTGCACAACATCAGCACAAGATAAGGCCCATCGATCTTCCCTGTGGGTGGAGAAGGGCTCATGAGGCATCACTCTCCCTGAGGGGATACTGACAGCTCATTAGTGCTGGAGGAGAGGGAGTAGTTATTTTCAGTGGCATGAAACTATCAAAGAATAAAAACTTTTAATTAAAAAAATAATTTTAGTTTTGAAGGTAAGGAAGTAATAGAATCATTTCACAACTAACACAAGATTATTTTAAAACAGACTTCAAATGTACATGTTCTAAGTATCTAATACACTGATTACTGTTACTGGGCAGGTTTCTATTTTGTCTTATTAAAATACATAATGCCCACCTCAATTCATTTTTAATGCTGTTGAATTAAGTATGTCGACTGGATCAAACCAGTGCCACAAGCTTCAGGTTGAGTCAGTTGTGGTTACATATAAACCCCGCCTCCTGCCAGAGAGGGCCTGAAGTGGCTGTTACACTTGGTCACACAAGACCTTCAACCTCCAAGTCTGGCAAAAACCAGTATTTCTGGTTCTGAACTGCTTGTGGAACCTTACAAGTACTGATTCATAGCAACCTGAGACCTGTGCAGGCTGGCTCCAATAACCCTCAGTGGTAGTATATGGTATTACTTATTTCACTAGCCAAGAAGGAAACCAGCCAAGGTTTTAAATCCTGTAGACTCTGTGTCTTTGTTATCAAAACAGGGCAGGCAACCATTTCTACTACCACCCTTAAGTGTATCAGGCAAAAAATATACCCAACTTGAGAGCGAACGTCTCAAAGGCATCATGTCCTTGACTGTGACTGTCAACTGTCAACACAACCAACATTATCTCTCTTCTGCCAGCTCAGGGACATGTCTGGGTTCTGTCATCACTGGCTTTCTTCTCATCAAGACAACTTTCCAAAGGAAGGCTTCCCATTCACATGTCTCCACCGCTTATTAGGAGCCAGGGATTTTCCAGGAAATCCCTGCTAAAGGGCTGGCTGGGCAGTCAGTGTTTGATAACTCAGAGACACAATGTTCCAGCCCTGTTACTGCTCATCTAGCCTCAAACAATCCTTATGCAAGGGCTTTCAGAGAAGAAACTTCCTGATTCTACAGAATCTAGGGTTTGTGATCCAAGGGGCAATTTTCTCTTTTAAGCTTGAGTTGAATTAATACTATTTGTAATATGGCCCTCCAGGCCTGACTTTTGTTGCTGTTGTTTGTTTGTTTTTAATGTATCCTTGTTTACTAAAATTACATTTATACTTATAGACTAGATCTTTTCTCGGCCTTGGTCTTAATTCATTCCTTAACATTGTATGGCTTCTGTTGTGTTTTGTTTCAGAGACAGGGTTTCTCCGTGTAACTCTGGCTGTCCTGAAACTCTGTAGACCAGGCTGGCCTCAAACTTACAGATCTGCCTTCCTCTGCCTCCTGAGTGCTAGGATTAAAGGCATGTGCCACCACCGCTGGTTTCTAATTAGAAGCTAATCCTGGCTTTCTCCCACCCTCCTGTAAAATTCTTATGGGTATAAATGAAGCTAAGAACAGTCTGTCCTACAGTGGTCCAACTCAAAGATCAACATAAAAACTCCCCAGGCCCCTTTCTTCAACCAGCCTTTCTTCCTGAGATCCATCACCATTCCTGATGAAGGGAGAAGCAGGCAGTGTTGGCCCACCCTTCATTACTGTTGAGGAATTTTACTCTGGGATCCCTTTGCCTCTGCACTTCTTCAGATTTGACTGGCAGCTCATCTTTAATGGCAGGGTGGCTCCAAGACTTACAGAAAAATCTTTTCCTCTCAAAAGACTATTTTTCCTCTTCCTGTATCAGAAAGTCCTACAAAGCAACCCTACATTACGCACCCAGCACATTATCGCACATATAGCAATATCAGTAGCTTCTAAATGAATGGCTGGATGAGAAACTTTATGAATGAATGAAATGATATTTTTTTCCTCTTTTCCATTCTCTTCTTTTAACTCCAATCTCCTTGGTACTCTTTCATTCACTCTAAATTGTTAATCCACTCTGTGGGTCTTTCACAGAAAGCTTGTCAAGTTGAAAGGAAGGAGACTTTCCAAGTACAAATCAAAATATCCTATCACAACCTTAATGCTGATTGGCAACTGGACTGCATCTAGATTCACCTAGGGTAAAACCTCTGGGCACACCTGTAAGGGATTATCTAGTCTAGTTGATTTAGGAAGAGCCATCTTAACCTGTTCAAAGTACCGAGCCCATGAGCTGGGGTCCTGGACTGAATAAACGAAACAAAACAAGCCAAGTGCTAACATTCTTCTCCTAAATTCCTGCCTGTGATACAATATAGTCAGTCACCTCATGTTCCTATCACCACACTGTCCTACCACATACCTTTAAAATCTGAGCCAAAGTAAACGACTTCTTCCCAAAATGGCTGCTCTCAGGTGTTTTGCTCCAAGACACATAACTGACATAAGTGCTAACTCCACACTCAATACTACTTTCAGTGAGTAAAAGTAAGCACCTGATTGTCTCTGGATGTTTCCACTTCTCATTCCTCTTTCAGAGTTGTCAGGACTCGCACAGATAGCAGGAATTTCTGATTGCTCAGTCTTTATGAGCACACCGGATTTGAAAAGGGGGGTGTAAAATACAAAAACAAAAGAAAATAGTTTTTAAAAAGAAGAGCAGTCTCACTAGGTATAGAAACCACATTTAAGAGCAGGCCTCAGCCAACACAGTAGATGACCAAGACAAAATGGATCAATGGTATTTTTGCAGACATTTTGTCTCATAGTGCTTTGGTTTTTGTTTGTTAATTTGCTTTGTTGGATTTTGGTCTTACTGGCCTTTTGCTTGCATATTATGGCTTCTGATTTTGTGTTTTTATGGTGTGTGTCTGTGTGTGTGTGTGTGTGTTTGCATGTTTCTTGAGCTTTTTCTTGTTTTCTGTTGTTTTTTGTTGTTGTTGCTAATTCTAGTTTGTTTAAGGTTTTTTCATTTGTTTGACTGTTTTCTAAAGAGAAAAGAAGGCATATAGGTGGGTGGGGGAGGAGGTGGGGAGGGTATGGGAAGAGTTAGGGGAGAGGAAACTGATTAGGATATATCATATGAAAGACAACGTGTGTGTGTTTGTGTGTGTGTGTGTGTGTGTGATGGCAATATAGAGGATAATGGTACAATTCTCAGTACTAGGGTAAAGACAGAAGGCTCAAAAGTCTAAAGACAACCTGGGCTACATTGAAGGATCTTGTCAAAAAAAAAAGAAGAAAGAAAGAAAGAAAGGAAGAAAGAAAGAAAGAAAGAAAAGAAAAAACTGAGATGACATAAAAATATATTCACTTAGTATCTTTATTTTACTGACAATGAAAATATTGCCTGAAAAAAAAAGAAGATAGCGTTTGCAATGGTACTGGAAAAAAATTCATAGCAAAATCACATATTCTTTCTGACTCTATATTCCTATCCAGAAGACCCCTGTTTATCCATGCCTCAAAGATCAAATGGGAGCAATAAATAAATAAAAGATGTCATCATTGCAATCTCTTCTTTTCCATAATTATCAGTGGTCAATTTTACTAAAGAAAGCAAATGGAGATGTTTGCCGTCGTGTCTTGTAACCTTCGTCTCATTACTTCGTCTTCAACCACTCAAGACACCACCAGCAGAAAGATCTGTTGTCCAAAAAAGCAGTCCCTAAGACAGGAGGAGCAATCAGACAGATTACAAACCAACCGGAGTGGATCGCACAAAGCCCTTGGAACTAAAGACTTCTCTGTTGCTGTTTGAGACTGTGCCTAGACATCGTCATCCACTCCTGTACCCAGTGATAGGCAGTTTCTATTCACAGTACTAACAAGTGTGAATAACAAGTGTGAAGACCAGGCACTCCATTATCTCAAGGATAGGTTTACATAATTATGTGTGCAAATGCCTCAGATAGCCTTGCCAAGTGGTATTAGTGAGTTAGCTCCCTGACATTAAGGGGCCCAGTAGTTGACCTAACATGAAAATGTCTGACCTTCGTGTCATTTATCTTATAAATGTCTTATAAATAATTGGTCTGGCTTTTGCACTACTGAAGAGCCCCTCCCCCATCGCCTTCTAACTACTGAACTTTGCTTTATTATTCTGTCTTCATCCTCCCAGAGCACTCAACGGTAATCCTCAGCAGCTTAACTTCTGTCTGAAACCCTGTCAAAATCTCTTCACACTGCACTCCAGGCTTTTCCATCACATGTAGACCATTCCTTCAGAGCCTAATATTACTTCCTTTACTCTGTCCTGTTCTCTTAAATTGTGTTGTCCCTAAAAGGTTTCAATGCTTTTCTTATTCTCTCTGTGATAGGTGTGTGTGTGTGTGTGTGTGTGTGTGTGTGTGTGTGTGTATTGAGTGCATACATATGTGTAGGACAACCTTAGGTGTTAGCCTTCCCTCTCCACTTGGTTTGAACAGGGTCTCTTGTGTACTTCAGGTTGCCTGGCTCACAAGCTTCCAGTGGCTCCCCCACCCACACACACGCACCCCTGTCTCAGCCTCCCATCTCCTTTAGAGGCACACTGGGATCACAGATGTGTGCCCTACTGCATCCAGCTTTTACATGGATCCTGGGGTCCTAAGCCAGGTCACCCAGGACATCTCACAGTCAGGAAGTACTTTACACAGAGAGCCTTCTCCCCAGCCCCTTCTCCATAGTTTTTCTTGGTCAACAACTTCCACTATTCCACCTGCATGTGCAGCCACATCACTGGTCTCAACATTTCCCTAGATCAGTCTCTACCTACCTCCAGGGTGTCAGACCCATCTCATCTAACTTGTTACCCAAATGGCACATACACAGACAAGCTTCCTATACCTCCTGACTTTGAGGTTTCCACTAATGGGGCCATCATTTTTCCAGCACTCCAAATCCTGAAGATGTGACCCTAATTCTTCCATTTTACTTTTCATGGACAGTTTTCTGTCTCAAGCCACCATCTTCTCTAGTGTGCATCATTCACATATGGTACGCTCTTGTAAGCTAGTCTATTGTATGTGCAGTTTATGTTCCTTGTTAGAACTAAGCCCCTTGGGGGGGGGGACCTCTTTAATCAATGTAGTCCACCTGGCAGCCTGAGCATAGTGGGTGAAAAGCAAAGACTATTAGCCATGCATGACTGATCCATGCCCGTAATCCCAGCACTCAGAGTGCTGAGATGGGTGAATGGTGAGTTTAAAGTCATCTACAAAGTAAGACCCTGTCTCGAAACACAATGAATAAACAAAAAAAAGAATAATTAAAAAAAGGAAAAATGAGCATTCTCAGATGCATACTTGCATTTCCCACTGCCCTCTGTCATCCACAGTCAATGACACTGAACCAGAATTGTCTTTAATCTTACTACTCAGAGGAAAACTACCAAAGAAACATTCTAAGTGATCCCATAACACACAGAGTCCCTGCTGTGTGGGATTCATTATGTGTGTGGCCAACATTTTCAGTCATCAGTGACCACATGAAAACAAAGTCTATATTTGGAAGAGACAAAGAAATGTGTAGGGAACCAAATCCGTGTCCCACGTTAGGGCTTTTCCCTCGGTTTGTTCCCTCGTGGTGGGATCCCATCTCCAGTTCCCTGTAATTTGTTTGTCCTGTTATTACTCCCACACTTGGTTATGAGAGCTCTGTATTGCTAATAGCTACATTCAAAACACTGCAACACTAACTCAGCGAGAGCACACAGCTCTGCAAGTGACTCAGCACTGTGACAGCGCCTATGTTTCTGTCCTTGCTCACCCCCTCTGCCATCTCTGGGTTTGCTGCTGCCTGGAGTTAAGCACAGATAACAATTCTTAGGTTTAGGGTTTGCTTGTTCGATTTTGTTTGCTAACACAATCAGCACTATCAGCACTAAAGGTAGTGTGGTCAGACTTCCTGAATTCCTGGACAGATGCATGAATTTAATCCACCAATGGGAAGAAAGCTGGTGTGGAGCTTCTCATAGCCTGGAGCACTAGAATAAAGCTTGCACCAACCTGCATGCTTGTACCAACAATGGCACAGACAGCCTTCAGAAAACTTAAACAAGTCACTCCATTGGTCTCCTCTTATCGTAGGGACTATAAACAGGTGAATGAGACATTCTTAGGGGCAGCTCATGCAACTCAACAATTATTATGAATGTCTGGCTAGTGGGCAGTATAAAGCTAACACATATATCAGCATCGGTCCTCCATGAAAAGTGTGATTCATTAAAGTCAGTCAGAATGCTCTAGCTAGTAGTTAATTCTGACAGGATTAACAATACATTTACAACCAAAGTCTGATTCCTATTTACTGAACAATTCAGGCTGGTTTGAGGGAGGACATTGGCATTCAGTTTAACATAGTGCTCGCACTGATACAGCCCCCAGGTTGTGTTGCCTGAGGCAAAGCTGAGGTATAGACACTTCTCTGCTCATTGCTTCTCACTTTCTGTAACCTGAGTCTCATAAACTGCTCCTCCCTTGCCCCCCTCCTCTGTAACACTCCCAAATGCCAGACAACTGCACAACTCCCTGACTTTGTCCCCTAATGGATCTTTGCTTCTCCTTACTCAGTGTGATACGCCAGTTCACTGCTCTCACCCTCAAGTTTCAGATCAAACCACAATTCCCATGACTCTCCCTCAGACCAGATATTCTCTTTATCTGTATTCATTAAATCATTATCATTTCTTCCTATTTTGTATTTGGTTTTGGTTATTCTGCCTTCCTTGATTCCTTCTATTAACATGTAAATTTCCATTGGATCAAACTTTTTTGTATACTCACAATGTATGCTATTTTTCCATGTAGAAGTCTATTAATATAGCTTGACATCAATGCACAGATGTTTCCAACATTATGAATGGAAATGGAAAGTCCTTGGTGGCCTGGCTGTGCTTTCTGGTCATTTGTCTCTAAGCCTTTCCTTTGGGCTAATGGTCATTGCTGGGATTAGTGTGGCCATCCACGATGTTCTTGCCCCTCCATGTTTGCTCTGTGCTCATCTTCTCTGTCATCATTTGTAGCTCTTCCATGTATAGTGGCTTCAGAACACTTTCTTTCCATAAGCTGTGTCAGAATCAAGCATGAGGTATGTGTTTTTGAATTGCCATAAAAAGAACAAAAGAGCAGTAAGTAGCAGTTTCATTTCTCCTTAAATCAATGCCAGCAATTCCAAAGCAGCCAGCCCAGAGCCAATAAAACTGCCTTTCCAAGTCTTCTTCCATTAACATCTCCGATGACATCAAAGACATCATCATTGTCTATAACTTACTCAGTTGCCAAAGAATGCCTGGCATCATACTAGACCCTTGGACAAAATTATACCTTAATTGTGGAGAGTGCAATCCCTAAGTTCTTGGAATTTTCTTCGGAATCAAGTCACGTTAGTGTGAAGTGTCATTAATAAGTTACAATGCCAAATTTTCACAGATGAATCATAAGTTAAATATTTCAAGCAGACACCTTGGAATAGAATGCAGTTCTAATGATGTTGGCTGAGTCTAGAGTTATTTTCAAATTTCTCTTTTGATTTCTTTTTAAAGTCAATTTAGGTTTATCAGATTTTTGTTTTACTTTATCCTCAAGTGGAATTAATTCAGTTTGATTACCCGGGTTTGTCTCTAAATGCCCATAGATGATTTATAAAAATCATGACTATCTTAAAAAGCTGAAAACTTTCCCTAACTGAAGATATTTCAAAGAGCATGCCAGTAGCCCTGAAGGCTATTCTATAATTATCTCGAACAATAACAGTACTGTCTGAGTATATGTATAATCTTATTAGGAAAGAAGGAATACTTAGAGTGGTGGTATTTAGATATACCTACTTTATAGTTGTACTTAATATGTTTCCAAAAACCCACAAAGGCAAATAGAAAAATCATCTAGAGATTTCTTGGCCAAGTATAGTTGACAAATAAGACTTATGTATATTTAAAATAAATAATGTATTTTTATTCATTTATACATTGAGAAATGATTACCAGAATCAAGCTAAGAAATCTATCACTTATATATTTACCTTTTAAAATATGTTCTAGTTTAATTTCCATTGCTATGATAAAATACTCTGGCCAAAAAGCAACTTAGGGAAGGAAAAGGTATATTTTAGTTTACAAACACAGATAGCATTGAGCAAAGTCAAGGCAGGAACTCAAAGCAGCAGCTTGAAGGCAAGCCTACTTGTTCTCCCGCACAGCATCACCTCCAACGGAGAGACTCACTTCACAGCCATAGAAGTGCATCAGGAATGCTAGAGAATGTTGCTTTACTAGCTGGCTCACTGGATGCTTTATGTGCAATTGCTTTCTTACATAGTTCAGGACCACCTGTAGGGGACTGGGCCCTCCTACATCAGTTAACAGTCAAGACAATCCCCCACAGACATACCAATAGGCCAATCTGAGCTAGGCAGTTCTGAAGTTGAGGCTCTTCTCTCAGATGACTCTAGTCTGAGTCAAGTCCACAGTTAAAACCACCCAGGACAGAATATTTAAGGTCTACTGTCTTAGCAAGTTTCAAATATATTGTTATTACTATAGTAATAATGCTTTTAAGTCTCCATGGAATGTTCTTCTTATAATTGAAAGTTTTGACAGAGTGTATGTGCCAGCCTTTAAAGAAAATATTCAAGGGCTTCAGACAGAATATAAATAGCTCTTGGCTTTTTAATGCCTCAGTTAATTGATGATGTGGCATTTAGTAAGTCTTTTTTAACTGCTGATACGTAGCCTCCTAACGTGCTCAAGGCACTGTATTGGGTCTCCAGCACTGGAAAAAAAAATTAAGGTAATAAGAATCATTCTTCTATTGAAGATTAACTTCTGAAAGAGCCAAAACTGGAGCAACATCTTCACACAGCCCATACAGCTATGTAACTGTTGGAGTTTAGTCCACAATTTTCTACTGTTTCTTGGGATTGGTTAAATTTTATTTTAGTACTAATAGGTTAATGTCTGTTTTTCAAAACTATGATTAAAGATTTAGTGAATTCGAACTCCCAACAAGGACGCTTGTGTTTCCTAATACTTGTGTGCCTGGTACACTGGCACTAACTAGAATCTTAGCTCCACTGAAATGCAGGACCTATGGGTGCCACTATGCACTCAAGATAGCACAACTGAATCACACCAATTGGCCACATCACACTCTCAAACTGGAGGGGAAATGAGCAAAACCAATGGTAGAAAAGCAGACTCTTTGTGTCATGAGTATTTGGCAGGTGTTCCATGTTTACTGATAATACCTGTTGACTTATCACTTAAACACAGATAACTGATAAATGCTATGTTTGGAACCTCCCTACAATAACCAAAATAACTTGAGCTGTGAAAATGCCAAAGAAAAGTCCTTCAAGAAAAATATTGCTATAGGAATATACAGAATCAGTATAGATACCATATCTGCCCCCCAGAAAATCCCTTAAGAAAACACCTTCAATATTATAAATGAATTATGTATGAAGGACCTAAGTCTAAACAGTTATAATTGTAATGCTTCTGTTTACTGAGCACCTGATATCTACGTACTTAAAAGTACTTTTCTTACTTGACTGGCAGAGAAAATGAACCTCAGAGGCACCCAGCTAGCAAATGGACAAGGTCTATGCTATGTGATCAGAAGCCAAATGAAAGATTCCTTCGGAGCCTAATTTCTCTGTAAATCCATCTCGTGGATTTACATTAATTTTTCATGGCTAATTTAGGTGGCAACAAGAAAAGGGACAGAAAGGAAGGTGAGTAAGCGGGAAAGGGGGGAAGAAGGGAGATTGTAACACAGTATCCATTGCAGAAATTCTGGTCTGCAAACCCATCATCCCTTTATGCCATATCAGTTCTCAGTTTTGTTTTGTTTTTAGAAGGACAGAGCCTTTTGTCAAAGTGATGGTAGTTGGTATTAACAACAAGGACTCCATATATTATATACCATCTTCCTAGAGTTTGTATCCTGGAAGACAGTATTTTCTGTATCTTCTCACTAGTAGGTCCCCAGCACTTCATGCAGTGGCCTTTACAATACATGTTGCTGAAAGGTAGATTGATGGAGTGTTTCAAAGGGACTGTGGGTGAACTTAGGGAAGTAGCTGCCCAATGTGACTAAAGAGCAGCAGAGACTGCCCCCTACTCACATGAACCTCTCAGGGAAGTTCCACTGCTTAAGGTCATGTGTCTACACACTTGTGGTAATGTGTGCCTGATGCAGTAAGCATAGTAGTTGTCCACGCCTTGGTGCCAATGCTTTTATTAGGTGTCTGTGACTAGGAGAGCTAGTAAACTGGAAGAGAGGATTGGAAAACATAACTAGATTTCATTCATTATGATAGCCTGTTGCCCTTGCATCTGGAATTCCTCCCCATTTTGCTCTCAATTTTTAAATGAATCTCTTCTTGGGCCAACAGTTCCTTACTAAATATGATTCAAAAACATCTAATAACATCATTGATGCCACACTATGAAGATGCCTCCATAATGTCTGACCTCTGCTACTTCTGTTCACAGTCACAGCATGTGTCTCTCACCTAAGTTTCCTAATACACCATCATTCATTGCTTGATCTCGTTAAATTTGGCTTTAACTACAGAGAGCAACTATGTCTACAGCTATGATTATCATGTATTGTTTATCAAAATACACAAGATGTAGACTCAAAAGAGTTGTAGCTAAATGAGAAACACAGAACAATAAATAAATAAATAATATGCATTTTTTTAAAAAAAGGAATTAGTTTGTTCTCAGGCATCAGTGGTGTCAGGGAAAACCTGGTAAATTAAGTCTCCTAAGTCTTCAAGTCCTAGCCCATGACTATAAGTATTTCACAGCTTCCTTATAGCAATGTATACATCATAAAGCTGCTAGGAATGTGCAAATGATCGCAGGGCAAAGTGCATTGTGAAAGAGAGAGCTCTGTTGTTTAAAGGGATAGGCTTGGGCCGGGGATATGGCTTAGTCTTAAAGGTGCCTAAGTACATGAGTTCAGATCCCTAGCATACATGTAAGATCTGGGCACAATGGTGCACACCTATAACCTAGGATAGGTCTAGGAGCAAAGACATAGAGGGTCCCTGAAGCTCATTGGCCAACCAGCTTAGCCAAATTGATGAGATCCATTTAAATGGGAGAGGATATATTTTAAAAACTGAAGAGGCTGCAAGACACTGGATATCAACCTCTGCCTTGTACACATGCATGTACTTTCCTATGGGAAAAGACAGACAGACAGACTTCATAAGAAATGGACAAACTTTGATTCCTATCTTAGTCCTATTACTTCTGAGCTGTGTAACATTATGCAACTATACAATACAAATCTCAGATTCTTCATTTTAAAGTGGAGACAATAATGCCTTGCAGGTATGTTTTGAGGCTAACACAAGAAAATGCTTTGGCAGCTCTGCCTGGAACACTGTGGGTATTCAGGAAACACTGTGTTCTCCTGAAATGGAACTAACATCTACCACATTCTATTGCACAATAATGCACAAGATAAATAGTGATAAGCAATGAAACAACAAAGCAGTAAATCAGTGATCAGACATAAATGGTGGTGGTTTCCTGTCTAACAGTGATCTCCCAATGTACTGGAACTGTCAACAAAAAATTGCATCAAACACCAAGGAAACAGTGTGAAGAAAGCATGACAAGGTAAGCCAGGCTGGAAAGCTCCCAGAAAACTGATGGATGATCAGGAAGAATCCCATGTGCATCCAAAAACATAAGTACAGGTTGCTCAGACAAACAAGGTATGTTCAAAAAGACTTGGAAATGTTTACCAGAGAAATGTTTTTTGGCTCCCTAAGATCTCAGGGCACTTTGGGTTCATGCCACACAAGCTGTTGCACAATTTATTGGGGATGGCTTCTCACCATAATCCCAAATGCGTGACATCACACAGCCTGCCTCTCAGTGCTACTGCTGTATGCTATTTCCTAATTAGGGCTGCAGACAGCCTGCACAGTGATGACGATTGATGTCTGCTGCAGGTTCTTCCTGGGGAGCAAGGTGAGAGTGAACATTAGCTCCAGCCCATGGGAGAAATGTGGTAATTGCTATCACTTGCTGCACAGCAAATCACATCGTCCTGGAATTACAGAAGAGGCACTTAAGATTAGAGAATCAGGTTGCATAAAATTGGAGTTCTGCTCATCTTGAGGGACATCCTATGAGGGTTTCTACTCAGCCACTTTCAGGATATAAATTAACTGTTTCAGTTCAGTTGGAGCATCGGAACACTGACCATCATAATGGTTCATTTTTATAATCTTCAGAGATGAACCACCTTCGTTTATTTGAGTATATGCATACTTATGTGTGAATGAACATGGATGTGCAATGGCCCATACATGTGGAGGTCAGAGGACAACTCATGGGAGTCAGTTCCATCTACCATGTGGGTTCCAGGGATTGGCAGCAAGAACCTTTAACCACTGAGTCATCTTGTCAGCCCATTGCTTGTGTTCAGTTTACATTTGTATCTTACAGTTTCTCTGCTCTCTGGTCTGTATTTATTCTTGCCAGCTTGAAAGAGACTTGTAAAATGTTAGTGAGTGAAAAGCAAGGTGGCTACTCCAATCATCCTGAATCTAACTCAGCTCACTTCTCTCCTCTATATTGAAACATGAGAATTCTCACCAATTGAACCAGAAACACAGGAAATGCATGAAATTGCACCAAATATGATATAGATTTTACAGCATCGGCAAGAGTCGCCTTCAGAGAATATCCTCTAGTTATCAAGTAATACAGAAAACATACTTCCTACCAAAGTCATTCTTATAAAGCAGACTTGCTACAATGCTGCTTTTTTTTTTTTTTTGGTATATGCCTTCACCTTCCAACTTACCTACTTCAAAAAGTAAAGTTAAAATGCTCATCAGCTGGAAATCAACTCAAGAATTTCCGCATAAAAAAGCAATAAAATATTTAACCACAAAGCAGAAAATGAAAGTGGATGGCTAGAATCAGTTTGTTTATGGAAGAGAGAATGGATGTGAACATATTAATGTGATGTACATTTATATGCTCTGAAGTAGAAATGGTACACAGAATGTGGGCTTACTTTTTAAGAAAGAGAAAAAATAAAATTCTGAGTTCATGTGTAGGAAAAATTTCTAGAAGAATCTTTGAATATAATCTTCCATATATTGGATTATTACCCTTTTCTCTTACAATGTTTTCTAACCTAAAGAGATCATGAGCAACTTGGGTCTCCAACTCCCCCCAAGTTATTCAACTAACCTTATTTCTGCACTGGTCAGGAGAGTGACTATATTTCGATGGGAATCCCAATGTGCTTGGTTTCTGCCAAGGTATATGTTGGTAAAGGCCACAGACAAGAGGCTTGGTGGTAACATGAGGCACAAAAAGGGTGTCTAGTCCGTACCTTTTCTAGGGTTTTTCCAGACCAGAAAGAACGTGTGGTGGTTGTTTGGGAATATGTGAAGGAGATAAACAGGCTCTCCTCCACAGAGTGCTCAGGGAATCAGAATGGATCTCAGGCTACATGTTAAAGGACAATATGCCTCACTCCGAAAAGAAAGAAGAGAGTAAACCAGGATTTAAGGCTCAATAGAGCAGAAGAAATTGGGCTTCTGAGATTATTTTATACTTGAAAACAAGTCAAGGAAACTGTTGTGAGTGTGTTTTCAGGTGTGCTTTCAAGAATTAAAAAGCTAAGTGCATGCCAGGATGGGTGGGGTTTCAGGATGGGCGGCTTGAACTTTGCTCCCTAGTCAGGAAACACCGTTCTTTCACCCAAGACAGCTCAAGATACAGTCACAGAACAAGAACAAGAAAGCGATTTTGAATTTGCCCTTGAAGCTGTCTCCTTATACAAAACAAAACAAAACAAAAACAAAACCAGAAATGTCAGGGACAACCTTCCGAAAAGCATTTCACTCTGCCTGCTCTTCCTTTGCAGTGATACAATCCTTCCTTCTACCAACAGATGGGAACAGGCTGGTTTGATCAAGTCACACAGTCAGGTGCCAGTAGAGTGGAAACTGGTGTCTCTCCCATGCTCTTAGTGCTCTGGTCAGCTCTTCCCACAGAACCACCAACCTCCTGTTCTAAAGTCTCCAAGAGTTTCCAAAATTACAAGAATTGCTTATTTTTGAAGTGCTGCTAGCAGACAATGGACCAGTGTTGTATTTTATCAAATGCTCTTGCGTTCGCCTACCAATTCTGGTTGAACGTATCTTCCCACAAAGGAGCAAATCTCAAATGATGAGGACTCTAGAGCAGTCCAACTGACTGTCACCGGCCTCCTTTCTTTTCTCTGCCTTCGTACACTGAGGTTACTCCACCAGCAGCTACGTGAACAGCCTCCGTTTAACTGAGTTGTCGGGTAGACAGTATGTGTTTCCAGAAGCAACTCTAAACTTCAAGGCTGTACAAACCATGTCTGGTTTTGTAACTTAGTGGAGTTTCCAGCTAATGCCAGCACTCTTTTTCTGAGTCAGTTCCATTATTTGGAAAGCAAATAAAAGAACTATTTTTCAGTCCCCCAAATATCATTTCAAATGCAAATACTTAGAGAAAGAAAAGGTCTCAAAAAACACCAGAAGAAACAGACTTTGAAAATTCGCCTTTTCAAGCAGAATAGGAAGTTAAAAATGTTTTTCAAATAGAGGATTAAGAGTTCTTTTATTTACACATGGAGGGAAGTAGCTAAATATTGACACTGTTCTTTACTATAGTTAGGATTACATACACCAAGAGGCTGCTGACTCTAGATATGCCAGACAAAAGCAAACCTACAATAGTTCCCTTTCCATTAGTACAGTAAGAAATGACGGTTATTTTAAATAATATTCTGTCTCCATCATGCCGAACTAGCAAAAAAGATCCCAAGATTTTTCTGCTGTAAAAAGATGATCCCCAAGGTCTTCTTCATTTGCAGGTTTCACTTCTTTCTCTGCATCAAGGGGCAGTGGAGTAGCAGTCCATCAAATTAGTTAATTGCAATGAATCAGTGGGAATAGGACTTTTTAGGTTAGGCAATTCTTTTATGTCTCACCATGTTAATGAAGCCCCTAGACTTAAACCAAAGCCCAGATGGTTTAATTTGTAATGTCAGAAATAGGAGACAGATATTTATTTTCTTATGGCAAGCAATTTATCTCAGACAGCATAAAACCTTCCTGCTCTTTTCACATTGTTTCTTACTCTGTTGTTTTGAAATGTATTGACTAATGATGGTAAAACTCTACAGGATAGAATCCCTAATAGATCCCATGATGTTTAAGAAATGTACAATATTGCTTTTGGTAAGCCTTCCCAGAGCAATGTGTAAATTCCCTTTCCAAGGGGAAAAACAGAATTATTAATTCAGAGGTCTTTCCTTTGCTTCCATATCACACTGACTTCCATATTTATTATTTTTCTATTGCTCTGATAAATGCCTTGATCAAACCAACGCAGAGAAGAGTTTGTGGCTCCAGATGGTTAGACTCTACACTGTTAGGGACAGAAGGTGGCAGACATAGTGGGTGGGGCCGGAAGCTAAGAACTCACAATTCAACCTGCAAGCAGAAACAGAGAAGGCACTGGAAATGTCCAATGGTTTTTGAAACTTCAGAGCCCACCCCAGTAATATACTTCCACCACCAAGACCACATCTTTCAGATCTACACAAGCCATGTCCCAGTTGAGAACCAAACATTCAGATGCCCAAGATATCGCATTCAAACCACAACTTTCAAATTAGAATTTGGATAAGCAGTTAAATTGTTTCTAAATAAAGTTTTAGGGTCCAACTTGACAAACAGGCTTTTCTCAAAATAAGCCTGAAAACTTTTAGTTTGTTTAATACACTTCTCACATGAGTCAGTGCAAATTCTAGTCAGAGGAATTGTTATCCTATCTCAAATTTTAGATTAGAAGTCTAACTGTAGTAATAATTTGAGAGGAAGAAGAGACGTTTATTATTGTTCTCTGGCTTCCTAACTTTTAACTTAGGGAGAAAAAAATGAGACTGTTTTGTTATTTGACCTTGGGTTTACATTATTGTTTCTTGTCTAAGAAAGATTATTATCTTAAATATTTTTTAAATTAAACTGGAACCTCTCACCATAGCGCTTTGTGTATCTACTTAAAGCTGGAACCGTAGTTTTCTTCCACTCAACAAATTATTTCTTCGGGGTGGGGGGGGGGAGAAGAAGAAGTTCCGTTTTCATTTAACCATGCCCTCCTCCCCAACCCTTCCACCCCCCATCTCTCCACATCACTCCACCAATAGGCAATTGCCACTCCTATTTTACAGACAGGAAAAAGAAGCTCAAGGGTTGTGCATGATATCCAAAAACAGTCTGACTCTAAACTTAAATTGTTAGGAATGGTGAATCTTGTGTGAAGCCAGTGTGTTCTGAAACATGGTTTCTAAGATCAGCCACTGCTTGGGAAATTATCCAGTCTGAGGTCAAAGTGTGCAAATACAAGTGTCTGTGACTTCTTAAGGACAGGTTATTGTTCTGCTTTCAGAATATAACACTGTGTCTAAGATTGCATGTTTTCCATTAATCTCAGTTTGAAGAGCAAACTATAATTCAATAAACATATGATTTGTGGTTAAATGGTGTCTTTTCTTGTAGCCCTAAAATAGTATTTTGCTAATTGTACTATTCAGAAAATTCTCAGCAATGTTAATAGCTACATCATAAGAATGGGTTCTAGTGGTAAACTTGAGAAATATTATTAAAGACTTTTAAAGAGCATTTATAATGCATATTAGCTTGATAAAGGTTCTGAGATCTCTTATTATAAAGAATCTTGTTTAATTTCATTTAACTATTCAACCTTCCTTTTGTAGAATTACTTTAACATTTCTCCATATATCCATGTTGTATGACCTACAGTCTCAAAAAAAACCTCCTATTAAACTGGATTTGATATGTAAATATAAACCCAGCACTTGAGAGGTAAGGAGTCATAACAACCACAAATTCAAAGCCAGCCTGAGATACATAGCAAGACCTTGTCTCAAAACAAGACCTTTAAACTTAAAATCAAAAATAAGAGTGGCAGAATATAGCTAGGTGGAGGTGCACACCTTTAACTCCAACACTTGGAAGGCAGAGGCAGGAGGATCTCTGTGAGTTCGAGGCCAGCCTGGCCTACAGAGTGAGTTCCAAGACAGCCAAGCCTACACAGTAAAACCTTGTCCTAAAAACAAACAAACAAATAAAAAAGTGGCAGAGTAACATCACAAGAAAGTAAAACAAAATTCTAGAAAAGGAGCAGTATTTTAAAAATGTTAACAGACACGAGTAGAAAAAATAATGCGGATCATTTGTGGGTGTGCTTCTGTGAACAGCTCTGAGGCTGTTCTGGGTTACACTGGGCAAGAAACCCAGACAAGAAAGTCATAAAGGTCCAAATGATTCTGTGACAGAGAAGGCGTCAAGCACCAGAGAAAAGAGATAGCAAGCTAAGAGCAAGGTTAGGAAGTATCATCTGTACTGGGGGCTGAAACTGAGGGCCACAGGGTCAGTCCTAAGAGCATAAGTGAGTAACACAGAAACTCTTGCCTCAGAGAGAGCTGAGGATATTGGGAAAAAAGAAACAAGGAGAGAGCCTATAAAACTCATGTCCCTATACAAAATGATACTACATTTTAAATAAATTACAATGCATTTTGCACACAGTACAATTAGCAAGGGGCTAGAGCCAAACTGGAGTTTTCACCTTCACTGTATTCCCACCATAGCATCTAGGCCGTTCAGAAGTGCTACAGTTTCTACACAAGGTGGGTCCTGGGAACTAAGTATCCATATACTTGTGCTGGAGTCCCTTCTGCAGATAGTGAAACTAGGCCAGCTTCATTCCCTTCCTTAAAAAGGAAGGTAGTATATTTATACCATAAGGCTGCCACAAAAAGCTGGCTAGACAGTGCAATACTGCAGAAACACTATTACAAGATGGCCTCGCTATTTGGACACATGTTCCCTTCCTGTCTCTCATAAGAAGCACTCTTAAATGCACTCTTCTTTGGTTTTTTTTCTTTTTTATTCTTCTCTCAAACATTGTATCCCAATGATAGTTTCCCCTTTCTCCACTCCTCCCAGCCCCCACCCATCCACTTTCTCTCTTCCCCAGATCCACTCCTCCTCCATCTCCCTTCAGGAAAGAGCAGGCCACCCAGGGATATCAACAGAACATGACATAACAAGTTACAATAAGATTAGGCACAAACCCTCACATCAAGGCTGGACAAGGCAACCCAGTAGGAGGAAAAGGGTCCCAAGAGCAGGCACAAGAGTGAGAGATACCCCTCACTCCCATTGTTAGGACTTCCAAAACAACACCAAGCTACACAACCATAACATATATGCACAGGACTTAGATCAGACCCATGCAGGCTCTGTGATTGTCACTTCAGTCTCTGTGAGTCTCTGTGAGTCCTGCTTACTTGATTTTGTGGGCTGTGTTCTCATTGGTGTCCTTGGCCTCATCTGGTTCCTATAACACTTCCTCCTCATCTTCAACTATGTTCATAGCAGCTTTATTCATACTAGCCAGAAAGTGGAAACAACCTAGATGTCCCTCAACAGAAGAATGGATAAAGAAAATGTGGTTCATTTCCATGATGTATTACTCGGCTGTTAAAAGCAATGACGTCCTGAAATGTGCACCTACATTTTATCCATAGATCACCATGTCAGCTCCCTCCCATCTCTTGCTCAGTTGCTGTTTGTTTCACCCACCTCACATAATTGCAACCTGATGTCTCTCATCTTCAAACTACTAGAGAGTGCTAAATTAAACAAACAAAAAAAAGACATAGCTGTTCGTATTGCATGTATATATCTCCACTGCCTTACTCTTACAGCCATGTTAAATATGTATAAAATAAACTTTCAACTATGTTCAGCTACTATGAGGAAAGAAATGTATATGGACTCCAAAAAAAAAAAAAAAAATCTAGGCTATCAGTGACGTTCACAGGTTCCTTCAATGAACCCTCGAATTCATCTACATTTCCCTTACCTCTCTCCCACTACCCAACCTCCTATCCCATCCCTGATCTCTTCTGTCTGAGCCAAAGACTTAAACTCCAACTTCCTAAGACAACCATGACCACCAGAAAGGAATTCCCCTAGTTTTGGGGTGTTCCGATACCTTGCAATCCTACCCACCCCTGTTTCTTCCCTTTCTCCCAGTATGATAACATGCCTCCCCTACCCAAGGTTAGCTCCTCCCCAGCCCCTTCTTTACCTCACTTTATAGACTTTGCTTTCATCTCTCCTGGTATCAATCACCCTTCATGTGGGTTTCTCTATAGACCCTTATCACATAGCTACTTGAAGATTCTGGAATGTTCAAGGCTCTCCTCCTCCTCCTCCTCCTCCTCCTCCTCCTCCTCCTCCTCCTTCTCTCTTCTCTCTCTTCTCTCTCTCTCTCTCTCTCTCTCTCCCTCTCCACCCCCTAGGTAATTCCTATTTGTCCTTCACATGTATAAACAGAAAAAATTTCTTTGGGAAAGCATTCTCAGCCTTCACCTCCATCCTAAGGTTGGTATTTCACCTAGGGGTTCCCTACCCTATGAGGCTGGGTAACTTCCACCTACCCTTCTAAACTGAAGGGCATGCACAAAGTGTGTCTTGTGCAGTATGTGTCCAGTGCTTCTCACAGTACATGGCACATAGCAAGGGAGCAGTGAGCAGAGCAATGTGAAAACAACAACAACAAAAAAACAAAAACAAACAAACAAAAAACCTCTACAGCAGGCTTAAAGCTCTTTTAAATCTCCAGACATGACAAAGACCAGTTCCCAAACACAAAAGCGCCACTGAGCCTGTGAGTGAAGCTCTGGAGATACCAGCTGTTAGAACTAAACAGAGGAGAAGGCAGGAAGTCAGGAGGAGACTAAGGCTTTAGCCCTGAAAGGAGACCAGACAGATCTTTTACCGGGCTTAGGGTTTAAAAGGGACGTAAAAGTAGACAAGGAAGGATTAAAGAGAGTGTTATTCTGGAAGGTTAAAATCAAGGAGAGGGGATAGGAATTTGATATGAGAGTTTGATCTAAATTTAAACTCGAAAACTCGAGGTTCTTTACCCCACACTACTAATTTGGGAAATGCAGCCAAGTCAGGGAGCAGTCACAGTGAAGTTAGAGTAAGCATGCTTGTGTGATTTGAAGTAGGCTCTGTCTAGTAGCTTATAACCATTCAATTCTTGTAGAGCTATGTTCCTTTACCACTATATATAGAAAGGGTAGTATTGGAGTCAACAGAGCAGAAGATAAAACTTGTGTTCTGCTTGAAAGTCCATTAGCAACCCTTTGATATGCTTTCTGCATGGAAAGTGGTCTTAAGTAATAATCAGCTCATTCACCAAACCTTTTAATACCTCCCTGAGTCTAGGACAAATAGCACAGATTAAAGAAACCATCTCACTAAGAAATTCATTTCAGGGGCTGGAGAGGTGGCTCTGCAGTCAAGAGCCTTTGCTGCTTTTCCAGAGGACCTGGGTTCAGTTCTTAGCACCCATACCAGGCAGCTCACAACTGCCTATAACTCAAGTTCCAATGAGTCTGACTCCTCTTCTGACATCCAAGAGTATGCATGAAGCACACATGCTGCACACGTGCAACATGCCACAATTGACCAGAGTTCAAAGTCACCCTTTATTATATAACAACTTTGAGGCCATCTAAGGGACATGAGACCCAGTCTCCAAATGAAACTTATTATATTATTTTAAATATTATTATTTGTGTAAAACTATTAATTTGAAAAATGTTACTACTTCAGGTTTTTTAATGTGGAATGTGAAACAAACAGTAAATGGTTTGATATAGATAAGAAATCTTCCTCTCAAAATAGTGTATAAGCAAGCTTGATATCTAACACCAGTAATCCCAGGATCTGGGAAACTGAAGTAGAGAGGTCACTGAAAGTTCAAGGCTAGTTTGGTCTACATAGAAAGTTCCAGTGAGTAAGACTCTGTCTTAGAAAACTAAAAAATAAATAAATAAAAAATAAAAACTACTAAACATAAATTATTTTTTCTCCCCAACACCACAGATGTTTTAGAGATTTTGTTGTTAAGTTAAGCCTGGTAGCAAAGGCATATAATTCCAATTCCTCAGGAGACTAAGGCAGGAGGATCACAAATTCTAAGCCAACAGAGTAAATTCAAGGCCAGCATGGGTATGAGAGCCTATCTCAAATAGTAAAAACAAGGCTGGGGATAGAGCTCAGGGGTATACCTATGTCAAGCTATGGCCCCAGGTTCAGTTCCCAGTACCATATTTCTGTTTTGCATTCTTAGAATGCTATTTGGCACATAGGAAGAGCCATAAATAGTAAATGTTATGCTATGCTGACACTGAGACTAAACCTTCAAAAAAAAAAAAAAACATTTTTAGCCATTTAATTTGACACGTGTCTGCAATCCCACCACTCAGGAGGTAGAAGCAGGAGAAAAGAGATTTCAAGGATATCCTGTGGTACATAGTGAGTTCCAGGATACCCTAGACCTACATGTCTTTAAAAAAGAAAGAAAAGAGGAAGGAAGGAAGGAAGGAAGGTAGGTAGGTATTGCAGGAAATATTAAAAAACGGACTGGCACATTCCCACAATTTTGCCTGTAACTCTCAGGCCCCAGTGCATTCCCGCTGAGCTACTCTCTGCCTGCCAACTCAGTGGAGCTCCCAAGTTGTCTTCGCTGCTATGCCAGCCCCATGCAATGACCATCTACCCCACGGTCAGCCACCACAAAACTCATTTATCCAATAGAATCAAAACTTTTAAAGCTTATAGTTAACCAGTCAGATTTATAAATCGATAAGTTCTCAGTACACAAGATGAATAATAACAAGTACACAATAATTTCAGTGCCAATTGATAATGATAAAAGCTGCCCACCTAGATTAGACAAATTATCCTGATATTCTAATCTTTATGATATTATAACTACCTGTGGCTGGTTAAAGCCACGCTGGCTCACATCTGCCTCCATCTTGGCCTTCCTCCTATGTTTGAAAGTGATGTCTAATTGAGAGGCAGACAAAGTGACAAATCAGAAAAAGATTTGACAGAATAGGATATGCCCAACTCTCAAGAGAAGAGAGAGGAAAGAGAGGTGACTCAAGAGAGAGCAGCACAGAGAGGGAGAAGGAGGCAGTTTTACCAGGAGAGTTTTATAACAGGTTGAAGGGAAGAACAAGCCAGACACAGGTGAAGACAGAATGAGCCAGAGAATGAGAAGGAGCCAGAAGATTATAGCAGATTGCCAGAACTGATTTGAGGCTAAGGAATGTGATTCAGTCAGAAGCTGAAAAGAGCCAGTTTGAACCAGTCAGCTTGAAGAGGAGTTTGAGCCAGAACAGCTGAGTTGACCAATCAGTCAGAGTTTAGAAAAAACTAGAAAAGGTGAGCTTATTCAGCAGTAAATCTCAAAGGCTGAAACCATTCTAGGCCTAGATAAGACTGTATGGAAGGTTAGAAGCTTCCAGGACTGGGCCTAGGTCAGCAGTCAGAGGCAGTAAGCCTGGGAGATGACATCACATCAGGCCAGTAAAAGCAACTTTCACACTACTCTGCTACAGCATTTGACTATAATGTCTATGAACATGTTTAACCTTAATTTCGAACTGCTCACAAAATACTCACTTTCTTCAACATTCAATAAATGTATTTTAATGGCAAGAAAAAAATTGTTTCAGGATTCTCTTGCTATTCATTTTGGTTTTGTTGTCTCTTTAATTTCCATAAAGCAACTGTTTCAAATGTGATTTAAAATCATTCCAGGATCACAAACTTTTTGTTGGCTTACTGCTGACATTCTTTTTTTTTAAAAAAAAAAAAAAATAACCTATTACTGTGAGAACAGCCTTATTTACACACAGATTACCTCCATTCAAGTTTACATTTGCTTTTTTCATTATCTTACCAAATATCCACCCTCCTTATGGCTTTTGTTACACCTTACTTTTGATTGGCCCTCTCTGACATCCCCAGTCTTCTCCCTTCCACTTTTGTACCACGTGCCTTTTACCACTCTGTAGTAATAAATATTAAAAATTCCCGGAGTGGGGTTTCTTCCCCACCTTAGACCATTTATGTTTCCAGATGAAAGCATACACACAGTCTTCATACCTTTAATATGTCTTAGGCAGCACAATAGCTGGGTGGCTGCCTACCCTCCGTGCTGTAAGAATCTACTTTCCTGTCGATAACCCCGAGTTACCACTGTGTTTACTATGTTCCATCTGGACTGCTCTTAACCTAATTGGGCAGCCCTCTGGGCCTCGTTCTCTTGGCCCTAAGCCCAGAGTGACTCTCCTTCTCCCTCCTGGGCATTCTTCTTCCATGGCAGCTTCTCTCTTTTTTCCTTCCTTCTTCCAAGCCCTCGAAACCTCAACCCCACCTATGTTTCTTCTGCCTAGCTATTGGCTGTTGGCATCATTATTCACCAATCAGAATTAATGGGGGCAGAGTCCCAGGGGCTATGTGCAAACTCTAGGTCTTGGGGGCCCGAACTTAACATTACAAGAGAGAGTAAAAGACAAAAACTCCAACACTACCCTTCTACTACTCCGGTCCCTTAAAGGTTCTTTCCTCCTTTTCATAGACGCGTTCTGTTTTTCCTCGACTCTACATGCATTCATTCCCTCATAATACACACACAGCATTGAGGAGGCAAAGGCAGGGGGATCTCTGTGAGTTGGAGACCAGCCTGGTCTACAGAGTAAGACCTTGTCTCAAACAAACCGCTCTGTTCTGCACAGGTACAAAGTCATTTGGGCTTTTTTAAGAACGAAACTTGGGGACTTTAGTTTTGTTGGAGATAATTCACACCCCTGGCTCTACAAAGAAGATGAGCTAGCTCTTTTTAAACCTTTTTTCCCTTTAGATGTATCTGTTTTGTTTTATATTTATGAGTGTTTTGCCTGCACGTATGTCTGTGCACCATGTGTACCTGATGCCCAATGAAGTCAGAAGAAAGTGTCAGTTCCCTCAGGACCAGAGGTACCGACGTTTGTGAATCATCATGTAGTTACTAGGTATTGAACCCTGGTTCTCTGCAAGATCAACAAATGCTCTTAACCACTAAACCTTCTCTCCAGCCCCCAATGAGCTCTTTCTATTGATGGAGCTCTGTAAGAGCTTCTTTTGGGTGAACACAGAACTTCAACATTAGGAATGTTCAAAGTCCCCGTCTACCCTCAGGGCCCTGCTGTCTCCTAACTTCTTCATATTGCCCAGCACAGGTTGTGTGCTCACATCTCCATCCTAAATTTACCCCCCTTCCTCCAAGACTCCCAGGTATTCATTAGAATCGTCCACCCCTACCCACACGCCCGAGTGCTTTCTTTAACTTCACTTACAATTCAAAGCGAGCACTCAGGAGCCCCAGTGGCACGCCCAGTCAGCATGTGCTGCTTTAAATTGTATGTTCAGATGACGTTTTATTTTTCAGACATCTACCTTTTGCATCGTTCTTACTTGAAGTCATTTTCTCTTCTAGTTGCTACCCTACTATGGGCTGAATCACAGAGCTCACAATTATTAGCACCCTAGGGTCTCCTCATTCTGATTTTACAATTTAGAGCCATCATTTTAATAAAGATTTTAATCAACTTTTGAATGAAGGGATAAACCTTGCGTTTTCCAAGAGGAACCTCATAAAAATAGTGTTTTGTTTTTTGGTTTATGCATTGGAAGACACCATCTTGAGTGCTTTCAGACAGTGGGATGAAATTTTAAGAGATAGTTGACAATGGAAGACAGCTTCTCAGTCTTCAGAACTCTGCATGCCTTAAACTATGTCCTGTTTCTGGCTACAGAGGATTCAGGATAAACTGAAAATCACCCTTCTGTAGATTTCCTTCTGTCTGGGTACTTTTTCCCAGTTACCAGCAGCCCTTGCTCCCAGCCTCATGTTTTCCATGGAGATTTTAGCTTGATTCCCCCCCCCCCCCCCCGAAATAGAGTCTCACACTGTAGCCCAGGCTGGCCTTGACCTCACTACACAGTTCAGACTGGTTCAAACTAACAGCAATCCTCCTGCCTCGGCTTTTCCAGTGTCAATATCATAGAAATGAGCCACAACTGGCAACTATTGAAAATATTTAATTCTATCAACTGACTCAAAACTAACATTTTAGAGATTGTAAGGAAGGGTGGATACTGAGTAGTTTGCTGATCAACTCTTTGCCATTAAGTCTTCAGGCAAAACATATTTCCTGTTAGCTAAGCTGTGAACACTGCTGGTATTTATGCCTTCCTCTTCCTGGTCCATAACCAGAGGCTGTGGCCTATTTGTGCTTCTTTGCCTCAGGGAGTATGTCACAAGGAAAAAAGCAGAAGTTTCCTGCAAGATACTTCTCTTCTGGGTTTGTATTTTCAACCTCCTAAACCCACAGAAAAGCCTATGCAGGACTGGTGGAGGGAAAGGGGAACTGGGTTTGCTTCCAGGGAGAAGGTGGATCCCTAGGAATAAGAGGCTGCATAGCACTGCCCTTCCTCAGTCTCTGAGCCACCTAAGCGATTCTGTCTTACTAAGATGCCTGTCCCTAGGGTGCTGTAAAAGCAACAACGTTCTAATGCTGTGGCCCTTAATACAGTTCTTTGTGTTGTGCTGACCCCCAACCACAAAATTATTTTCATTGCTACTTCATAACTGTAATTTTGCTGCTGTTATGAATTGTAATGCAAATATCTGTGTTTTCTGACATTCTTAGGCAACCCCTGTGAAAGAGCCTCTTAACTCTCTCTTTAAAGCTGTCATGATCCACAGATTGAGAGGAGTCAGGCAGTGAGTGCTCCCTGGGAACCCCTCATAGGCTGATGGTGGAAGGGACCTGTGACTGTGTAAGCTTGCTTAGCAGGGGGTAGGGGACAAGGGAGGAAAGCCCCAATGGTGACTAAGGTTGGATTTCTCTGCCCCCAAAGAATGGGGGACTCAGTTAAAATTAAATTAACTCCAAAACCCAAACAAAAGGAGTGTTTGTTTGTTTGTTTGTTTGTTTTATTCCACACAGGAGGGCTGGAGGATTAAGATTCATAACCAGAACAAATGAATGCAGGTGTTTGAAATCACAGGAAGAGAAGACTTCTTTTCTGGATGAGGAAAAGCTTCTCAACAACAACTGGAAGCCTGTTTTTTAAAATATCTGGTTGTTATTTGGGTTTTTTGTTTTGTTTTGTTTTGTTTTTAATTCCCCCTGCGTTGAAGCATACATTAGGATATTTGAGAACGTGACTTTGGAACACATATGATGCTCTCAGCACCTCACACAGTACATTTAACTATGCAATGCTATATATACCATTCCTCGGGACTCCTCACTCAGGCAAGCGGTCATTTGATCCCTCACTCACTTGTTCCCGGGCTCACAGACACCACCATTGCCTCTGTGTGTTTTCTATCTTGTACTCTTGTACAATGCTTCACTAGGCTTTAATAATATTCAGTTTCCAACTTCTGCTGTAGGTTGTAAAGTCCATAAGATAAAAAGCTTCGAAAGGATTTATTTTTCCTGGTGCCACTATTTGTTCAAGTTCTACAAGATAATATAAAGACAAGAACAGTGAATGGAAATATTAACCCTGATCCAGCATGATCCAGTACTATTGCCAACACAGCCTCTCTCCTCCAAATTAAAGCCCAAATGGATACTGAGAAGTTATTGCAGAAAGAGAGACAGAAAAAGAAGAGGAGAAATTTCCACAAGTGTTTGCCGTTACTTCCGGAGCACAGTTTGGTGTTCTCCCCAGGGTTGGTTCACAGTGTGTAAGCTATGACACTTGCATTAGAACTTCTGAGGAAAAAGCATCAATGTCTGTGCACAGAATATTGTTAAGTATTGGGGGTTATTTGGTTTGGTTTTATATCATCTTGTTTAGCTTTTGATACATACTATAAGCTGAACATTTACACTCCCTCTTGATAGGAAACAGGCAGGTGTGATATCAAAGACAGAAAAGGGTTATATTTGAGCATAGTTATGAGGTTTTTTTCCCCTTGGAAGAAAGCATATTAATAAATCAAAGGTTTTCTAACTTATCCCTTTATGTGTTTGAAATAATCCTTTCCTTTACCGGAGGAAACAATAAAAAACATCTGTATGTTGGATGTAGTATTTTAATGTCATTAAAGTTATTTTCTTACTTCTCAATACCATTAGGCAGACTCACTCTTACTCTATTCAATGTGTTGTGCATTTTTGAGAAGTATATTATTCATAGAAATACAGTATTCAAGGCTCAGAATTCATTCCATCGTTTGAGTCCCTCACAGATAATTTCGTTATGTGGTTAGACAGTTGCCTCCACTTCCACCCCAGTTCCTACCGAAACATCTAGCTCTGGTCGGCCAATCACCTCAAATGGAGGACTCTTTGTCTCTCTTATGCTTTTTATGTTCTTGCAACTTAATAATCCTGGCTTTTTTTTCTTCATCATGTTTTCCTTCCCATTTATTTCTGTGGAGACGATGAGAAAGCATGCAACCTAGGGATGTCACCTTCATATAAGGATGTCACCTTCATATAGGGATGTCACCTTCATATAGGGATGTCACCTTCATATAGGGATGTCACCTTCATATAGGGATGTCACCTTCATATAGGGATGTCACCTTCATATCACCAAACTGTCCTCCAAGCATTACTCCCTTCTCCTGAGGACTATAACTTGAGCGATTATTTAACATGTCGTGTAATCAGTCAATAGCTCTATAAATGAAGTTTTTGTTTGGATTTTTAAAGACAGGGTCTCGTGTAGCCCAGCCTGTCTTTAAGCTTACTATACAGTTTAGGTTGGCCTTGAACTCCTAATCTTTCTGCCTTCACCTTCTCTATTCTTATCATTATAGACTGATAATCTACCCAGAGTAACCTCAAACTATAAAACATGGTCCTCTGAATGAGACGCATGGCACAGGCCTTACAGAGTATACCCATTTGGAGAGGGAAGCCCTTGCTGGCGATCTGGGGGACTTCATGGAGGTGACTGGCAAGATTGACAGGAAACAGATGAGCAGGGACAGAGCAAGAGCAGACCCACAGAAAGAACAGAGGCAACCATCTGGGGTAGAAAGGAAACACTATAGGTCCATAGGTCCAATCTGGACAGGACAAAGATGTGACTGTTCTCAGACTAAACCAAGGACATACATGAACAGTGCTAGAAGGGTCCTTACCTCGGTTCTGCTTTGCTGTCACGTTTTCTACAATATCTAGAATCATAATCTCTAGTGTCTGTTGATTCCCATTTTCCCAAGTGACCTATCTCAATAAGAACTGACTCCTAATTTTGGCAGAGAGACAGAAATGGAAAAGGGAGAGAAAAGAGGAGAGAAGGGAGAAGGGAGACGGGGAGAGACGGGGGAGACGGGGAGACGGGGAGACGGGGAGACGGGGAGACGGGAGAAACGGGGGAGACGGGGAGACGGGGAGACGGGGAGACGGGGAGACGGGGAGACGGGGAGACGGGGAGACAGGGAGACGGGGAGACGGGAGACAGAGATGGAGAATATCCATGGTATTCTTTGAAGTACCTTTGCACAGATAACATACTGTCTCCTATGAGCTGAATGAAAAGGTGCTCTGCTCTGTAGCAAGCTGAGTTGTTATCTGGGAAGAGATGAACAGTTAAAAAAAAAAAAATCAATGGGCTCCAGATAAAAGGAAGGACGAACCAAATAATGGATACCTTCTATAGGGGATATTTATTCCTTTTGCTTTTGATATTTTTGATGGATGGGGGCAAAAGGCAAGATTATTTTCATTATTAATTAATTTATTTATTTATTTACTTGAGACAGTGTCTTGGAGTACCTTAGAGTGCTGGGATGGGATTAAGGGCATGGTTATCCTTCCTGTGTGCTATGCCACTATAACAGAATGGCAGAGGCTGTGTGACTTATTGTGAAGAGACTCTATTGGCTCACAGTCCTGGAAGCTGGGATGCTCCATATGAAGTAATTAGCTTTGGTAGGGGCCTTCTTACTATGGGGATGGCTGAAGGTCAAAGAAAACAAGATAGTGAGCCCACTCTGGCCAGCACCAACCCTTTCTGTTGTGTCATTAAAATATGCATGAGGAGTCCTCATGAGCTAACACTTCCCACTGGACTCTGCCTCCCAACCCTGTTGCTTTAAGGAGTAAGCTTCTAAAACAAGAATTCTGAAGATGAAGTCAAACTGTAGCAATTATTCTGAGTTATTTTCCTGAGTCTGAGGTAGCCACAGAGGAAGGCAAGAATTACTGGCTTTGAAAATGTAGAATGGGTCAAAAGCCAAGGAAGATAAGTAACCTGCTTCTAGATGCTAGAAATGACAGTGAGCCTCCAAGAGGAATTTAGTTCTTTCAATATCTAACTTTAGCCTACCAACACTAATGGTGACCTTCCGATCTTCAGAACTGTAAGATAACGATGTATACTACTTGTGCCAACTGTGTTAATGGTCATCTGTTATGACGATAAGTAATTAATGTAATAGATGTACACACACAATTGTGGATTGGAGCTCTTAGTTTGTACAAATATTAAAACCACGATGTTCACGATGTTTTGCGAGGTTGCGTTTTTCAAGGTAAAAATATATCTTTTGGTTGGCTTGTGTTGGGGGAAAGATGACTTTGAAAGTAGTTCTGGTAGTAGCAAAGGCTGGTTAGGATATTATGCAAATGTGCTTCAAAGGAAAAAGAGAGAGGCCTTTGAGGCAAGCTGTACAATCCGTGTGCAGGTACTGGAGGTTTGGAGAGGGGTAATAACAGGGAACAGTGGAGACGCAACAGTGTGAGGGAGCCTGACGCGCGCGTGCCAGCACTTAGGCCGCCTTGGAGAGAGTAAAATGGAGGACTACCTTTCTCAGCGGGGCTTCCTCTTCCCTGCCTAATGTCAATTAGAGAGTCTCTAAGCACTCTTAGCTGACCTTATTTTGAAGATATCCCTGCACAAAAGCTTCCTGCAAGGGCTGCTCTTTCCTCTGGTCGATATGATAATTAGGTGCTGTGTTATGACCAATCAGCCTTCCCTATCCATAACCCTAAGAGCCTTTATGTACATTATCCCCAGAACAACAAAACGAGTTGTCTCTCGGAATCTGACTCCCAGAAGTTCCTTCCATCACTCATGCCCTTCCTAACCCTGCTCACGGCTTCCGCTCTCTTCGCCCTCGTGGGTCCGTGGCCAATGACCCATGAAGAACAGGGAGGCCCACGAGGTGGAACCATATACTGTGGCAGAGCCTTGCCTCAAAGAGCTTGACCGAACAAAAGTTCTAAACATCAGCTGTTCATCTGTTTATTGCTTGTTTTTTTTTTCATAACACAATTTCAATTGACTTTTCTCAAACTGTTTGAGGAATCATATAAATAAGACCGCAAGACAACAAAGGCAGTGAATTCATTCTTTAACTCAATCTTTACTCCTCTTGATGAGTCCTACCAAAAGAAGTGGTAAATGATAAGTAGACAACAATCGGAAAGCCAAAAATTGCTTTTGATAAAATAATAGATAAAAAATTTCCACCAAACATAGCTTGTTTATAAATTGCACATATATATGCATAGGTATGCTATGAAGTATGAGAACTTAGATAAATAATTTAATTTCTACATATTGAGTTCCTTGTTAACATCCTCTGTGGCATACTACAGACCCATATTTATTCAATGAAAATCTGAGACAGATGGATGTGCAGAGACTGTGGAAAGATAGTATCAATTTATCATGTTCACTGCAATGTATTAGATTGTATACTGTTAAGGAGTAATGCACTAAACATTACTGAGCATGTTATGTATTATAATGTCAACAAAAATTTTGTTACATATAGCACCCGTATATATGTATGCTTCCAATGCGCTCGCGCGCTCTCTCTCTCTCTCTCTCTCTCTCTCTCTCTCTCTCTCAGTTTTTTGAGTCTAGGTTTCTCTGTGTAACCTTTGCTATCTTAGAACTCACTACATAGACCAGGCTGGCCTCAAAATCAGAGATCCTCCTGCCTGCACCTCCCAAGTGCTGGGATTAAAGGCGTGAGCCACCATCGTCAAGCTGGTTTCCAATCTTTACGGACACCATCTATGTGGTTGTACTTCTTCAGCCCTGATTTATCACTGGAACTATAGTCTCTTCTGTTCAAGAAATATTTGAGCCAAGTATAGTAAGCTGAATTGTGTCTCTCTTAAAATTCATATGCCGAAGCCTCAACTCAGGTTACCAGTATATTTGCAGATCAGAGGAAAGTCAGTTAAATGGGTTATTGGGGTGTGCTCCAGTCCAGTATAATGGTGGATCTAACTGTAAGATCTAAGCCACAGACTTGTGAAGACTCAGGGAGAATGTAGCCACCCCAAGGCAAGGAGAGAGGCTTCAGGAGAAACCAAGCCTACACACATCTGATCTCAGACCTTTACCTTCCACAACTATGAGATAATAAATTCCTGTTGTTTAAGTCACCCACCATGTAGCATTTCTTTATGATGACCTGGGAAACCACTACAGCAACCTATTATCTCTTAATCACAGTGATAGTGGATAGCAATGGGATCTTTAGCAATATAAGAGTATTTCTCAGCCTAAAGGATGGTCTAGTTTCTGATTTCCAACAACTAAAGGTACTGATTAATCTGAATATCCCACCATTATTTCAAATATAACTTGTCCAAAGTTGAGCATGTGCCTCTCAGCATCCCTGCTGGTGAGTAGACTGCAACAGAAGAGGAATGGGCTGTAGCTCTTCCCTGTGGCCTCTGTGTCACCAGAGCAGAGCTCTGGACTTGACAGGCAGTCAGCCTTTATCTGTTGACTCGGCAGTGATACTGATCCTTTGCTTGTAACCATTCTTCCACCCTGGGAACCCTGAAGGCATCTTCATGCTTATGCTTCGTGGACTCTTATGCCTATCCAACCCGTCACCTGTGCCTGTCAGTCTTTGCAAATGACATTCCGTTTTCTGCCTTTTCTCATTGTTCAGTGCTCGTGTCTGGATGAATACAAGTGATTTTCATTTTCCCCCTTACTCCCACCTGTTCTCTAAGATCTGCCAAACTTCTCTTGTCAAATCTCATGTCGTCATTTTCTTTTATAAATATTGCTGGACTTTTCTATGTGCAAGCTCCCATGCAAGATGCTGCAGGAAAATCAGCATGAGGAACTCATAGTCGCTTCCTTTTGAGGAACTCGTGTCCTTTTAAGAGACTTGCTCTACCACTGCACAGAGATCTTTGAAAACGTGCTACACAGCAGTAGCTTTGTCTAGAAAAACTGGAGATAAAGGAGGAGACGTGACAGATCTGACGCAAACAGGAGCACTGCAAAGAAGGGAGGGGAGACATTCCAGACAGAGGGAATCACATTGCAAAGTCTCCGACTTAGGGAAATAGTTATCCGATTCAGTACGGACTTGGCCACTTCTCTAGTACATCAGTTCCCAAACCTTCTGCCTAGTCGTAGCACCTCCATAAACCATCTTCAGTCTTACATCCCTGAATGGACCTCTTCAACCAATAAAACAAGCATCCCTGTTATCCACTAAAAATCACCTTACTACGATATTTGTTACATCATCCTCCTTACTAAAACGCTTTTCTTTCTGCAGAGTTGACTCCAGGCCTGACCATACCCCACTCTAAAAGGATACTATGGTGGAAAGTTTGCATTCTGCCTGGTCTTTCCCTTTACGGGCTTTCTAAAGCTGAGCATGACCTTTTAAGTTCAATTGTAGGCATCAGACACAAGTCATTCACTCTTTCAAAGGATGTGAATGGCGAATTTCACAAAAGCAGTTTAGTTATCATGTTGAAAAGCTAGCTTTAAAACAGCGCTCAGTATCTGTGCGTCATCAGGGAAATACTGAGTTCTGATTGGCTCCCTGCCCTCACAGCCTGACTGACACGGACTCAGAACATTCATAAGGGTTCAGGTTGTTACGATAACTGCTATTGTGTAACAGTTTGCATTTGTGCCAGATAAATATCTGGAAATGTCCAGTTTTGTAAGTTTGGTTGATAAAGTGCCTCTAGGGGCTACTTGTAAATAATTTTAATATTACAAAGAATATTTGTAATATTTATACATTTATATATGTTGGGTATACAAATCCCATTTGTATAAAAGAAACAGAGATATAGTTGGCAGCAAAGGTTATAGGTTCTGGAACTGTTAGTCTGAGAGGGGTGAGGAGTGTCCAGAAGGGAACCCTGGGGCCCTCGACTCAACCACCATTACTACCCCAACTTTGTTTCCCCTGGCATTCAGATGTAGTGCCAACTGAGTCTTTCTCAATCTTAACTCCTTCCCATTCCAGTCAGTTTCTCTCTTCTAAACCCTATTGAACTTATAGTTTGTAATAGAGTTTTGTACTTAGTTATTCTCTGGTTATTTTGATAGGTTTTTGTCTCATAAACTAAATTTATTGAATACAGTGATCTTTCTAATTTAAAATCGACTTTATGTACTTTGTGTGTTGTCTTAAAGATTTGTCCATAAATGTTGATTTAGTTCTTTTTCTGACACAAGGTCTCCATGTATACAACCTGGCCTTGATGTCTTTTGTTCTCTTTTAAAACATAATATTTTATTAATTTGGGAAAATTGCATACAGACAGACAGACAGGCAGGCAGACAAACAGATAGACATATAGACCCACATATAAGGTATTTTGATTACATTCACTTCTTTCAGATCCACCCCAACCCCTCCCAACTCTGTCCTTTTTTTTTTTTTTTTTAACCCACTAATTCCAATTTGTGCTGTCTGTATACTCATGGTGTGAGACCATCCAGTGGAAACTGGATAACCTACCAAGGCTACACATTTAAAGAAAGGTGAACCTCTGTTCCCCAGAAACCATCAACTGTCTATAGAGCCTCAGCAGCAGTATGAGCTGGCTTGATCTTGTGCAGAACTTATGTGAGTGACCATTGCTGCTCTGAGTCCACGAGCACAGCAGTCTTGCTCTGTCCAAAAGACACTGTCTCAGTTTGGTCCCCAGCCTGAGCTCTTACAATACTCCCTTTTGACAATGGTCCCTAAGTCTTAGGTAGCAGGAGGGGATGAACACCCCGTTAGCAGTCACTCTCTGCACTTTAACCAGTTGTAACCTGTTGTGAGTTTCTGCATTAACTGCCAACCACTGCATAAAGATGTTTTTCTGCTGAGGCCTGAGAACTGCGGTTATCTGTGAGGAGAGAGAGAGAAATTTACTGGAAGGTTGATTCTATGTCCACTTTGCAAAAGTACGTAAAATTAAATAAATTATTAAAAAAGATGTATCTTCCCACCACAAATATCTGGATTAGAAGTGTCTTCCCAGAACAAATTATTTAGTTGAGAAAATGTCCTATGTAGGTGTGCCCAATAATTGGGTTTTAGCTCAGATTTAGTCAAGTTGACAACCAAGAATAGCCATCACATCTACCAAAATCCTGTGAAACCACTGTCCTTAAGAACACACTTTTACAGAGTTTTGAGGTGCCTAGATTTATGGGGGGTGTGTGTGTGTGTGTGTGTGTGTGTGTGTGTGTGTGCAGGTACTCCACAAGATCTCTAATTGTACTTGGGGCTTATTCATTTCTCAAGACTACCTGCCAGTAAATTTCAGGGATATTCCTGTCTCTAAGCACTAGGATTAGGGATACATACCACTGGGTGCTAATATGAACTAAGATCGCCTTTGCTCAGTAAGCCCTTTGTGGACTGAGCTCCCAGCCTCCCATGGTGATACTTTCCTGCATAACTGTTTAGCCGGGATCCTCCTTCGGCATTCTTATTTCGGGAGGGGGGAGGGGTAACATCATCCACTCAGCCTCCCCAGACAGGAGCTTGCTCGCCTTTTGTAGAGGTTTCTCTCTCATTCAATCCTCCCGCTAATTTTCCATGAAATTCTGTAGATTCCACCTTCTCATTATATCCCTCTCCCAAGCACCCTCCCCACTGTACTTCCCTACCTCCCTGGAGACCTAGGTTATTCTCACCCCTTCTTTTTGCTTCCATTCTTCAATTTTCTCTCGTCTCCAAACATATACTCATGTGACATTTAGTCACAGAGACTAAAACGTTTGTAGTTTGAATTTGCTTAGCCAGGGGAGAGGCACTGTTAGGAGGTGTGGTCTTGTTGGAGTGGGTGTGGCCTTGTTGGAGGAAGCGTGTCACTGAGGTGCTGGGCTTTAAGGCCCTCCTCCTGGCTGCCTGTAGACAGTCTTCTCCTGGCTGCCTTCTAATCAAGATGTAGAACTCTTGGCTCCTTCTCCAGCACCATGTCTGTCTGGATGCTGCTATGCTTCCTGCCGTGATGATAATGGACTGAACCTCTGAACCTGTAAGCCAGCCCCAATTAAATGTTTGCCTTTATAGGAGTTGCCTTGGTCATGGTGTCTCAACACTGTAATGGAAACCCTAAGACACACTTCAAAGAATTTATTCTTTATTATAAAGTTCATACTCCTTAGTGTAGCACGTGAGCTCTTAACACGGTCCCTTCTACCATTCCCCACCTATTTGAACCTTCTCTGCATCTGTCCAGAAGAGACTGAGTTACTTGAGAGTAATTAGTAAACTAAGAGGCCTACTAATGTTCACACACCTGCACAGACATTGCTGCCTTTCTCTAGAATGCCTGTTCCCTCCTCATCCCACTAGCTCCTCCCTGTCAGTCATTAAATGTGTAGTTTATCTCCACTGGGTAGGCCTTCCTGATCTGGGAATAGACTGATTTTCTAATAGAGGCTTCCTTACCTCCTTTATCCAGCAGTCTGTGATTTCTGGGGCTGGAGGCATCAAGCCTTTCTTGTCTTTGCATTCTTACCCCTTAGTTGGAGCTCAATAGACTCTAATTAAGTGAATGGATTATTTCATGGTTTAAGGAAACTGATGAGAACCTGCTTATTTTTCTCAGTGGTGGAAAGTGACTGTTTTCTAAGATTCATCTTAACCAACCTAAGCACTTGTTGAGAAGAGCTGGCTGAGAGCTATCTAAAGAGCACTCTGGAGCCTATTTTGTAAGGAGGTTTCTGTAAAAGTGAGACGCTTTCTTTCAGCCTAGTAATAACATTTGACAACAATAGGTTATTTATTAGGTTTGGGCACCTAGGTATGTTTAATCTCAATAAACTTAGTCACAAGGGAAATGAAGAGGCTCCAGACAACATTTGTATGCATTGTTGATTAAAAATTTCAAAGCATTGTCATTTATACAAAGTTCTACAGTAGATACTGCACAGGGTATAAAGTGAATATGCTATGATATTCATTAAGAGAATATAGAGTGCTGAAATCATTGCAGGTAACAAATGATGACTGAATTCAACAAGGAAGAGAGGTCACAGGAACTGGCCACTTCCACCATTTTTAGTTTATGAGATGATGTTATTTTGCACGAGATTATTGAAGTACCTACTAAATTTAAAACACAAAAGTGCATTTATTTCCTAAAGTACAAGTATCTCAAGTGTGAAACAGCCAAGTAATTGTATTGGACAGTTTTAAATTCCAGTTTGAAACAGATTGGGCAGCAGTTTGGAAAAGACTACTAAAAGACTAAACTACTTAGAAATCTTCAAGAATATCAGGAAGTAGAATGCAACTAGTCAAACTGGGATTTGATCCTAGAATAGAGAAATAAATACTCATTCTTAGAAAAATCCTCAGAAGCCGGGCAGTGGTGGCGCACGCCTTTAATCCCAGCACTCGGGAGGCAGAGGCAGGTGGATTTCTGAGTTCGAGGCCAGCCTGGTCTACAGAGTGAGTTCCAGAACAGTCAGGGCTACATAGAGAAACCTTGTCTCGCAAAACAACAACAAAAAAAGAAAGATCGCCAGAATTTCGGAAATACATGATTTATTTATTTATTTATGTATTTTTGGTGCAAATTCAAGATACAGAAATGGCTAAAGAGCGGACAAGAAGACATGAAAAAAAAAAAAAAAAAGAATGCTGAACGTTCAGTGCAGCCAATTCCAGACCATAGCTTAATTTCCTTAATGCTAACAAAGTACATAGCCAGCAAAGGTAATTTAATATTACTTTTCCTTTCCTTTGATCAACTTTACATGAAGGTCGTAAATCGAAAAGAAATCCAAGTCTGCCTAAGTCAAATCTGCATTAAAATAAGCAGCATTTGAGTAATCTGGAGCTTGGAATCAAACTCAGTATTTTAAGTATAGTAATCGGGGAATACAGCTCAGAGCTCAGGAGAGATTGCCAACACCCTTGCTGAGAGCAAATTCAGTACAGGAGAACAAAACCAGGGACGCAGGTGAACAGGCTTGACGTGAAAAGGTAAAAATGAATGGGATAATGTCTGATTCCTGAAAGCTTCCCATACATTGCACGAAACTGCAGAGTTTAAGCTAAATCGGTGCTCCCAGGTTTCAACAATGGTCAGTGAGTGCCTGAGGAAGCCCAGGGTTGGTTCTGGAGATTGAGGACGCAGACGGCAGGCAAAGGCGCACAGCCCGGACGAGTCTGCTCGTCCGCCCTCAGTCTCCCAAGACCCTCGGACCGGAGCATTTGGGCAAGCTTCCCGGGAAGGGCCACGGAGGGCGGGACCGCGGCGGGATTTTCCTCTCCGCTCATTCATTCTCTGATTCATTGGTTCCTGGAGGCGGCTCACACGGACGCGCTCAGGAAAGGCAGGGCGCGGAGGACGGCCGCGGCTGGGTGCGGCCCGGCGCCTGAGGGGCGGTCGGTGGGGGGGCGGCTGGCCAGGCCGCGAGGGGCGCGCGCGTGTGCGCGTGCAGGCGGCAGGAGAGGCGCGCGGCCGCCTGCGCCGGAAGTGAGCGGTGGCCGCGGCGAGGAGCGCCCTTGGTCCGCGCGGCCCTCAGCCCCGCCCTGTGTGCCGGGGCCGGACGCGCGGGCTCTGTGATCCGCGCCGCGGGGCTCTGCGGTCGCCCCGCCCAGTCCCCGCCGACGCCCGCTCTGTGGGTCGGTCAGTCAGTCACCGAGCGCGCGCCGCGGGAGCTGCGGGCGCTCTCAGCGTTCGGGAGAGGAGCGTCGCGCCCGGCGAGGCGGCGGCGGCGGCGGCTGGAGGGCGCGAGCAGCTGCTGCCTAGCGCGGGGCTCCGGGAGGGCCGAGGGGCTGCCGCGGTGAGTGCTCCGCCGCCTGGCCCTCGAGATCGGGGAAAGGAGAGATCTGGGTACTCCGGAGGCACTGCCGGTCTCCATTTGCTTGGCGCCCGGCGTGGCCCTCCGGGCGAGTGCGGGCTACTGCAGCCCGGGGCGGGGTCGTTGCTGGCCAGGCTCTCGGCGTTGGGCTGAGCCCGGCCAAGCGGCCTGCGGTGGGTTGGGGTCGGCAGGGCCTGGGCTGCACCCCTCGCCCCTCGGGGCTGCACCGTGCAGACAATGAGACCTGGGGCCGCCCCGGGAGGTGCGGCGGGTCTGGTACTCCGCACTAGGGCGCTGGTGGCCGGGGACCGCGGGTGGAAAGGGACTGGCCCCCGGTAGCCGCAGAAACCGGTGACTGGATGCGGGATTGTTCTAGCTTCCATGCCCTACCCGTCTTCATAGATGAGTTCACTGCAGAGATTTAGAAAGGCGGGGCGCCTTCTGTGTCTTCTAATTAAGCCGGCAAAGTAATTGCTCTAGTGCTTTTTAGCTCCATCTCATCTTTCCGAGTACATTCCCGCCGGAAATCCAAACTGCAATTCAGTGGAGGACGGCAGAAAGAGGGAAGGCTGCCTAATAGTGTTGGTTAGGATGCCTTCGTTTTAAGACACCTGAAAGATACCCTTTTCTTATTCAGGCGTTGTCTTAGGATGGCCCCACTGTGTGAACTGGAAACTGATCCTTCTGTTGGTATAAACATGTGCCTCAGAGTCAAATAGGAGCTTTGGGAAATGAAAGAAGTTGCATGTTTCCTGTGTGTTGCTTTTCATACATTTTGTGGGAAGAACAGTTGGGTGGATGCTGCCTGCAGCATTTCTCATGGAGAAGTGGAGAGCCGCCCAAGTAGGTAAAGTCCTCCCTAAAGGAACTGTAAAGGTAGCAGGCTAGGGCTGAGGCATGATTCGATTATTAAATGGTGGTATTGTGTTCGTAAGAATATTGAAGTGAGCACACAGTCACGGAAATCTACTCAGGTATAGTGAGAGACACTTCTACAACACTTGAGTGGTGTAAGCAGCGCGTTAAAACAGAGTAAACTAAACATTCCATGCGCTAGAATAGGCTAGCAACGTGATAGTGAATAAGCAAGCCATTAACTATGCAGTAGTTCCCTACCGGTAAGCAGCAGTGCGCCACCTGTTTACCTTTCTAGCCTGTTGTCAAGAAGATTGAATAAGAAAATATATGCAGAATTGGTAGCCCCTTGCCTGTCTGTGAGTTGCTCAATACGTGTTAATTTAAATCCCCTTTCCTACTGCTGGGGACTGAGTGTCCGGTGTCTCGTGAGAGAGAGGGTCCGAAGTGAATGTTGCTAACAGTGCGTTGTTGAAGCATGTGTAGCATAAGGCAGCAAAGAAAAGATTGATTCTACATTGAGAGGTCAGTGTGGGGAAATCTCTGGAAGCTGCCAGTACAAAGTGGAGCCTTTTAAAAAGGTTGAATAATACTTTAAAAACAAAAACAAAAAACGTTTTATTATTATGTATTACTTATGCATAATACGGAGTCTCATCATGATCTTTTTATACATGTGCATCATGTATTTCAATTTCAACAGGATGGCAGGATTTTAACAGTGTAGACTGGGAGAGGAAGATATTTCACATGTAGGTGGTAATTATCCTTTTAGAGCTGAGTTCAGGAGCCAGACATGGTGGATCATGCCTGAAATCTGCACTCGGGAGGCTGAGGCAGGAAGACTGAAATGAAGTCCAGGTCAACCTGGGTTACACAATGAGAGCCTATCTGAAAAACAATCAAACCACATAAAAAAATAAAATATAAATCAAACCACATAAAAAATAAAGTAAAATCCGAATTCTCTAAGTAGAACCCTGGAGAGGTGGCAAAATAAGGACATTCTTTATTTGAGTTATTTTATTCTTCTTTGTTGAGTTTGTTCCAGACACCAGTTACAGATAGCCCAGTTGAAGTACAAAATGTCTACAAAGCTTTGTGACTTGTATTTCACCAGACATTTGGTGGTATTTGGATTGCTGCTCACTTCTGTTTGATTTTAGTAAAGAGCAATGTGTAGCTGTTTCTTTGTGATGAATACTAGCTCTATTTAGTATTCCACACAGACACTTTTGACTCAGGTCTCATTGAGATTATTCACTTAGTATCTGGCTGACAGTAGTGGAGTGGTAGGCATCTTTTGATAATGGCTTCACAATTTTTAACACTTTGTTTTCTGGCTAGATGTTTTTAACTGTTATCTTTGAGGAAAATTGTGTTGTTTTCTGTTTGGTTTTGTTGAGTTTTGGCTCTCTCCAAATAAATACATAAATACATAAATACATAAATACATAAATAAATGTTTATGTTTCTAGTGGACTAGAAACAAGGATAACAGATTCTGGGATACATGTTTGCTTTATTGGCTTTGGTTTGGAAGTCATTGAATGTCGTTAATATTGGTATTAATCCCAAACTTTTAAATTTCTTTAGGAGAAGTAATATTAATGGAGTAAGATATGTAATCTCAGGCTAATTATTTTGAATTCTTAGTTCCATTACCTATTACATGGGAAGTTTGGAGTAGATTACTAGCTTCATTTGTTCTTTCTTACTGACCTTAAGAATTTAAGGCTAAGTGTAGTAGCAGGAGCCTGTATTTGAGAGAGAGGCGGAGGTAGGAGGATACTGAGTTTGAGGGTGGCCTACATAATGAGACTTTGCCTCAAAACAAAAGGAGTAATTTAATTTTGATGGAGGGCTTTTAAGGTTCTACAGACATTTGACCTAAAGTTCATAAAAAGTTTGGAGATACAGCTCAGTGGGAGAGCAGTTACAAAACATACAAGGACCTGGGTTTGATACCTAGCACAAAGCCAAAATCTAATTTGTATGCTTGAAGTCAGGAGCATTACATTGAAATCAGAGCATATGAGAAGCTAAGGCAGGAGGATTAAGGCTAGCTTAAGTTATATACTGAGTTCCTGACTCACAAAAATGTTTTAAAATTATAACAAAAAATTGTTACTAAATACCGTGTACTACTTTCAGTTCTTTCTGTGTATTGAATTATTTATTCATTACCATGCCTCTATGGAAATAGTTCTGTTAATTGACAAAACAAACAGAGATAGTAAGTTACTTTCTCAAAGACTGCACAGCTCTATAGTAAACAGAGGTTTAAAACCAGGTAGCCTAATTCTTGTATTCTTCCCACCTTTCTATGTGGCCATGTAGAAAACTAACACATCTTTTTCTTTTTCCCGTTTTAAAGTATGTTAAAGTCTTTATACAATGTTAGCCATTTAAAGCATTAAGTTGTTACCTTTCAGTGGCATTAAATACATTCATATTATTGTGTAACTGTTACACTATCCATTTCCAGAACTTTTTCACAATCCCAAACTGAAGTTCAACCTGTTAAACAGTAACTTCTCATCTACCACTGCAACTTCTAATAGCAACTTCTTTACTTTGTCTCTCTGCCTTTAACACTATGGGTGCTTTCTGATAGTGTAGTCCTTGTTTTATTGTTGTTGTTCTTGGGTTTTTTTAAATCCAGAATCTTACCTTGTAGCCCAGGTTGGACTGCAACTCACTGTATAGATCAGGTTGACTTTAGCTAATCTCTTTAGCATGTTTATTTAAATTATTTTTAACATTAAAAACTGGATGACCTACAGACTAAAGCTTGTGAATTTTAAATGAACACTTGACAGGACACTTCATAGACTGAAGACTTTTTAGAACCTTAGTCTTGTGTAGTATTTATTTAATTGTCCCAACAGTTTATGACTATGGCTAGTGCCATAGTATTTAATTAAATAAGCAAAACCAAACATTTCTATGGAGGTTGTACTCATACTGTGTAAGTCATTGTTAAAAACAACAATGAACATTCAATAATAAATTCTGATATCTTATGTTTTGTATTCATTGTGTTTCTTTTCTTTATTTCTACCCTTCTTTTTTGTTTGTTTGCTTGTTTGTGTTATAAGAGAGGGTTTCTCTTTGTAGTCCTGGCTCTCCTGGAACTTGCTCTGTAGACCAGACTGGCCTCAAACTCAGAGATCTGCCTGCCTTTGTCCCTTGAGTGCTGGGATTAAAGGCTGCTGCAAGTGATTCTTAATTTGCCTTGTGTCTTAGTTACTGTTTGAATGCTGTGAAGAGATACCATGACCAAGCCAACTTGTAATAGAAACATTTAATTGGATGCTTGCTTACAGTTTCAGAGGTTTATTACGTTATTATTATAGAGAGCATGGTGGCATGGTGCTAGAGAGGTAACTGAGAGCTACATCCTGATCCACAGGCAGCAGGCAGGGAGATGCTGGGCCCCTCAAGGGCTTTTGTAACCTCAAAGTCCGCCCCCCAGCCCAACAGTGGTGCATTTCCTCCAACAAGGCCACACCTTCTAACCCTTCCAAACAGTTTTACTACCTTCAAAAATATGAGCCTATGGGGAATGCATTCTTATTCAAACCATCATTTCCTCTCCTTGGCCTCCATAGGCTTATAGCTATACCATGATGCAAAATAAATAAATAAATATTCATTCAGTCTAACTTATCACAAGCTCAATACTGCTTAAAATCCAAAGTTTAAAGACTCTTGTGAGACTCATGGCAATTTGCAACCCCTTGTAAAACAAAATCAAAATGAAGATCACATACTTCTAACAGACAATGACACAGAATAACTATTTCCATTCTAAAAGGGAGGAAAGGGAACACAATGAGGAAATATTGGACCAAAGCAAGACCAAAAATCAGCACAGCAAACTCTAAATTCTGCATCTTGTCTGATATCAAAGGATTCTTTGGATCTCTAACTCCTTTGATGACTCCAACACTCTTCTCTGTTGGGCTGGCTCCATACTGGTCTGCAGCTCTTTTTGGCAAGTATCTCATGGCTCTTTACAGCTTCATGCAATAGCCTCTCTGAGCCTTCATGCAAGGACATACCTGACACATGCCTGGCCTCAGCAACTTTCCCTGAAAGGCGATTGTACAACCCCTTTCTTATATTATATCCTTTCCTCTAAAGCCAGAATCACACAGTGAAGCTGCAAAATTCTGCTGCTGCTTAATGGGGTTGGAACTCAGCTCCATCTTCAATAGATAATGCATCTGGTTTCTGTTATTGATGGTTTCATTCATTGCTTAAGCTTTCCGTTAATTCCTTTTCACAAGTTGGAAGTTGAGCTGGGTGGGGTCTTGCCCCGAGGTCACCACTCCCTTTATTTCACTTAGCATCTGGATTTTCTTTCAACTTTTATCTCCTTAGCTCCTTTATACTTACTGGTGCTCAGGTCCTTCTCAAACTGTACAGCTAACAAGCTCTGCATAGAGTGATTACTGACAACCACATGACACAGTCAGTATTGGCTGTCTTGAAATCTTTGCCAATCCCAAGCTCTTCAATGGAGCTTTAGGCCAGTGTTTTAGGGCAAGGGGAAAAGCAGTGACAAGTCTGCCAGAATATCACTAGAACGCTCTCTAGGCCACCCACTACTATCCTTTTCCTCTGAAACGCCTTGATCTGGGTCTCCTTAGTTAAGATAACCAATAAATTGTTAACAGATAAATTGTTTTAAAAATTAAGTTGTTTTATACTTTTTTATTTAATATACTTACGTTGTTTTAAATGTGTGTTGGTTTGTTTTAGACAATGTCTTACTCTGCTCAGTCTGATTTGAACTCAAAAACTTCCCATCTCAGCCTTTAACATATCTGGACCAAAAAAGGTGTGAACTACCACTAAAATTTTTTTTTTAAAGATGAAGTCTTGTCCTGGTTTAGGAGGCTTAGTATATCATGTAATGTTTCTTTTGGTGTTCATCTCTAAGTTGAACATTTAAAAGTGGTATCTCTGGATTATCATATAGATCAGTGGTTCTTGACCTCTAGGGTCAAGACCCACAGGGGGCAGATATCTTGCATATCAGGTATTTACATTCATAACAGCAGCACAATTATAGTTATGAAGTAGCAATAAAAATAATTTATGGTGGGGGTCACCACAACATGAGCATATTAAAGGATCACAGCATTAGGAAGGATGAGAAGCACTGATGTAGATAATCTCCAGTAGCTCCCCAAATGATGAGAAATCTACCTACTAGAATGTTCTCATTGATCCATATACTTCCAACCCCTGCTTTATCACAATTTTTTCAACTGGATAAGAATGTATTTTTTTAGCGGTCTAAAATAAATAAGTAAATAAATAAACAAACAAATAAATGTATGTTTATCAAGAAGCAGTTTCAGTCCAAATGGTGAGGCTTGGCAACAAGTATCTTTAATTGCACTGAGCCATCTCAATAGTCGAAAAATGAAATTTTCCGAAGAGTTTTGAATAAAAGCTTTGCTTATGTTTATTAACAATGTAGTAAAGGGGTGTATTGTGAAGAAATGTTAGCTGTCCTGGCAGTACGACTGATTGGAGAATTTCCTAAAATATATTAGCCCCTGGGTTGTGAAATCTGTGTACATAACTGAGATGATTATTTGGCTAACAACTCATGCCTGCTTTTATTTTCTGTAAGTTTTTTTGGGAGGGGGGAGAACATATTTAATTATTGGTAAAATATAAAAACACAGCATCGGGCTATACTTGATTATTTTTTTTTTTAAACATTAAAGTTACTTTGTTTTAGTTTTGTCTGGTTAGTTTTAAGTTTCAGATTATATTTGAGTGCTTATGATGTTAGAATAGAAATTACTTATTCTTAAAATGCTAAATGTATATTCTTTAAAAAAAAACAAAACAATGCTTCATTCACTGTGTAGCTTTGGCTGGCCTGGAACTATTCCAACTCAGTGATTTACACCTACTTCTGCTTCCTGAGTGCAGGGATTAAAGGTGTACATCACCACACCCAGCACACTATTTTCTACAAATCTGTCCAATACTTTTGCTTGTTTATTTTATGTGTGTGAGTGTTTTGCTGCCTATGTGCATGTATATGTACTACATACTTGTCTGTTTCCCATGGAAGTCAGAAAAGGGTATCAGATCCCTTAAGACTGGAGTCACAAGGAGTTACAGATCCTTGTGAGCCAATATGTGGGTGTAGGAAATCGAGCCTGGGTCCACAGCAAGAACAAGTGCTCTTTACTCCTGATCAGACAATCCAGCCCCGAAGCTTCCATTTTCTTCCTTGTGTATGTTTTAAGAGATTTCAGATTTCATAAAATTTTGTTGAAAATGCTTTTCCTCCATTGAATTGTCTCAAAGATCAGCTGTCTCTATTTGTGTGAATCTATTTCTAAATTCTCTATTCTGTTTCACTGCTCCGAGTGACTATTCTTCTGCCAGTACCCCACTGTTTTGATTATTGTAGTATTATATGGAAGTCTGAGATTGGGTAGAGTATCAATTGTCTGATTTTATTCAGTCCTTTCAGAATTGTGTTAACTATTATAGATCGTTTGCAATTCACACAGGAACATCCAACCTTTTGACATAGACATGATGTTGTCATTTACAAAGTTCACTCTTGAAAACTGGTTTACAAAAAATGCGAAAAGTTCTCACAGTGTTTTAAGTAAATATACAGTCTTGTGTTAGCCCACTTTCATAGCTATCCTGTGGCACAGTGCAACCCTTTGAGTTGAATACACTTGATTATCATAACTTGGTAGACTTTTCTGGGGATTCTGTTGACTCCATGAGTGAAGCTAAGAATTGACATCTGTGAAGGTTGATATTTATTAGGGTGTTCTTATTTGTTTGTTTTGGATATTTATCAATTTGGGTTCCTCTTTCTAGCTTACAAAGAGAAGTTTTTGGTTTTTGTTTGTTTGATTTTATCATGTATGAGCCTTGGATTTGCCATCTCCTTACATCGTTGATCATGCGGTGTTTCTTGGAGGCCCTTTGATGTAATGGACTACATTAATTGATTTTCAGATATTGAGTCATTTATGTGCATGACTGTTTTGCCTACATGTTTGTCTGTGTACCACTTACATGCCTGGTACTCACAGAGGCCAGGAGACGGATCAGATCCCCTGAAACTGAACTTACAGACTATTGGGAGTCAGCAAGTGCGTGCTGGGAATTGAACCAAGGTCCTGCAGGAGCAGCCAATGCTGAGCTCTTATTTTTAACCCCTGATTCAGTCTCTTTAAGATAGTATTTTAAATTCACTCTCCTCAATATCTGTATGTATAACTTTACATTTAACACATGTTTCTTCTAAGCCATAAGGATTTGTTTTTTAATTACTAGGGATCAAGCCTGGGTGCTTTTCCCCAGATGCAAAAGCTTTACCATTGAGCTACACCCTCATTCTCTCTTACCTTTTGCTAAGTATATGTATAACATTCTTTGCAATGATTGTTAGTATCGTTTGATAAATATTTACTGGATTTGTTACTATTGCTCATTCCTGTTCTCTCTTTCTACCCCTTTTTGGTTTAATAGAATATTTTACATGAGTACATTTTCTCCTCTTCTTTGTAGATCATCTACACTTCCTTCCCTGCTTTTTAGTGGTTGCCTTGGAGTTTGTCCTATACATTATAGCTAGTGTAAACACATTCTCAATAATACTGCTTCAAGAATATAATTTGAATACCTTATGACAAAATTTATGACAAAATTATTCTGATTCTTCCCTGCTTGTCCCTTGTATTATTGTTGTCATTCATTTCACTTACATGTAAGCACACATGTTTGCATGTAATATATGCATTAGCATACATAACCAAATATATTGTTGCTACTTTTATTTTGAACAAATGTTTATCTGGTCAGGTAAGAATAAGAAAAGTTGGGCTGGAGAGATGGCTCACTGGTTAAGAACACTGACTGCTCTTCCAAAGGTCCTGAGTTCAAATCCCAGCAACCACATGATGGCTCACAACCATCTGTAATGAGATCTGATGGCCTATTCTAGGGTGTCTGAAGACAGCTACAGTTAGTGGGGCTGGAGAGAGAAAGTGTCTGAAGATAGCTACAGTGTACTTACATATAATAAGTAAATAAATCTTTTAAAAAAAAAAACAAAAAAATTAAGAAAAGTTGATTCTGAGCTTGGTATCTTCCGTCTGTGATGCCAATCTCTCAGGAGATTGAAGAAGATCATAATCATAATTGAGAGAGCCAGATCCTTAAGCCTACAGGGTGAAGAGCAACTATCTGGTCCCTCTCTTCTGGAACTAAGATTAGAGAAGACTGGCAAATTGATAGGAAGGTAGAGTGAAGTTAATATTTTAAATAATAAGCCTTCCCAGAAGAACTTAAGGTTGGTGGAGGGGATCCCTCTAGTATCAATTTATCTGTCTCTGACTTCCTCCTACTTTTAAGAAAACCATGCCAGTGATTTAACCAGAGTTCTGTCTAGTCAATGGTAAAATTAGAAGAGAACAACCATTTGAGGTTTCAGACACTTGTTTAGTTCTAGGTGGCTCAAACTAGAGGATTCTTAACCGAATTGTTTCCTTAAGCTGATCTTTTTAGTGCTGTATAGTGACCATTCAGATTCAGGACATACAAATAGGTGATCTACTTATTTGAAATTTCGTATTTAACAAGAATTTGTTTTAAAATGTTAGGAGACACAGAGATACACACAGAGACAGACACATAAGTTAAAAAAATGAAGTCTTTAAACAAAAAGGAGATGATTAACATATATTATTTGAATACTCAACAAATTTTAAAATTTAGGATTCGGTATTACTATGTAACACTGGCTGGACCAGAATTCACCATATAGAGCAGGCTGGCCTGAACTCCCAAGTGCTATATGCTACCACACCCAGGTTCCATGCAGTTCAGGCTTGCCTCAGACTTGCTGTGTAAATGAGGATGACCCTGAACATTGCCAGGTAGAAGCAGAACTTTTAAAGGAACATGTTGGAACAGAGATAGCAGTTAGAAGGAGAGCTGCATAATGACAAATGTAATTTTCTCTTTAGAAAGAAAAATACATTTTAATGATTGTATGTATGCATGTTCATGTGCACACCCCCACATACACAGTTGTACCATGGCACATTTGGAGGTCAGGTAACAACTTGTGGGAGCTGATTTTCTCTTTCCACCATGTGAATCCTGAGCAACAAGCTAAGTGCTTTGAGGCAAGCACTTTTTACCTACCTTGTAAGGTTTCTTAATACTTTGAATTTGAATGGATTATTTTTAAAAATCAACTTGAGTTCAGACTTTGTCCTTATGTTTACTTTATTATTGTTAGCACAGCTGCTAAATCAGGTCTTAAATATCCCTAGGGAACATTCCGCTGAAACTGTCTAGTCAAATTTTTCTGCTTGCTTTTTTTTTTCAATTCTGCTGTTGGTAATGTATTAGTTCCTTTAAGTATTTATTTACTTTTAACCAGATAAGTTGATTTTAAAAAAAAAAAAAAAGTGTACCTTTAGCTTTGGGTCATCTTAAATTAACATCATCTTAATTTTTTAAACATCTTAAATTGAGAATATTTGGGGGAAATTTTTAGATTAATAAACTGCAGCTGGGAAATTCCAGAGACTGGTCCTGACCTAGGTCCTTCTCTTGGTCAGTATTTAATATTTAATAAAGCTTGCTTTAAATTTGGCCCCCAAAAATAGGTCAGTAAAGAATGATTCTCTAGAGTGATAAATGAGAGCTATTATGTTCCCTCTTTCCAGAGCTTGCAACCTACTTGGGTATAGGGGCTGAAGAGGCATGAGCACAGATAGCCATGGTACAAGGCTGGTTGACCGTAAATGCTGTAGGCAGGTACGAAGTTCGTGGTCATTGAAAATCATGTCTAATTTTTGTTTATTACATAGCATTTTGACACATTTTGTTTGTTTGTTTTTTAAAAAGAAGAACTGAACTAAGAAGTGTGAGAGGTATAGAAATGCCAAAAAGAGCATGGCCTCAGGAGCTTCCTGCAGGTACTGAGGCTGAGAAAAACAGCCTCTCAGGCTTGGGCTGAACTCAGGCAGCCAGTACAGACACCTCCAGGCTGTCTGAGCCTGAATAGTGAAGCTTAAGAACTTTGAAGGCATATCTTAGCTTAATTTTTTTCCTAAGCTTATATTGGGATTTGATAGTGGAAGGCTGTGTGGCACTGTGAATATAATTAGGATTCACTGAATTGTGCACATTAAAAGGTTGGGGGCGATATATGATCTCTGCTTTTTAAAAACAAAAATGAGAGCCTCCAGCTGTACTGCTGAGTGTTTAGCAGTGACTTCTGTTTTGATGGATTGGTTGGTTGCATGGGAAGCAGTATTGAATTCATCTTCTATCGGATTTATAAGATGTCTTTCCTAGAAATCTTAAGTTTATAAAATAAATGAAACAAACATCTGAAAGCTTTATCAGGTAGAGGATATCTGCTCAACTATAGTATTGTCTCTCAGTGTCAGCAAGAGGTCAGGACATACTGTTAATGAATAATAGGAAGCTCCAGGACACCCTTTTATTCCTTTTGTTCCTTTTGTTCATGTGGTAACATTTTAAAAATCAAAATATCTAGGTTTATTTCAAATTTATTTTTATATTTAACTTTTTGTGTATGTGTCTTGTGAGGGGCCAAGTGTAGATGCTCTAAGAAGTCAGAGGCTTTGGCTTCTTGGGAGCTTGAGTTTTAGGCAATTTGGGGCTACCTGACTGACATAGGTACTGGGAACTGCACATGCTCTAACCACTAAGCCATCTCTCCACTAAACCAAACCCCCATTGAAAAAACCCTAAAGCCCATGTTTTACCTTATTTGATGGGTAATAGTAGTATTTGATTTGGAACTAAATTCTGATGTTTTCCTAACTTGTACTAAATTTGCTGGCCCATAGAAGTAGAGGCAAAAGTGACTTGAGACGTAGCTTCACTCTGTAGTCCAGGCTGGCTCACACTTGCAGCAGCCCATTAGCTTCAGCATCCTCCTGAATGTTGTGGTTGTAGGCATAAGCCAATATACCTGACTATCTATTTAGGGTTTGTTTATTTGCCTTTTGATATAAAGTTTAGAAAGTCTTTGAATGTCTCTTTGAATTATCTGTGGAGTAATTCTTTTTCTCTTTGCATTAAATAAAACTAATTTTTTATCATCAGACTATATCTAAAAAGGTAATTGAATAAGCAGGAAAATACTTTAGGAAAAGTAATGTATATGCACATATAATTTTAAAAGCACATCCTAAAGAATTATGCAATACTTTTTCAGTATCCTTAGACTAAGTTGTATGTTTAGTTTAGTAAAAAAATGTTTAGTAGCCTATGTTTATTTTAAGAGTATTCTGGATTTTAAATAATCTATGTATTGACTTTGTTTCTTAACTAAATTATAACTTCCTTCTTGACCTTCTTTTCTTTTTTTCGTTCTTTTCTTTTTGGTTCCTTTCATTATTTTAATATAATTTCAAACTTATAGAAAAGCTTTGGCATCATGGACATAACCCATACTTTCTTTACTCAGACCTACCTGTTGTTACATTTTGCCTGGTTGTCATTCCTTGTTCCCCATCTGCACCCACACACTCCCCACTACGTGTACACACGTACACACTTTTCTCCTTCCGTCTCCTGAAAACAACATTGCAGACATTGTGCTCCTTTACACAAACCCTTTAATTTCCCCTGTATATTCCTTACTATTTTATAAAAGGACGTATGTGGTATAGTGTGTACTCTCCATTGAGTGTATTGCCTGACACCCCCTCTCCTTCCCTTTCTTACCCGTTTCCTTCCCCTTTAATCTCTATATTCCCTTGAACAATTTAGCTTCTGCTTCCATGGTTTTATATACTTAAATGATTTTATATACTTAATGTAAATTAAAATCCAGAACCACATATGAGAAAACAAATGATATTTGTCTTTCTGAAAGACTGGTTTAATTTGCTTAATCTGAGTATCTCCAGTTACATCCATTTTCCTGCAAATCATATAACTTTATTGTTTTTTACAGATGAAAAACCTCAGTTGTGTTTCTATGCCACATTTTCTTTATCAGTTCCTCCATTGTTAGGCACCTTGGTTGGTTCCATACTTAACTATTCTGAATAGTGCTGCAATAAACAGTTGACATGCAAGTGTCTTCGGTGGTGTGGATTTGAAGTCCTTGGGGTATATATGTAGCAGTGGTGTTGCTGGGTCTATTTTTAGTTATCTGAGACACTTCCTGGGCGATTTCCATAGTGGCTAAAGTGGTTGGTGTTCTTATGGACACTGTTGGAAGGTTCTCTTTTGTCCCCATCACCAGTTTGTTGTTTGTTTTCTTAATGACAGTCTTTCTGACTGGGGGAGATAGAATCGCAGTGTGGTTTTAATTCGAATTTCTCTGATGGCTAGTGAAGTTGAACATTTTTTCATACATTTATTGGCCATTTCTATTTCATTTTTGAGAACTATCTTTTCATTTAACTTAGCCCACTGTAGATTACATTGATTTCACGTTTAGTCTTTTGTTTGTTTCTTTTAGTTATCTGTATACTCTAGATATCCTGTTAGTTGTATAATGAGCAAAGATCTCCCATTTTTTGTAGGCTGTCTCTTTCTTTACTGTGCTGAGACTTACTGACTTCATGAGTTCCCATTCGCTTTATGACAGAATTCTTTAGTGTATTGTTCTTTGTGTAAGCACTCCTATGTTCGAGATCAGAAAATACAACATGGATTCACTACTGTGATTTAGTTCACAATAGAGAGTAAATTTTGTCACTTGTCCTAATACTGTCCTTTACACTTAACCTTTGTCTATTTTATGTGGATCTAAGCACTAAGATCCAACATTGCATTTAGCTGTTGCATCTCTCTTAAGAGACCTTTATAATTTTCAAAGTTAACGCCAATTAGTTTTTTAAAGATTTCAAAGGTTTGGTTACTTTTGGCAGGAATACTATAGAACAGTGACTTCTGACTCATGTCATGTTGGCTTGCCTCAACATTGCGATTCTTTGATCCCTGGTTAAGGCAGTGTCTTCCCAGTGGAAAAATACTCTGAAAATATGTAGTCTCATTAAATTTCCCTTCTCTAGCCCTAGTACATATTGATGATTCTCTTCCTTGATTAAAAAAATAATAATAACTTATTTTCATTACTTTAAAAACTCAGTGCTGCTGGGCGGTGGTGTCTCACTCCTTTATTCCCAGTGCTTGGAAGGCAGAGGCAGGTGAATCTCGATAAGTCTGAGGACAGCCAAGGCTACCCAGAGAACTCCTGTCTCACAAAAACAAAACAAAAAACCCTCAGTGGTTGCTTATTATTTCTTTTCCTGTCAACTCATCTATATTAACTACTTGTTATTCTGTGATAAGGAGGTCTGTTTATTTATTTATATCAGTCTGGTCCTCTTATCTCCACATGTGTACCATTGCACTTCCACTTACATACAATAAAGTAGTAAAGTTATGATGTAATAAGAACTAAGAACAGATGAATACAACTGATTTCTCATAAAACCTGGTGAATGCATGGAACATAAATTTCAAAATTTTTTATTATTTGCTTTTAAATTTTATGTGTATTAGTGTTTTGCCTATATACATGTTTATGCACTGTGATTGTGCTTGATGCCTGGTGGAGGTCAGGAGAGGGTGTTGGATCTCCTGGAACTGGAGCATTACAGATAGTTGTAACCCACCAAAGTGGGTGCTAAGAATTAAACCTGGGTACTCTGCTTTTAACCACTGAGACATATCTCTAGCCCAGAATATTTAAAAGAAAAATTCTAAGGAATAGAAAAAATTAAATCAGTTTTTATACTTTCTAAGACTATTTCATTTTTAATTCCAGTTTTTCATTTAAGCAGTTTACACAGTTCAGTATTTAGTTCACAGCAAAACTAAATGTCTTGTATTAAAAGAATATAGTTGTAGCTTAGGAGAGAAACCACATAAACATAGCAGACACTATCCTGTTCTTTGAGTCAATAGTCTCTAGTCCGCTCATTCTCCATCCACTTTACCCTGTGTGGTTTCCTATTTCTTCATTTCGGGGCCCTTCATCTTTTTGTGCTTTGCTAAATACAATATTCTCATTCATTCTCTCTCTCTCTCTCTCTCTCTCTGGTGCATGCGTGTGTGGGTGTGTACATGCATGCGTATTTTTACTTTGTAATAATTGTATCTTGCATGGTCAGAGGCACTCCTTGAACATGGAAGTCTTCACATCCTATCTACTGCAGTTTGCTTTAACATTACGTATCACAGTAGTGTAGCAAGTGTTTCAACAAGACAGTTTTGTGAGAAAGCTAATGAAAATAGCTGGAAATGAACTAAAATTGCGTGAAGGAGTACAGGTGTGCTGTAATAGAAGAAAATAATCCCAGTGATACCTAATTTCTTTATAGTATACTACAGTATTATTCCAGTTTGTTCTGCCTTTAACCTAATTGCAGCTACATAAAACTGCATTACTTGATTTCTTAAAAGTAACTGTAGCAAACAGTCATTTATACTTTAGTTGTCAAACTTTAGTCAAACTTTAGAGGACATAATACCTAGAGGGACTTCCTTAAATTTCTTACCTCCTTGACATTAGTTTTTAGTAGCTTATAGGCAAGTCATTTATATACTGTAAGTGTGCTATGGTTTTGAGGGAAAAGGTATCTTAGCAGTCAGAAGCTAAGAAATACCACAAAGTCACACCACACAACAAACCTCACATGAGATTTACTAGGAAAGACACAGAGGATGGCTGCCTCTGCCCAGGTGAGAAGCCCCAGAGAACTGAGCAGGAGGCGGGCTTTATGTAGGAGCTTCTTGAGGGTGGAGCTTTCCAGAGTGGCCTTGGATTGGAGAGATGTTGTGGCCTGATCGTGGGGGGTGGGGGAGTTGTTTCTGTAATGGTTGGGGGGGGGGCGGTTGGCAGGGCCTAGCCATTCAAGCCTTGAGGGTCCAGGCCTTGAGGAGCTTACATACATATACTGTCTCTTAGGTGGCTGGAGGATGGCTTTGTAGTTTAGAACACTTACTACTCTTCCAGAGGAACTGAGTTCAGTTCCTAGCACCTCCCAGCCATCCGTTAACGTCCGCTCCAGGGAGATTTGACTCCCTCTCTTAGCTTCCAAAGCACCCACACATATGACAGAGACTTGTGCAGACATAGACACACATGTAAATGAAAATAAATAAACCTTCAAACTAATAAACAGCATACACCCCCAAGTACTTCTGATGTATACCACAGCTAGAAGAACATTGTCTTACAGGACAAATGTCTAACTAAGTGATTCTCACAGCCCCTATCTGGGTTGCATATCAGATGTCCTGCATTATCAGATACTTACATTATGATTCATAATGGTAGCAAAATTACAGGTATGAAGTAGCAAAGAAATACCTCTGTGGTTGGGGGTCACCGCAACACGAGGAACTGTATTAAAGGGTCAGAGCATGAGGAAGGTTGGGAACCACTGGTCTAACTTTCGAATGGTATGTAGGTCTGTACTTCCCTTGTCTCCAGCCTCCTTTTCTTCCATGAGTTTGTACTTCACCTCAAGAACACTGAGCCACTTAGAATTCCCAGCATCCTTACTTTCGGATACCTTTGTACTCTTACACATAGTGATTCCTCTGCCTAAAACGTTCTTATCCATCTCCTTGTACGGTGTCCCGTCTCACTCAAGTATCTCCCTTTCCTCTTTCCTTCTCAAGCTGAGTTAAACCACACTCAACATACGTAGCCGTGGATACACCACTCACCACAGTGTTTTACTCTGCTGGTTTCTTTGGTCGTCCTCCTGCTAGTTATATATACATGAGACTAAGCTTCATTGTGTGCATCTGTGTCTCCAGTGTCTGGCACATAGAAAATAGACCATAAATATTAAATGAAATAGAAGCTTCTCCTGCAGTTTTGGCACACTGAACATATTAGACCCAAGAGAATACTCTGGGTAAGCCCACTCTACTGTTTTCTGAGGTCCGGGGTTTTGGGGGTTTGTTGTTGTTTTATTTGGTCAGATATTTTATTATTGAAATATTTTTCTTTTGTTGCATCTTAACTAGGTGAGTATTCCACTGCATGACTGCTGCTGCCATCTATGATGTCATGAAGGTGGCAGCAATACACATTTCAGCCCACAGACTGTGTGCAGAGCACAGGATCTTAATAGTTTCAGAAAGTTTTCTAGATAAAGACTGGTTTCAGGCAGTGCTACCAGTCTCATCAAAAGTGACCCTTCTACTGTCACTGATGTTTTCTGCTGCTTTCTGTCTCCATGGCTCCTTGAGGGCTTTGATGATTCTGTGCAGGAGGTACAGCCCAATCAGTCAGCTCTGAATGGTCAGTTTCACTACGGTCCAGAGACCTTTCTAATCACCGGTTGCCTCGGCATTGTCACCATCAACTTTTCTGGAGACAAACTATTAGACTGAACTTGGCCAATGGAGGTGTGGCTCAGATCTCAACTCCTGTACCTCAGGTACAGGACTTTGATCCCACTAGGGTCAAACCTTGGAGGCTGGTGTCAGATGAACTGAGAGAAGTCACTGCGGCCTCCTGAGCCAAAACCCAAAAGCTTTCTGAGATTTTTAATGTGGTTTTAAATATAGAATACATAATTTTATAAAAAAGCATTTTTTTAAATTAAAGGGACAAAAAAACTAATGAGTAAGGCAGCAGGACTGTGTATCAGGAGTTTTTCTTAGGACTTCATAAGCTATGACTTGTGTAAATTGTGTTTCCTCCTAGATCTTCAATTTCCTTACATATAATTATCTCTACCTGGTATTTAGAATACCTTTCCAATGGTCTTTCCCTTCTTGATACAGTCACTCTGTTCTCTGAATAAAAACCAGTATGTACCTTTCCCCCTTTGTTCCATGTTAAGAACACAGTTGCCTTCAGTGGTACTGTGGATGGAAGGAATGACATGTGTCTCGTTTCCCAGGGCCTGTAAGACAGGAGCTTGCCTCAGTCCTTCTCTTGTTGGGTTTTCTCTGCCTCTCATCTGTCCCTCCCCTCCCCTCATCTTGCTCACTCTCGCCTCACTTCCTTATAGCTTACTCTACCTAGAATATAACTATCCAGACTCTTAAGCCCTAAGATTCCCACCCTTCTGGATAATCATAATTCCCTCCACTCTCAAAGAAGAAATTGAATAATAAGTTAGACTCCTAAACAGGTTAATAGGGGAAATGGGCAAGAATAATATTGCTTCATACTAAGATATACTTAGTGGATAGTTACATTGTGTGCAGTTGAGTTTACTATATATACTATAATTTCTGACCCTTAATAATTGAGCATAATTAATTACTGCCTAACATATAACAATGGTAGATTACTAGGGTTTTTCCCCCCCTTAATGGGACTGGCAAGATGATTCAGCAGGTAAGAGTGCTTGCCACTAAGCTGGACAGCCTGAGTTTCACCCCTGGACACCCATGTTGGAGAGAACCAGTTCCCACAAGTTGTCCTCCTGAATGTACATTCCTCATGCCCGTAGAATAGGGCTCCACTAGGAAATGGGTTTTAGCTGACCATGCAGCAGTATTCTGTTCTTACGTACATACCGCTGTCATGTGAGAGCTACTCAATAAATGTTATTAAAAGAAAATGAGGTATCAAAAAGTGTATCCTTTTCAAACTTAACTATATACATGGTAGCCAGTAAAAGCGACTCTAGAATAGTTAGTTCAAAAACCACTAATACAGTAAATAAGTCATGATTTTCACACTGTTATTTACTATTACTAAGCTTGGGAAAAGTTACTTAATTTTTCTCAGCCCAATTTTCTTCATTTGCAGTTGAATAAAGTCTTAAATAGTTGGTGTAACTATTTAAGTTACGCTAAGTTAAGCTAATTCTGGGAGCATAGTTCACTTGATATAATGCTTGCCTAACATGCAAGAAGTCCTTGATTCCATGCCCAGTACCCCATACATTCCAATGTGCACACCTGTAAATCACAACACTCAAGAAGTAGAAGCAAGAGGATCGGAAGTTTATGGTCATCCTTGGCTACTTAGAGTTTGAAATGTGAAGCCAGCCTCAATTGTATGATATCCTGTCTCAAAAAAAGCGGGGAGGGGGGGAGAGATGGCTCAGATGTTAAGAGCACTGACTGCTCTTCCAGAGGTCCTGAATTCAATTCCCAGCAACCACATGGTGGCTCTCAACCATCTGTAATGGGATCTGATGCCCTCTTCTGGTGTGTCTGAAGACAGCTACAGTGTACTCATATAGATAAATAAATCTTTTAAAAAAAAAAAAAAAAAAGTATGTAAGATTAAATTAAAAGCTCTGTTTTGCTTTTTTTTTTTTTTTTAAACAACGCATGTGTATGTATCTGAGCATATGCTTGTGGACTGTGTCTAATATGCAGTGTGTGTGGAAGCTGGAAGAGAGCATCAGATCCCTTGCAACTACAGTTACAAGCAACTGTGGGCTTGGATATGGAACCTGGATCTTAACTCCTGGGCCATCTGTCTAGATTCAAATGAAAGAGTTCTTTATGAAGCACCTTCCTGTCCTAAATGACTAATATTCAGTGTTTATGTTGGTCCTTTATTATTTGTATAATAATATTTATTTTATGGGCTTTGTTCTTAAATTAAGCTCTCAGGGACCTTTTAAAAAGTGTGTGGTGGTGGTGGTAGTAGTGGGGTGTGTGTGTAAATACTCATATATTAAACAGAACCTTTACGACATAACTGTGACCCAAGTGCCAGCCACTCAAAGTGTACAGAACAGAAGTTAAGAATCTTTCCCTCCAGTGAAGAAGAGAAACAATAAGTGTGACTATTAAAAGAAGCCAGGTGTGGTGCCACACACCTTTAGTCCCAGCACCTTGGAAGCAGAGGTAGGCAGATCTCTGAGTTCAAGGTCAGCCTGGTCTACATGGAGTTCCAGGAAAGCTAGCACTACATAAAGAAGCTCCTCTGTCTCCCCTTCCCTCCCCCAAAAAAGCTAATATGAAGAAAACTAAAACCATACAAGGGCTAGAATGTAACAAGAGTAGAGTGCCGTTTTGATAGGATGCTTATTTGGGCAGAAACCTGAATGAAGCAAGGGCACACATCTGGAGGAAGGAGTTCCAGGTTGGAGATCTGACATTGAAAAGGCCAGAGGCTGGAACGTGCCTGTATGTTCCAACAAGCAAGACAAGGCATCTAGAAAGCTGGAAGAATGAGGAAACAAGAAACGGCGAGGGGAGCCAGGTGGTGCACTCCTTTAATCCCAGCACTCGGGAGGCAGAAGCAGGCAGATCTTTGTGAGTTCGAGGCCAGCCTAGTCTACAGAGCAAGTTCCAGGACAGCCAAGACTACACAAAGAAACGCTGTCTCAAAAACCAAAAGAAAGAGAAAGAAATGGTGAGAAGAGGTCTCTGAAGGCTAGGAATTTGCAGAGTTATTACCTGCCCGTGGCTTGGATTTTATTGTATCTTCAGTAACTCTGCATGCTGTGCATGTTGGTACACGATCTGAGGTACAGAATGTTCTGTTTCAGTACATAGTTGTCCTCGTGTAATAGATCAGAAAATTTAAGTGAAATTTTAACATAGCCTACAAAATAGCCTAATACATATGGAATTCTGTTGAAGTCTTTCTTTGAAAGAGTAACAGAGTCTGTCAGCAGAAAAATGGCTACTACAGTTACACTCTGCTAATTGAAAGGAATACTCTGTATATTTTAGAAATTGTTTGTGAATCTAGTCATACTTTGATAGTTTCCCTTCCTTGAGGGAACTAACTTCCCGGCCTCCCCTGTTCCTTAAAGAACTGAAGCTTCCTTCCTCGGTTCTGCTTGTCAGCATTGTCTTCATTGTTAATCATTTCTGTTTTCTTATAATTTGATTTAATTTTGAAGCTTTGATTTCAGAGGGTCACATCATAAAACAGACCTTGGACTGGATACTTTTTAAGTTAGATTTGCAACTGCTCATTCAACACAAATATCTGTATTTCAGATGGAGCAACTGTCCGATGAAGAGATTGACCATGGTGCCGAAGAAGATAGTGACAAGGAAGATCAGGACCTGGATAAAATGTTTGGGGCCTGGCTTGGGGAACTGGACAAACTTACTCAGGTTAGAAGTGTTTAAAAAGTGGTCGAAGATTGAAAGCCGTCACTACATGTTTAATATTTCATGTACAGTCAAAAGATATAGATGTAGGCTAAGTTTTAAAATATTGCTAAAAGAAAAAAAAATAACATTAACAGGTAGATGAATAGAAACTTTACAGTGCAAGATAGTATCTTTTATGGTTATTTCTATATGCTTATGTGAACATGTATATGTGCTATGATGTTCATCTGTGTGTACATGTAGGTAGAGAAAAGGATCTCTTCAGGGTTTCTTTCTTCAAAGGCACCACTTCCTTGAAACATAGGGTCCTTTCTCTCTCTCTCCCTTTAATGAAGCCGAATTGGGAGATTTTTATTAAGGATAAGTTTAATATAAGCTTAAGCACTAGAGTGGGAGAAAGGTGCTCAGAAGAAAGTAGGAAAATGTCAGAATGAGTTCCCTAAGAAGTAGTTTCCAGGTATGAAAAGTCTTTCATTGGCAAAATGCTTACCAATTAGACTAGACCCTGAGGGATCTTGCTGAGTCTGCCTCGCCGGGGCTAGGATCACAAGTGCCCACCATGTAGATTTGGGTTTGGGAGTCAAATACATGTCCTTGTTCTTGCAGATGTTTTGCCAACTGAGCTGTTGCCCCTGCCCCTTTTCTGTACTCTTTCTAGGGTTTAAAAAACAATTCTTTAACAGAGTTTCTCTTAATCGGAGAGGAAACTTAATATCTCATTTTTTCAAATTTGAGATTGTAAACTAAGACAATTTTAAAGTCTAAAATTTAAGTATCTAAATTTTGGCATATTTTGTTCTATAACCAATTTAAATAGATTTTATGACATTTGTATTTCTAGCTCATATTTTCAAAATACTGATAAAAGTTTATTCAGGCTACATTTAAAATAGTTCTAAAAGTTTGTTTGGATTTTTTTTATTTTGTTGTTTTCTTGGGCTGTGGATTTCTTGTCGCTGACGTGGTAATGGGTGGTTGCTTAGTTTTTGAGATGGGGCTCATGTAACTCAGGTTGGTTTTACTTGATTGAGTTCAAGGATGACTTGAGCTGCTGGGCTTTTGAAACCTGGAAGCCTACCCCTAGTGACACACCTCCTCCTACAATGCCATACCCAGAATCCAAACACTCAAATATATGAGCCTATGGGAGCAATTCCCATCCTAACTACTACATGCTGTAATAAGAAAAGGTAACATTTTTATCAAACTGTCTTTTGACGTCTGTAAGTACCAAACCATGTCTAATTTCCTTCTCTACAGTTCTCAGTGACAGGCATGTGAGTGTGGACACACATACAGAGAGTCCAGAGGTTGACATCTGGTGGATTAGTCATCATTCTTCTAATGAATGCATATATATTAAAGGGGGGGGGGAGTATTAGAGTTTTTACAGACTGTGATCCAGCCAGCAATGGCTGCTCCTGATGGAAAGGCCAAGAATTCAGTTCAGTCCAGAGGGGCAGGTCTCAGCACTTCCATTCTGGCACTGGAGTCCTGGGGTATTCCTAGAGAGCTTCTGGTATTTAGCTATGTTGGATCCTAAAGAAGTAGATTCTAATACCAGCAAAGGAATTACTTAGCCATGGGATAGATGAACCTGCCAGTGAGAAGGTAGGCAAGCAGGCAGAAAAGCAAAAGCCTCCTTTCATGTCCTTTTAAGTGAGCTGCCACCATAAGGTGTGGGCCAGATTTAGGGTGGGCCTTGCCACTTCAAATTAAATCCCTCACAGCTGTGCCCAGCTGCCTGAATTTTATTTTATTACAGATGCAGCCAACTTGATAGCCAAGATTAGCCATTATACCGGTATCTACCTTATTTTATGGCATATTTATATTGCATGGAGGTGGGGGGTTGCATGCTGTGGAATATATGGAGGTCAGAGGAGAGTTATGGAGTTGGTTCTCTCTTTCCACCATGTGGGTCTCAGGGATTGAATTTAAGGCTTGACAGCAAGGGCCTTAACCTGTAACTGTCTTTGCTACTTCATGGATCCTTCTTTCTACCACCCTTCTCTGCCCTTTTTAGCTGTTTTTTGAAATTTTGAAATAAAACACTGAGTAGGTTGTGGATCACATTCATAAACAGGATGGAGGACTGGAGAAATAGCTTAGTGGTTAAGAGCACTGGCCGTTCTCACAGAGGGCAGAGGTTTGGTTCTCAGCACCCAAGTAGCAGCTCATAACTGTAACTCCAGTTTTAGGGGATTTAGCTACCTCTTCTAGCCTCTACGGCACTGCATGTACACATGGTCCATGTCTTAGTTAGGGCTTTACTGCTGTGAACAGACACCATGACCAAGGCAACTCTTATAAGGACAACATTTTATTGAGGCTGGCTTCAGGTTCAGAGGTTCAGTCCATTATCATCAATGTGGGAACATGGCAGCATCCAGGCAGGCATGGTGCAGGAAGAGCTGAGAGTTCTACATCTTCATCTGAAGGCTGCTAAGAGAAGACTGACTTCCAGACAGCTAGGACAAGAAGTATGGCCTCGTTGTAGTAGGTGGGGCCTTGTTGGAGGAAGTGTGTCTTTGTGGGCCTGGGCCACACTTCCTAATAGTGCCACTCACTGAGCCAAGCATATTCAAATTATCACAGTACACTTACGTACATTCAGACAAAACACTCATACACGTAAAAATAAATCTTTAATAACAGAATGGAGACTGGGAGTATATATGCTTCCCTAGCAACACAGAGACCAGGTGCCATTCCCAGTACCACATAAGGCAGGCATGGTAGCATCATCCAACTGTAACCCCAGCATTCTAGAGGTCCTCTTCATTTAAGGATCGAGTTTTAGCTCAGCTTGGGCCACAAGAAGAGTATATCTAAAAGCAAAATGGGCATTACTGTATGAGCTATAAAATCTTGAGATAGGTAAATAATAAAGGTAGTGTTCTAAGGTAACTTCATAATTCTACAGATAGAATACCTGAAGTTCTGTTTTTGTTTTTTTCAAGACAGGGTTTCTCTGTGTAGTCCTGGATGTCCTAGGATGTTCTGTAGACCAGGCTGGCCTCAAACTCACCGAGATCTGCCTGCCTCTGCCTCCAAAGTGCTGGGATTAAAGACATGTGCTACCATGCCCAGCACCAAAGTTCTTTTTTAAAAACTTGAACTTATTTTATATGACATTTATACAGAAAACTAGTTGTAACAGACTACTCTAGCTTTAAACAGTTGGATTTCTTTACCTTCTCCTCCTCCACTGTCACTGTTGTGATTTTCTGTTTAGATACCTTTCCCTTATTGTAGAAGTTATAGGTGAAAAGTGTATGGACCAGGAGTGAGACCTGGTGGTAGGTTTGAGTGTCTGCTATGCACAAGGCCTTAGGTTCCGTCCCCAGCACCACGAAGGGGGGAGGGAATGAAGTCCGTGATTGTCCTTTGTAACAGGATATAATAAGCTGAGGCATAAATGAGGCCAGGCCAGATCAAAACACAACCCTTTGAGGTAAGAGATGACCAAACTCTTCATGGTTCTTTACCACGTCCATATGCATATACTTAAATTATTTCATAGTGAACTTACGTAGAATGAAGTTATTGACTAAATGCTATATTTGAAAAGATACTTACCCCAAACTGTGACAGTTTTGAGTCCATGGTGTATTAAAAGTAAGTATATATTTAGAAATTGGAGATAACTAATAAAAACCAATTGTGTTTTTCCTTGGAGCTATCATTTAGAAGAAACTTTAGCTTTTTAAATATGTGTGCTGGATAGTTTTATGTCAACTTGACATGAGACAAAGTCATCTGAGATGAGGGAATCTCAAGAAAATTCTTTCATAAGATGGGCTATAAACAAGCTTGTAAGGCACGTTACTGATTAGTGATTGATGGAGGAAGGCCCAGCTCATTGTGGGTAGGGCCATCCCTGGGCAGGTGGTCCTGGGTTCTATAAGAAAGCAAGCTGAGGAGCAAACCAATAAGCAGCACCCCTCCATGGCCTCTGAATCAGCTCCTGCCTCCAGGTTCCTGCTCTGTCTGAGTTCCTGTCCTGTTCTTTTAAATGCTCCTTTAGATGACAAACAGTGATGTGGAAGTGTAAGCTGAATAAACCCTTTCCTCTCTAACTTGCATTTTTTGGTTATGGTGTTTTCATTGCATCAAGAGAAACTCTAAGACAGTATGGCAGTTCACTCATCTTTTTGTGTAATGAAAACCCACATTAATACAACTTGTTAAAATTTCTTCTTTTAAAGAGTCTGGATTCTGACAAGCCCAAAGAACCAGTAAAAAGATCTCCTCTTCGCCAGGAAACAAATATGGCCAACTTTTCTTATCGTTTCTCCATATACAACTTGAATGGTAAGATTTGATTAAGTAAAGTTCTATAATATAGGAATAATAGAAATACAATTCTAAATGTCAAGCAGTATAAAAATCATATACATAACTTGACTGAGTTTTGGGTTTGTTTTTTTTTAAATTGTGTGTGTGTGTGTGTGTGTGTGTGTGTGTGTGTGTGTGTGTGTGTAGGTATACACATGCAGGTCCCAGCAGAGGCCAGAAGTGTCAGATAATCTTGAAGTTAGGGTTACAGGTGGTTGTGAACCATCTAATGTGAGTGCTAGGAATGGAACTCAGTTCTCTGGAAGAGCAATACATGCTTTTAGCTACTGAGCCATCTCTTCATTCTGAGTTAACTTATGCATATTCAGATTAATCACAGAAAAAGAAACTAGAACATAACATGATTTTCTTGTCATGTATTTAATACTTGATACTGTGCGTGCTAAGGAGAAAGCCTACAGCAATCTGATTATATTGTTTTCTTACTGGATTAAAGTCTAAAGAAAAGTTTTCTTAATAATTTAAAAATCAGTCTGTGTGGCCTGTATTTATTGTATGCACCTAGTCACTTCTTAGTGTTTGCAATAAATGTTCTAATTTTTTTTTAGGCTTTCCTCTTTATGCCCTTCTCTCTTCTGCCTGGATATTGACCATATTAATATTTGCCTTAGGGTTACTATTGCTGTGATGAAACACCATAACCAAAGGCAAATTGGGAAGCAAAAGTTTATTTGGCTTATACTTCTTTCATTGAAGGAAGTCAGGACAGGAACTTAGACAGCAGGAACCTGGAGGCAGGAGCTAAAACAGGCGTGGAGGGGTGCTGGTTACTGGCTTGCTTTCCCTGGCTTGCTCAGTCTGTTTTCTTATGAAAGCCAGGACCACCAGCCCTGGGATGGCACCACCCACAATGGGCTGGACTCCACTAATTAAGAAAATACCTTACAGCCAATCTTATGAAGGCGTTTTCTCAGTCGAGGTTTCCTCCTCTCAGATGACTCTCTCTTGTGTCAAGCCTGCACAGTAGTACAGAGTTACTTGGGAGATTGGAATAAAACCATGGAACAGTACAAGGTGTTTTCAGTATTTTGCTTTAAACTTACAACTTTATTTTCCTTACCAGAGATCTTTAAGGGTAGGCTATTTGCTTCTAAAAGTTCTCTCAGGACTTAAAACAAAACCTGTAAAGTACTTTATTTGATTGATTTTAGGTCCAATGAAATAAATTGTTTTGCTTTTTTACCCACTGCTTGTGGCTAATTATAATAGAATGTATAGATTTTGATTATGTTCTGAAACTCGTGTCTTCTCTGTAGAAGCTCTGAATCAGGGTGAGACTGTGGATCTGGATGCCCTGATGGCCGATCTCTGCTCTATAGAGCAGGAGCTCAGCAGCATTGGCTCAGGAAATAGTAAGCGTCAAGTCACAGAACCAAAAGTTACTCAGAAGCTACCTGCTGGTCGACATTCATCAAAACATGGCACCCTGAGAGGATTATCATCTTCCTCTAATAGAACAACTAAAGCTCCCCATGCTAACTACTCCCTGGATGACATCACTGCACAGTTAGAACAGGCTTCCTTGAGCATGGATGAGGCTGCTCAGCAGTCTGTTGTAGAAGATTCTAAGCCTTTAGTGACAACTCAGCACAGAAGGACAGCGTCAGCAGGCACTGTGAGTGATGCTGAGGCTCGCTCCATTAGTAACTCCTCCCGTTCAAGCATCACCTCTGCAGCCTCCAGCATGGATTCTTTGGATATTGACAAAGTGACACGCCCTCAAGAACTTGATTTGACAGCACACCAGGGGCAGCCAATTACTGAGGTAAATAGAGTTATTTGTTATTCCCTCTGTTATTTTGGCCTTAAAATACAGAGAAGTTGCTGTGTTTTGTTTTAATATAGTTTAATTGTCTTTCTTACTTCTTTAACATTTAAAATTTGTCAAAAGTACTTCTCAGTTAAGAAGTACAGAAGGAGTATACCACCAGACATCGCAGAGTCACAAAGATGAACTAGAAGAGGCTTACATTTTCCTTTTGCCTTTTGACTTGTTAGAATCCCTTGAATTAATGCCAGTTATTGCATGTGATTAAAAAAATGAATGATAATTTGCAAAGCCATAGTTTAAAAGCTGATAATTGTTTTTAACATGATTAATGTGAGGCCATAAAGCCATGTAAATCTTCATTGTAGTCTTCTAAGATTCTACTGCTTAGAGTTTGCTCCATTCTGTTATCAAAGGTTAGTTAAAGTGATACAGTAGAAAGAGAAGCTGGACTTCCAGCACATGTATCTTATACCCATGGAACCCAGGTGAGTTATTCAGTCTCTCCAGACATCAGTTTCTCATAAGAAAAATGTAAATGTAATTCCTATTACTTGGTGTGCCTTCCTCTCTTCCTCATAGATCATTCTGAGACTCAAAATATAGGTGATGGAAGATGACATTTTCCTGAGTGTCTTGGGATAAGAGTGGGAGATAGATTTGTGATAATATATTTAACAAAAGAAAGAGGTTTCTCTCTTGATTTCGTTACATCGAGAAGATAGCAATTTTATTGTATGGTAGGAACAAGAAAGAAAATGAATGGAGCAGAACATCAGCCTTTCCAATGAGCTTGTGTTTAGAACCCTAGTACAAAGTAATAGAGTGTGTGCATCATTACCACTAGTGTGAGATACTGTGAAACACTGTCGAGAGAGTTACAGAGACACTTGAAACGTGTGCTATCGGCTATCATTAGACTCCCCTGCCCAACTAATTTAATTCTTTAGGTTAACTTAATTATTCAGTAACTCTAGGTATTTACCCAAATGCTTAGCTTTGTTTAGATAGTGTGGAGCATAAAAGGGAAGCACTGACCATCACTGTGGATTAGAGACAAATGAGCGGTTGCAAAGAAAGTACACAAATATAAACCCTAAAGAATAAGCCCTCATTTATCAAAAATGGATCCTGTCTACATTCTGTATTCTATAAAGAATTTGAAAAGCAGTTTCTACTTTATGAAGATACCCAATGTCTATTTACTTTATGGCTTACGAGCCTTGCTTAGCACCAGCTTCTCAGTTTCATGCCTGTCAGATTTACCCACTGAGATTTAAGTAAGCAGTATTTATTAGAGATGTGTTTTTCTCTTCTTTGTCTTGTTTGTTATTACTTCCTTTCTGTCCTATTTGAGTTAGATCAAAATGCATGAAAACAGGTCTGAACTAATTATTAGACTGCCTGTCCTGCCCCTCTGTTTTTCTGACTGTAAAATACCAATCACTAAGTTCAAACAGTGTAAGAAAATATAAAGTGAAAAGTCTCTCAGGAAGCACATTAAATACCCATGGGCAAAGATAACTATATTTGGTGGTGTGGTGTTTAATGTAATATTTTAAATACAAAGTTTGATAGGTAAGTTAGGAATGGTCTAAAATCTTATCTGGCCTCTTCTTACCTTTTCCAGAGTGATTTAAAAAATGGTTTAATAACTTGCTTCAATATTCTTTTTTTCTTGATATACTATGTTGTGATTCAAATAGAAAAAAACAGAGATGAGCTCATTAGATCCAAACCCATGTATCAAATAGTCTTCAAATCAAATCAAATACAACTTTGAAAATTATAATTAGTTTTTCATACATGGAATTAAATAGTTCTTTCAGACTTATTAAGTATTTTCTACCATACACATGTCATGGTTTGCTCCCAGAAATAAGAACTTTCTAATCTTAGAGCTGGTTCTATCTACCTACCTACCTACCTATCTATCTATTTTAAGATTTATTTTTTTTAATATGTATACAGCTTTCTGCCTGCATGTATGTCTGCGGGCCAGAAGAGGGCACCAGATCTCATTATATATTATTGTTTTATGAGCCACGTGGTTGCTGGGAATTGAACTCAGGACCTCTAGAAAAGCAGCCAGTGCTCTTAATCTCTGAGCCCTCTCTCCAGCAGAGCTGGTTCTTATAACGTTTATCCCCGTGTCATTGCTGTGTATGTTAGGTACTGATGTTGAAAGGTGGGACCATGGCTTGTCTTTAGACACCTCCTTCACTTCTCTACTCCTGTTCCATGCTTTCTCCTTCTCCACTGTCTTACAGTTAGTTATTTTTCTTTATTTCCTTCCTTCCTTCTCTTACTTTTTTTTTTTCTTCTTCTTCTTTTTGGGGGTTGGGAGATGGGGTGGGTCTTAGAGATCAAGCAAGCCCAGGCCCTTACATGTGCTAGGCAAGCAGTACACACACTGAGCTAAACCCCCCACGCTCCCAGAACACCCAGTGCTTTTATTACAGTGACTGTACACTTGAATTTCGCTGCAAAACACTATAAAGAATATATTTTCTTTTAAGGGATAGCATTTTGATTTTTAAAAACAAAACAAGAAAAGACCAGAAGACCAGGCAATCAAAACCCTTCATTTTCACTATGTTTATCATTTCAGCTCTTAATTTACAACCGTTGGTTCAACCTTGTTTAGTTGGAACAGAACTAATGTTCTATTAATTTCTTTCCTATTAAACTTCTTTTCCTCCTATAATTTATTATTTATGTCTTTTCCCTCAAACCATTAACCCTCTGCAGAGATAATTCTACCTGTCTCTGGCATGAAGGGCATCTGCCCTGCAGCCAGTATTTCAGCAGCCTGTTATGGAAAAGAACAGGTTTGGATGTGGGATTGTTTCTCAGTGTCAACTTCATCTGATCCTTTAGATTTCTCAACACAAACACAGCTGACACTTTGGCTAGGTAGACTGGTTGTGAGATGGTACCCTGGGTAATGTAAGATGTTTAGCAGCACCCCTAACCTGTATTCAGTAGGTACCAGTAGCTCCCTTAAAATTGTAGACATGATTACACACCAGTGAAAGATAAAATCACTCCCATTTGAGAATGCTATCTCTAGGTAGAAAATTAATAGCAAATTGGAGCCCTATTTTCAGGAAAAATAACCTTGGGTTTTCCTTTTCCTGACATCTTTTTCTTGAGAACATACTGAGCTAAGATTAATTATAGATGGCTAGTGCAGGAGAATAAGTGTGAGTTCTTCAGCCTGGCTGCAGCGTAAAACACTGTTTCAAACAAAACAATAAAACTTTGGTTATAGAGTATTTCTAGGGAGGGCCAGAGGTGTAGCCCAGTGGTACACCTCTTACGTAGCATAGACAAACAAGCATTCCATCTCCAGCACCAAAAAGAAAATGGCTGTTCAAAAAAGTCACCAGGTACTACTGTTTATTTTAAAATCACCCCCAGACTACTAAGTGCATAAAGAACAAGAAGAGTGCTATGAAGCCCATTATAAGACCTAGGCCCTAACTTCCTCGTATATGGTATAGCTTTTGTAAATGAGTAAGAACATGTCTCGGAAGGGCCTGGGACTTACATTCATTACTGTAAGATGTTACTGCTTCCTGTACAGTGACATTTTCATAAGCCTTGGTCATTTCTGTCCCTTCCAGTGTAGTCTCTTTTCCATACAACCCCCATGGACTCTGAAGGTGACATGCCTGAGGTTGCAGAACTGAGTGACCTCATCTCAAGCAGAGGGCTGGCCTGTTGGTGCCTATGAATGAATGTTAGCCTGAACATGAGTACACTGCTGATGGGCAGATGCAGAAGGAACTCTAGGGAGTGACTGCTTTCTCAAGCACAGTTTCTATCTATGCGCACTAGAGCGCACGTGACACAAAGCCAGGTGCTGTCCTGCACTTCTCTGAGTTAGAGCAGCAGTTAGCTGTCATTCTGCCTACACTTTGTATCTTCCAGAAGCTGTCCTTGTCTGCTTGGAAGTTTGACATCTTTTTAAACTCTATTTTTGCTTTAGCGGGATTTGGAAAGAAAGTAGAAATATCTTGTTAGTGTCACTTGTTAGTGTCACTGAAGCCCTTGACCTTTGGAGTGCCCCACACCCACCGTAGAGTCTGCAGACTGTTTTAATCACATCCCTCTACACTGACAAATCCAATTTTTAAAAATATTTTTTTTTTATGGAATATATTTGGATCATATTTCTCCTCCCCCAGTTTCTTCCAAATTCTCCTTACCCATCTTCTCTGCCTTAAACAAAAATAACAAGAAAAACATACAGACAGACAGACAGAAAGACAGACACACACACACCAAAAAAACCTCACCGAAACAAAAACCAAAATAAGCTAAAGACTAATAACAAAAATATCCAGACAAAGAAAAATGGATCAGAAAGTCTACAAAAATACCACTGAGTTTGTTTTGACCAACTATTGCTGGGCACAGGACCTGCCTTGAGGTATGGTTAATATACTCTGTGAGATTTCAATGGAGAAAACTGATTTTTCTTTTGCCAGAGGATATCAATTGCAGATAGCTTCTTTAGGGATGGGACCCCGTGTCCACTTCCCCCTCTTAGTGCTGGGAGCCCATTTAGCTTAAACCCGTGCAGGCCTTGTTTGTGCTGTCTCTACGAGTTCAGATGTGCATCTGTCCTGTTATGTCTGGAGTGTTAATCTTATTACTCCTTGTGTGTGTGTTTTTTTTCTCTAAGCTATTTGAGAATTGGCTGTATTTGTCATGACCTTTTTCTGTTTGTCATGGCTACTACCATTTCTAGTTCCTTAGAACATTGACCATATAGAGTTTATAGACTTCTTTGATCTAGTAACTAAAATAGTGCTATAGAACATGTTTAATGGATAGTACTTAGAAAAGTGAAGAAAGTCTAAGAAAGTCTTAATCTAACAAAGAATATGGCATGAAGACAAAGCAGAAGTAGTTATGCATTCCATAAGTAGCTCCTTAATATTGTACAGATACTCAGTGCCTAGGCTCTGACCGCACTGGACTGCAAAGAATAAACTGTCATCAACAGGGGCTGGAGGGATAGCTCAGTGAGTTAAGTGCTTGATATGAAAGCGCGAGAACCTGAGCTCAGATCCATAGCATCCATGTAAAAACTGGGTATGACGCATGATGAAACAGGTCTGTACCCTAGTGCTGAGGGGCAGTGATTGGTGGCTCCTGGGGGTTTGGTAGCCAGCCACCATTGCCAAATCAGTAAGCTACAAGTTTAGTCCCTGTCTCCGCAAATATGGTGGAGCATTATTGAGGAAAACATTGGACATCAGCCTGTGACTACATAGGCATACACAAACACATCACACACGCAAGGTCATTAATCACTTTGAAGATTAAATACAGAATGCTTTATAACTCAAAGGCTGACATCTTTGGAGGGAAAGATTTGCAGAGAAGTGAGGAATTAATGGGTAGCTAGGAAGTGGCCCAAATGCCAAGTATGGATTCGGGAACTTTGGCAGTACATAGAGAACAGAGGCAAGAGGCAGTTAGCCAGAAGAGTTGAGCATTTTGGTTTTTTGCCCTTTCCTTACCCTAGTGAGTTGACCTGTTTCAATGTCAGACTTCCTGAAGGAGGAATGAGACATGATTAGGCTTCTTATAAAATGTGAACAGGAGGATGGGGAAATGTGAATTTAGTACAAAATACACTTTTCTGGTTGAGATGTGAATTTCTTTGTAAAGAAGAGGGAAAGAGAAAGGCAGGAGCTTGAGGTGCTGGAGGTGCAGCGCTGGTTCTGAGGGAGAGTTAACATCGTGGTAGGAGGTGTGGAGTGTGGCCGGTGGCCCAGGGCAAGTAAAGGCCGAGAGCATAAACTGCCTCTGCACACGCACGACACAGATGCAAAGGTTTCCCACAGTGGGATTGTCTAGAAATGATAAAGGGCTATTCTTAAATTGTTAAGGATTAGGCAGATCATCTGGGTCTTCATTTTCTTTCTAATTTTTGTGTGAAAGAATAAATGATTGCTGTTTATGTCATTTCAGTGACCCATTTCTCTCTGTGCATGATTAGGAGAGCTGCTCTTTTCACTTCCATTATCTATCATTTTTTTCCTTCCTCCATTTTCACAGCATGCTTTCTCTCTGAGCTGTCCCAGTAAGCAGGCCAAGCACCACCCTGACTTCACAGAAGAGCAGGCTGAGCTGACACCTGTAAGTTCATGGCATATCGTGGGGCTATTTAAATCAATGAAGAAAAATAGATTCATTAGAATTTTAAATGATGACGTCTAATCATATAATTACATCAACTTTTGTTTTAAAAATTTAGCAATTTAAATTAAAAAAAAAAAAAAATCCTACATCAAAATTAACCAGACCCAAATTCTACACAACTCAGTGAATTTCCACACAGCTAGAGTAGGCATTTGGAATGAAAGCTATGGAGCTTCACATTAGATTTTACACTTTCGGTATTGAATATATTTTATGTATTTACCCACCACCAAAAAAAACAAAACAAAACAATCCATGACAGACAGAACTAGAAAAACAGCTTTATTTCTTCCTTCATAATTCATGTCCATTACCTGCATTCAGTCCTTCCTTACTTCTAAAATTTAGCATTTTGTCTTCTTTATGTTGTACTGTAAGTAGTGTACATTTGTTTATCTATATACATATATTATTGGCTGGAATCTGTATATGAGAGTGAACATGCGATTATTTTTCCTGCCATTAAACTTGGGGGCAGCTAATGTGAAACTTTATCAGACACCTGGCTCTTACTTCAGGGCCATCAAATGCGGCATCGCCCATACGTCCCCCTTAAATAAGACATCTAGATGGTAACAGGCCTAATCAGCCCATGCCCAACATAACCGTGATGTCATGCATTTGGTATTTTTTTATTTTTAGGATGCTGTGACTCAGCATAGCCGTCAAGGCATGAAGAGCAACTCATGTACCTGGACTTTCTAGTTAAGTGTCATTAATCCACACAAACAAATCACCAAAGACTAACTTTTAATGTTTGTAAGGCATATTATTTTATTAAAACTGAAATTCCACTTACTAAACCCCCTTCCCCCACCTCCAAAAAAATCTTCAACACCAAACCCCAAAAACACTGAAAATATAAATCCAAACTATAGAGGTATTATTCCATTCTAGTAGTTCACAAAATATGACTTACATTTTAGCATTAGTAAAATTTTTCAAAAAATCAAATGTCACCTAGTTAAAACTTGCTTATCCACCTGTTTCCTAATAAATTTATTTAACCAAGTTAATGTAGCTTAATAAGCAACGCACTGAAAATGCTTAGATGGATTTTTATTAATCTCATAAACACTAAGGTATGGTCCTGGCCTTATAACTAATTGGAGGTAAGATTGCACATGCAAATATCCATAAACTGTGTAAAATCCCTTAAACATTCATCTTAAAATTTAAGGAGAGGGTTTCAAGCACATCAAAACAGCTTAAGACACCTTGCCCAGCCACACCCCCACGGGACTCAGCAGTGATAAATATTAAGCAATAAATGAAAGTGTGACTAAGCTATACCTCTTAGGGTTGGTAAATTTCATGCCAGCCACCGCGGTCATATGATTAACCCAAAGTAATTATTCCCGGTGTAAAATGTGTAAATTAATAATAATAAAATAGAATTAAAATCCAACTTATATGTGAAAATTCATTGTTAGGACCTAAACTCAACAACAAACGTCATTCTAATATATCACATTACACGATAGCGAAGATCCAGACTGGGATTAGATACCCCACTATGCTTAGCCCTAAACCTAAATAATTCAATAACAAAATTATTTGCCAGAGAACTACTAGCCATAGCTTAAAACTCAAAGGACTTGGCGGTACTTTATATCCATCTCGAGGAGCCTGTTCTGTAATTGATGAACCCCCACTCTAACTCACCATCCCTTGCTAATTCAGCCTATATACCGCCATCTTCAGCAAACCCTAAAAAGGTACTAAAGTAAGCACAATAACAAACATAAAAACGTTAGGTCAAGGTGTAGCCAGTGAGATGGGAAGAAATGGGCTCCATCTTCTTTTCAAGAACATCAACGACATCCTTTATGAAACTAAGGGATAAAGGAGGATTTGGTAGTGAATTAAGAATAGCTTAATTGAATAGAGCGATGAAGTATGCACACACTGCCCGTCACTCTCCTCAAATTAAATTTATTAATTAATTAATAATATTTTAATACCCAGTTTATGAGAGGAGATAAGTTGTAACAAGGTAAGCATACTGGATAGTGTGCTTGGAGTAATCACAGTGTAGCTTAATACCAAAGCATCCGCCTACACCCAGAAGAATTCATAACAAATGAACACTTTGAACTAACTCTAGCCCTCACACACTCAAACATAACTATATTTCTATACTAAAAGAAAACATTCAACCTAATAAAAGTATTCAAGAAAGAAATTATACCACAGGAGCTGTAAGTAAGTACTGCAATGGAAAAATGAAAGATCATTTAAAAGTAATAACAAGCAGAGAAAAAAAACTTGTACATTTTGCATAATGAATTAATTAGAAATATTCTAATGAATTAACTAGAAATATTCTAGCTAAAAGAATTATAGCTAGAAACCCCAAAACCAAACGAGCTACCTAAAAACAGTTTTCAGAATCAACCCTTCTATGTAGCAAAATAGTGGGAAGATTTTTAGATAGAGGTAAAAAGCTTGGTGATAGCTGGTTACCCAAAAAATGAATTTCAGTTCAACTTTAAATTTACCAAAAGAATATAAAATCTATATGTAAATTTAAAATATAGCCAAAAGAGGGACAGCTCTTTAGGAATGGAAAAAACCTTTAGTAGTGAATAAACTGTTTTTATGTATTTAACCATTGTAGGCCTAAAAGCAGCCATCAATAAAGAAAGCATTCAAGCTCAACATTAAAAAATAATTAACTTAATACCTTTTAATAAATTCCTGTCTTACTAAATGGGTTAATCTATAGTGCCGTAGATGAAATACTGTTAATAGGAGTAACAAGAATAATTACTCCAAGCACAAGTGCATAACAACTCAGATAACCATTGTTAATTACCAGACTATAGGTATTAATCCTGCAATTAAATTACCTAACATTAATCTGTTAATCCAACACAGGAGTGCTTTAAGGAAAGATTAAAAAATAAATAAAAAATAAAAGGAACTCGGCAAACTCCCTGACCTCAATATTATGCATTCTAAGTCCATCCATTTTCCTGCAAAATATTTTATGATAGCAAATACACATCTTGCTACCCTTCAGTAGGAAGAACAGATGTTAAGACAGTCTATAGGAAAATTCAAAGGACACTATTATTAAGAACACAAAGGAAGATTTTAAAGCACTTACTACAGACATTGCATGATTTCCACAATGGCAGTATTAACTTACACTACTTACATTAACTCTTGACATCCCCTCCAACATTGTTGTCAGATATGTTGACAGACATTTTGATTAGGGTAAAGTGGTATCTCAAAGCACATCTACCCATCTATCTATCTATCTATCTATCATCTATCTATCTATCTATCTATCTATCTATCTATCTATCTATCTGGTTTTTCAAGACAGGATTTCTCTGGGTAGCTCAGGAACTCACTCTGCAGACCAGGATGGCCATGAACTCACACAGATCTGCCTGCCTCTGCCTCCTAAGTGTTGGAATTAAAGGCATGCACTACCACCACTTGACTTCACAATAGTTTTGATTTGCATTTCTCTGATTACTAATTATCTTTAAAAAGACAATTATTGGCCACTTGTATTTCTTTTTTGAAAACTGTCTTTTCAGTTAATTTGATTGGCAGGGTCCCCCCCCCCCATGGTGCTCAATTTCTATAATTCTTTGTAAGTTCTGGCTATCAGCTCCTTGTCTGAATGTAGCTGGGGAAGATTTTCCCCCATTGTGTGTGCTGTCTGTTAACTCTGCTGATTGTGTTCTTTGCTATAGAGGAACCTTTTATTGTTGAGCAGGCCCAGCTGTTGATACTTGGGGTTAGTTCTTGTATGGTTGGTGTTCTTTTAAAAAGTTCTTGCCTACCCCATATCTTGAAGGATATCACCTGTGTTTTCTTCTAAAAGTTTCAGTGTTTCAGGCTTTAAATTAAGGTCTTTGATCCATTTTGGATGATTTTTTTTTTTTATACAATGTGAAAAATATAAACAAAATATTCTGCAGGTAAAAATCCAATTTTTCTAGCACTGTTTATTGAATTTTTCAAATAAAAATTAAGCCAGATTTTAAAGAAAATTATCAAAACCAGATAGTCACCTTATAATACAGTGCTCTTGAATGTTAACACTCAAGGTAGACTACCTGATACAAGGGTTTTGTTTGTTTGTTTGTTTTAAATTGGAACCACTTTAAAATTCTGAATCTAAGGGCCTTCATCAGCTTCTGTAAGCACTAACAGATTTAGCTGTTCTTCAGGGTGGAGCCATAAGGTGCACTGTTTCTTCTGTGCTGGTACTTAACTAAATACCTAGTTTCTTCAAAAAATGTACTCTCTGGCTAGTGGGTGTTCTTTTTACCAAGCAGTAGCTCTCAATCCTTTTCATCCGCCTTTAAAAATAACAAATACTTTACAACACTATCTTTACTGCTTCCAACAAAATTCATAGTTAACATAATCTCCTACATCCCTACAATGTAAAAGAATATAATGCTTTAACATCTAGGATAAAGAAAAACAAACATAAATAATTTATAACAAAAAATATATAATTTTTGCCAGTGCTATTAAAGAATGCAAGATAGTAGTAAAAATCCATGTGTTCTTAATCTAGAGTTCTCATCAAGGTGATCAGTAGTTTGATTGTTAAAAAACACCAAAAAAGAAAGAATAGAATATGAATGGCCCTCAGAATTCAAGTGTGCTGGGATGACATGTGTGTGTATGGTGGAAGAAAATGGGAAGTAGCCTTAACTGGAGTAGTGACGATGGTGTGCTAAGACAGGGACAGTGGACACGACAGAAGACTTTGAGTTCTTCCTGCCTTAGCAATACTGAGTGCTTGGATTATAAACATTCCCCATCATCTGGCTTGAGATAAGTTTCTAGTTATAGTTATGGTGATAAGTCTTCTGCAGGTTTAAATGAGATGGAGTAGTAAATTATTTTTGATATTTGATACATTTCTCAAACAGTCTGTACTAATGAAGTTCAATGAAATTCCTCTATTTTGTATTTTAATTAATATAGCATTTAGTTCTTTATTTTGTTCAAAGGACTTTCAGATCTCAGTGTATCTGACACTGCCAGTTGTGATACTGGAGGCTCTTACTTCAAGCTAGGGTTCCATTAGTAATGGTTTCCATTATTATAAACATTTCTTCATAAGTTTTACACACACACACACACACACACACACACACACATACACACAAAACCATGGCTGGGTAGGGCCAACACGAGCAACATGGGTAAGAGGGAGATGAATGTAAGCTAAGCACTGTGTTTATATGCATGAATGCCATCAAACCCATTATATTTGATATTATGAAATAACATAAAACAAAAATACAGAAGTTTCTCAATCTATTTCATAAGACAAATGTTCCAAAATTCATTGAAAATTTATATTATACAAGATTACTTTGTGTTTTTATATAAAATACACAAGATTTTTCATCTATGATTTTCCACATTAGGACATAACTGTCCGGTGAGATGGATCTGTACTTTGTAGTGCTGTACCATGCTTTAAGACCCCTGGCATTTCCAACTGTCTTCTCAGTAAATACTGCTGACCCTTCCT
>JADRCH010000006.1:8044759-8102637 GCA_019843965.1 Rhynchomys soricoides | reverse complement strand
CCTGGCATTTCCAACTGTCTTCTCAGTAAATACTGCTGACCCTTCCTCTGTCTTTACCAGGAATGCTCGAAATACCCTCACCATTTTTCTCGGATACCAAGTGAAGGACAGCACTCACTACCTCTGAGAATCACTCATCTCCAATATTTGCCTATTTTCTCATTTCCTCTACCCATCCCACCCTTTTCAGCCTCCTACTCATCCTCCTAGATGGACACATGTTCAGGAATACTTTACTGAACCCCTAACTTTGGCATAGGTGCTCACCTGCTCCTCCCTCCATGCCACAATACAGAAAGATATCAGGGAGTTAAGGCCAGGCAGCTCAGCGAGAACAAGACTAAGTTTCTTGTTCTTCGACAAGGCAGCAATATGTGACTGCCTTCTTTACTCTGGGGCCTGGTGTGGTTCCAGGCTTGAAGTTAAAGGACGTCTGAATAGAGAGAGAAAAGGCACAGCTGGAAGAGAAAATGAAAACATACAGACCGTGACTTTTTGTTTATTTTTATTATAATGCGTCAGTGTGGGCATGTGGACCACAGGGGACAATTTTATGAGGGTGGCGCTTTCCTTCCACCTTACCTGGGTTCTGAGATCAGACTCAAGTCAGGCTTTCCACAGCAAGTGCTATGCCACCTCGCTTGATCCCGCTTCCTTCTGAAAGTGAGGATTAAGGAGCAGTGTGTAACCTGCTGATACTAAAGAGGGAAATAGGTAATGTAGGTGTTTATTTAAAAGAGAATTTATTTCAGCTCTGGTTTCTAGGTGCTGTGCCTCCTGTTACATACATCTATAATTTAAATAGACGCAACATGGATCTGCCCTCCCTTAAAAGGCCCTGACATTCTGCTTTTCTGTTTTTTTCTGTTGTTCAGTAAAACTTTCAACCCAAATAATTATTGTACTTTCAGAGTATTGCCCCCATTAGCAAAGTACAGTTCAGTATTTTCATGTCATTTTTTATTATAGTAATAACTAAAACTCATTATGTCTCTTTTTAAAATTATTTTGTGTATGGGTTTTGTCTGCATGTGTATCTGTGTACCACATGCATGCCTGGTGCCTGTGGAGGCTGAAAGAAGGTATCAGTTCCCTTAGGACTGGAGTTATAGACAGTTGTGAGCCACTATATGTATACTGAAAATCAAATCTGAGTTCTCTGGAAGAGCAGCCAGTGCTCTTAAACACTTAGCCATCTCTCTAATCCCCATGTCTTTTTTTAAAAAAATACATTTTTAAGTGGGAGAGGAGAACATGCACATGTCACCGCAGTTGTAAAGAGGTCTAAGAGCCAGGCAGTGGTGGCTGGCGCACACCTTTAATCCCAGCACTTGGGAGGCAGAGGCAGGTGGATTTCTGAGTTCGAAGACAGCCTGGTCTACAGAGTGAGTTCCAGGATGGCCAGGGCTACAGAGAAACCCTGTCTCGAAAAAAAAAAAAAACAAAAAACAAAAAACCCAAAAACAAAAAAAAAGAGGTCAAAAGACAACTACTTTGGGGAATTGATTCTCTCCTTCCACGATATTTTGAGGTAGGGTCTCTCATATTGTTTATACTATGCCATCTGTGTATTCCAGTCAGTTCTCCTGTCCATGGAAATCTGCCATGGGAGTGCTGGAATTACAGATGGGCACCACCACATCTAGCCTTGTACAGGATTCAGGGATTAAACTCATGGTCATGTGTGTACAGCAAGCACCTTCACCTGGTGAGCCGCCTGGTCCCCTGGATCTGTTTCTTAAGCAACCACCAAAATATTTTCTGAAAACCAGGTACTAAGATGTTTATAACTAATTACTACAGTAAGTACTTATTATTGTAAGCTTTTTTTTAAGCTTATGTTAAAATTGATGTCTGGAATTATATTTTACCAAGTCATAGCTTTTGTGGATGGTGTGAAGCAAATTAATTCTTTCTTTCTTCCCTTCTTTTTCCTTCCGTTTTTCTAGACAGGGTTGTGTGTGTGTGTGTGTGTGTGTGGGTGTGGGTGTGTACCCTTGGCTGTCCTTGAACTAACTCTGTAGACCAGGCTGGTCGTGAACTCTTAAGATCCACCTGCCTCTGATCCTGGGTGGTAGGATTAAAGGTGTGTGCCACTAAGGCCTGGGGTAGATTTCATTTTTTAAAACTTGAAATGCAAGGCTAGCAAGTAGCACAGTGACTCAAGGCACTTGTTGCCAAGCTCAGTGACCTGGGTGTGACTCCAGTGCTTAAATGGTGAAAGGAGTTATCTTCTTACTTCTGCACTGTAGAATGTGTACACCAACACAAGCCATAGAGGCACCAAATTTTTTTTAAACTTGAAATGTGGCTACATGAATATTGATATTCAATTATTTGGGGCTCTTTCTGGAAAAGTAACCTTTGTAAGACAAATTGTGATATGTTTTCAAGAAATTATTTTCTTGGGCTGGAAAAATGGCTCAGGAGATAAAAAACACTTCGTGTGTAGATATGAGGTCCACAGTTTGTATCTCGAGGACCCATATAAATGCCAAGTGGGCCTGGAAGCCTGCCTGTAATCCCAGCCACTGGAGACAGAGATAGGATTTCAGTAAAAGCTGGCTAAATAGACTAGCCAAATCAGTAAGACAACCTGCCTCCTTATACACAGTGGAGAAGAATTGAGAAAGCCACCAATATCAACTTCTGGCCTGCACAGGCACATGCATGTAATCACCACATGCATAGGTACCCACATGTGGAGATACAGGCACATACCACACGCAGATTACTTTTTTCAAATTCATGCTATGTCTTACATATTTGTGTAAAATATTTTTTTCTCATGTATAAATGACAGAATAATGAGTGAATGACATCAGCAGAAGTAATAGCAAATATTTTTAAATTTTGTCTTCTAGTCTTTCTACCTCTGTGTCCTCTCTGGTCTGGGCTGAGCAGTAACCTTAAACTAAATTTGAGTTTTCAGAAACCTCTGCCTACCTACTCTTTTATGGATGAGATAACTAGTCTTTATCTTTGACTGTGGCATAAAGATAAACGAGGACCTAGGAATAATTTTCTCAGTTCTTAATGTTTGACTTTTTTGTGAAGATCATGAGGAATCTGCTGAACACACACCGCTAGGTTTTTTTTTGTTGTCTGGAGAGAATGGATGAGAGGTGGGTATATAGGTCCACCTTGAACTGAAACTAGCTTTAGCAATACAAAAAAGCATCATAGCAGATTCAACACAGTGTAGATTAGTGTCTTTCTAACAGTGCTTCAGTCTTTAGTATGCTGCATCATCTATACAGACTTTTTGAAAGTGTCTACAGATTTTGTACCTATTCACTGGATTTTATTTCCAAAATACTTGTCAAAGTAATGTGATACGGTTAGATTTATAAAATATACCATTAAGGAATACTTTTTTATATAACACCTTCCATTCAGCATTCGTTGCTTTCAATGGTGAAAGTAATCACAGGGTATTAAACACTAATTCGGACTTGTTGAGGGGAGGCAAGTTCAAATGTCACACATCAAAATAGTTGCTGTTTAAGGATTAAATATACGTACACTTATGTACACTTGCCTTACAGTGTGCTATTTAAGTTATCAAGAGGGCTTTGAAATGTAGGTAAGTTGTTAAGACAGTATACTACTCTTCCAAAGAACCTGAGTTCCGTTTGCAGTACCCACCCCAGGTGGCTCACACCTGCCTGCATCTCCAGCTCCACGAGCATATGCAGACACACATTCATTAATCTAAAATAAAATGGATATTTTTAAAGTTATTAAGAAGGTATAATTGCTAGGGAGAGATATTAATTGAATAAATTTAAATCACTTCAGGGGCAAATATTCACTGTTCATATTTTGTGAAAGTCTTTCACTGTGTAATTCTGTCCTGTAATGAAAAGATTAATAAAATTTTACTGGGAACAAAATATCAGGCAAAATACATATGGGTGTTTTTTCCTCTTGGAGTGGCTTTCATTGAATTGATGAGAAATGGTTGCCATTTTTTAGAATGTTTGTTCTAAACAGACTATACTGCTATCTCTGTAAATCTTATAGATTCTTAATAGGAATAACTATATTTATTCATTGGCCTTTGACACCGTTTTATTTGTGCTTTCTGAACAGCACTCCTGACCACTGGCTTGTAAGCCAGACTATCTCCATGTTCTTTGAATGCATTACTCAGAGCTAGCAATCATCAAGGCACCTGGAGCATATCCATGAGCATAGGTGGGGTCTTTACCTCTCACCTCCTTTTCAGTTGTTGGTGCTGGTTTGGTTTTTTAAAATATTTTATTCTTGATGGACATATTCCACTCAGTTTACAAAAATAGATGTGAAATGAATTATAGAGTCATTCTCGCTCTGTCTGTTTTGTTTTTAAAACATAAAGCCTCCATTGACTTCTCTTACTGCCTTTTTTGTTTTCTCTCTTCCTGCACAAGCACTCCTATCTGGACAGGGAAACCTCCCTTCTTCTGAGAAACATTGCAGGAAAACCTTCCCATTTGCTGACCAAGGTGATGCTCTGTTTTCCACATGCATGTAACTCTGTACTGCCTTGTAGACAGAATATAATCTGGTTGTGCTGGCATTCTTTGTACCTTAACACAGGGTGCTATTTCTATTGCTGCAAGTAACCATCTTCTTAATCTAACGGCTGTTAATACTCAGAGCCAAAAATGTTTGGTAATTTTCACTTGATTTTAACTTTTGAAGATGCCTAGTATTCCAAGTGTGTCACGCTTTTTCTAGCTTAATTTTCCATTGCATTTCAAAGCCTAAAATCAATTGCTTTAACTTAACTTTTGCTATGAATGGTTTTATGCTATGAACTTCCTTTGCAAGCTTTACAGTCCTTGCTCACATTATTACCTCTGGTAACATTTACTTACATAGACAGAACTTTTATTTATATTAACTTAGTTTTACTGAAAGAGAAGATCACAATTTGAATTTCTCAGTTTTTTACCCTCAGTTTGATTCAGTTCAGCTGGATTTTGCTAGGAAACTATTTTATAACTTAAAATCTTTTACCAGTTCTCATTAACTAGGTAACAATAATCAGAGAGCTGAATGGCTATTTTCTTAATCATGGTCTTAATCATTTTCTTATTTAAATAGCACAATGTTAAGTTAAAGAATGCCAGACTTGCTTATAGTTTCTGAAGAATAAACAATTTAGAAGCTACATATGTTATTATCTCTGAGAGTGGTTTGTTTTCCATTATTCATAGCATAGCCTTAGGAGATAAGCTAAATGACTAAAATCAAAATCTCTAAGAAGCAGCTCAAAGAAAAAGACTCTTTGACAGAGTGAGCAGTGAGACCACTTCTTCCCCAGTCTCCTTTCTAAATCAGCTCAAGAGTCAGAGAGAAGCCTTAGGTCAGAATCTGAAGGAAACCTATGCAGATGTTGGCCGAGTACTTCTAGCCTGAAAGACAACCTCATAGCTTAACTGTGCTCTGTTCTAGAAGAGAGTGCAAGCTCTTGCCATGTCCGCTGCCGTCTGTCCGTGCTCCCTTCATCTCCAGGTAGTTGGTAGCTGCTAGGGTTTCCTGAATATTATTAGCATCTTCCTTACTAACACCTCAGTCCTGAGAGGTCTCCCACCCATCTTCTCCCTGAGGCCCCACAGTGTAGACACATTTTCTTTTTCTACTTAGGGTACTGTCATTCTCCCAGTGATGGGTTGAGCATTCTGATCACCTGTCACTTAGTGTCTCAAACCTGTAATGAGCCTGTTGTGATCCTCAGAGTTTACTAGGTTTACCCATCCGTTTCATTCCCACTGCCGCATTGTAGAGCAATCCCAGTGCTCACCCACCAGCACTACAGTTGTCTCTGACCTTGCCCCACATATGTTTTTTACACTGTTCCCAGATTGAGTTTACCATTTTACCACTTCTCTCGGCTGTTTGTCTGGTACTCTCTATAGACCCTTGTACTATGAATGGAACTAATTAGTATACAACACTATAAATTGGACATATTCCTTACTCTCAGGGAACACACAGTCTCTTATGATGATAAAATTGCCAGACATTGTGGTACACACCTATAATCTAGCAGTTGGGACTTAAAGGCAAGTGGATCATTTCATCTCAGCTATACAATGAAATTAAGGCCAGCCTAGGACTATAGTATATCCTATCCTCAAAAATTTTTTTAAATTAAAGAAAAAATATATACATACACATACACACATGTATATATGCATCTGTATATACAAACATGTAAAAAATACCTAAATTATATTAAGTACTATAAAGGAAACAAAGGTATAGAGAATATTGGAGATGGAATGACACCGTGGAAGAGATGGTAGATGTTCCTAAGCAACCCAAACCATAGGGCTTCTCAGATGAACCTTACTCTGACTGTTGTCAGTGCCCTCTCTATCAAAGCACCTGCTCTTGTAAACTATGTGCCCTTCACTCTTTGATGCTGGGTATTGAACTCAGAACTTTTCATATACCCAACATATTCTCTGTCATTGAGCTGTACCTTTTAATCCCAAGTATGTGTACCTCTGACATACCAATCTGTAGAGCAATCTGGCTTTCCACTATAAAGCTTGGTATCCCAGTTCCCAACCTCCAGATGTCTGCCAATGTTTAAGAACAACTGGAGAGATGGCTCAGCAGTTAATAGCACTGACTGCTTTTCCAGAAGACCCAGGTTCAAATCCCAGCACCCACAAGAGAGCTTACAACTGTCTGTAATTCCAACATACATGCAGGCAAAACACCAATACACATAAAATTTAAAAAAATAAAAATACTAGTTGTAACCATTGTTTTCTTTGCTTCAGATAAGATGCTAAATTCCTTTTACATTATGTCTTTAACAAACAGTTTTATTTATTGGTACCACAAAAGCTAAGACTATAAACTTTTAAGGACAATGTATACGTTATGGTATAACAAATACATAGTTAAGCACTTAATAAATATGTGTATGATCTTAGGAAGACAGTAATGTCTGTGAGTCTTAGTACAGCAGCTCTAATAATCATATAAGCCTTGTGATTTTATAGAAATGTAAATTAGATATCATGTATAACTGTGGTTCAGCAAGTTTTAGATATTAATTAATGTTAGTTCTCTTAATGAGAATTTAATATAATTTCATGATTTCTTAAGACATAGTTAACTGTAATTCTTCTGATTCTAGGCTGTATTATACAGTAGAGCCTCCAATAAATATTAAATTATCACTTCAAGTTCTCTTTGAGTTAATTTGTTACTTTTTAATTTTTACGGTCTATGAAGTGATTCCAAGAAATTGCAAACCACTCTTTAGCACCTTAGTCTCATTGCTTGTTCTGAGCTATAGTCGCAGTTTCTCAGTTGCAGTCACTCTCTAGCCCTCCCTCAGCCACTGGAGCTGTCGGAATACTGACATTCTGATGCTTATACTCCAGAGAACTCTCTTACCCAGCATTGGTTTTCATTTAATCATAAGATCTTTACCCAGTTTTTGTCCTGTGTGCAAATTTGAGGAGGGTTGGCATTTGATGGTTGTTGATAGCCACACAGGAGTTTTTCCAGTAGAAAATGGGTTGTCTCTTGCGTTTAAGAGAAGGAGGAGCGAGAGTTGTTTCTCTGTAAGTGAGGTGTCTCTTACTGTATGTGGGATAGTTGTGAGACAACATGAAGGAAGAGCTAGTGTCCAAAGAGAATGGGCAGAAGACAAGGTTTGAACTGTCAGCGGAAAACAGGAGGAAGGAAGCTTTGTCCTGCTTTCGTGAGCCTGGGTTAGCATTGCTTTGATGCGTTAGCTGCTGGAAGCCTTCCATATATTGTCCACGTACATCCACACAGATTTAGTGATCAGTCTCCTTACTGCACAACACAATGTAAGATGGTTTCCTTTTTCCTAGTATTACTGTGGTTAAAAAAAAGTAAGGTGTGGTGTAACTAGAAAAAAAAGTAAGGTGTGGTGTAACTAGAAAAAAGAGTAAGGTGTGGTGTAACTAGAAAAAAGAGTAAGGTGTGGTGTAACTAGAAAATGCAGATAAAGTCACAGAAGAGGGGCATGGTACCCACAGGAAACATGGTCATGAAGTATGATTGTTTATTTACAGTTTGCTTTCCAGTAATGAGATTCAGATCTCACTGTAGCCAGATTTGTTTCTTCATAAGGTTTCTAGAAAGATCATCCTTTCATTAAAACTAGAGAATGATAAACTAAAACTTACCTATCTTGGATTTAAACAGCTAGCTCTGAAATTTGATATTAACTTTCATAGACAGTTTATAAGGACCAGAGATGTAGCCCCGTGGTAGTTACTTATTATATGCAAGGCCCTGAAAACAATTTTTAAAATGAAATTATTTTTACCAGTTTTTATAGATTAAAAAAAAGGCTGAACTTGAATTTATTAGGAGAGCTTTACCTGTTTTGTATTTTAAAATGACTCCTTCTTGATGTGTACGAAGTGTAATTGATTAAATGTATGTTAATTGGTTACCCAGTTCTCTTATTGTTCAGTATTTCAATGAGTAGAGCAGGAGCTGATCATGAGCTTGATTAAGCTAAACCTGTCATGGAATTTGACAAACAGTAGTATCCTAAAGTAAAACAGCAGTATAAAAACACTGCTATTGTATTTCTAACTAATCAAAGTAAAGTATTTTATATATATATATTTTTTCATATTCTTTGGGCAAGTTTGTTTATCACCCACTGTACTATGACAAGCAGTGGTTTCACTGCCCTGAAAGGTCTCTGCAGTCTGCCTAATAATGCTTCCTTCTTAACTCCTGACAACCACTGATCCTTTTTACTGCCCTTTCCAGAGCACAGTATAGTTGCAATTAATTAAATAGTATGTATTGAATTCTTTCATTTATTAATATGTGGGCCCGCTGTGCCTGTTTGTTTGATAGCTCATTTCTTTTTAGTGCTGAATAATATTTAATTGCCAGGATGAACCGTAATTTATCTGTTCATTTACTAGAGGAAATCTTTGTTGCTTCCAAGTCTGGGTGATTCTGAATAAAGCATCTCTAAGCATCCATGTGCAGGTTTTTGTAGACAGAAGTTTACAGCTGATTTGAGTGAGCACCTAGAAGCATGACTACTGGACCATGTAGCAGTGGTTCATGTAATTTTGTGAGACTCATCAAATCGTCTTCCAAAGTGGCTGAACTATTTCACATTCTCACTAGCAGTGAGCATCAGCTCTACATCCTCACTGGCATTTGGTGCTGGTTTGTTGGATCTGAAGCATAGTAAATATATAGGATCTTGTTCATTTAACTTGTGCTTTCTGGGTGGTAAGGACTATTGACCATCTTTTCATGTTTTCCTGAAGAGATGGCTCAGTGGTTAAGAGTTGCTGCAGTTCCAGAGGACCCAGGTTCTATTCCCAGCACCCACATAGTGGCTCACAGTCATCTGTAATTCCATTTCCAAGGAACTCAGTGTTCTCTTCTGAACTCTGCAGGTGCCAGTCACATGTGGTGCACATACAGATATGCAGGCTAAATATATGTACACATAAAATAAAATGATGGCAAATGTATTTTAAAATATTTTACTTTTAGAAGTTCGTGTTTATATTTCGAATATATAAAGCATTGATTCCAATGCTTTCTCCCCAATAGTATTTACATTTACTTTTCAGAGATGTAAGTAAAATGTGTAAGAGAATAGATTGGTACATTTTCTTTCTCTGTAGCAGTTATTCATTCCAGTAAAAGGATGTGGCAATGGTGAATGCTTTCTAGTGATTTTTTATGAAGTCAGTTACTAGACTGTTTAAAATATTTCAAATTCCTCTATAGAGCCTTACTCAATTCACCAAAATTGTATATTATATTTGGTGGTTTACATAATAATGATTTTGTTTCTCAGTTCTAGAAGATTCCAGTCTAGAAATAGTTTTAATAATACGAGTTTGTTTCGTATAACCTCTTTTCAAAAGAAAAAAATCTTACATTAAAATATAATCTACATATTTTATGATGCTATTTATTTTTTTAAAGGAAAGGACTGAGTTATATAATCTTTTAGTTAGAGGAATATATCTGTAATATCACAAGAACTAAGTATTAATCCTCTTCATTATTAAAATAAAGTTCTTTGTTCTCTGACTATTGAGTTTACAGATAGTGTTTCCAGGCCTTGGTCAGTCTGTTAATTCAGTGGCTCCATTCATTGAAAGGGATCCAATTTCTGGCACATAAGCTCCCTGCCTTTCCCTGCCCCCTGTTTCTTTAGTCCATAGGACAGTAACTTAAGCTTGCAAGGAGAGACAGCATAGCAGGAAATGGAAAGAGAAGAAGCCTATCAGAATTTTGGTGAATGGGGGGAGGGGGAAATCAGTAAATGAATTTAGCCTTTTTAACCCCCCTACCCTGGAAGTGTTAGCTTTTTATGAAAACTAACACATGAGTTGTGGCGTTTCAGGCACAGTCCGGAGAAGATAAAATATGGCTGATATAATTAGGTTTTCCTTTGGTTTTGTTTTTTAAAGGAAGGCAGATTAAAGGATTGTAGAAGATAGCAAATATATAGACATTTTAATGTTTTCTACTCAGAAATAGAAAATAATTCTTCATAAACAGAAGTTTACTTACATGAGTTTTTTGTTTTTAAATTGGAAATTACAGCTACAGTGTTTATTATGGCCTATTGCTGGAACTTACCAGTAAGTACTAGTGTTGAATACCGTATGCTATTAGAAAAATGGACGATGCTTTATTTTTAGTTCTTTACAATTTTTACTATAGTTTATAATCTTAAGTTTTCTGAAGTAGAATTACTTACAATTGTGATATTTGTAAAGTTATATTTAGCATTTTAAAAAAAGACTTCTTGATGGATTAATAAATTTGAATTTACACTAACATGATTGTGTTGCATGATTTTCCAAATCAGTAAAACTTAAAATATAAGGCAGCCTCTTGTTTGTATTAGCATATTGTTAAGAGTCAATATTTGTACATAATACTTTTTATTAAGGGCTTTATATTATTACAGTTAAGTAGATTGGTTTTGCTGTATATATTTTTCCAAAGATCTAAAATTTTCAGTGTAACGAAACAAAACAGTGTGCAGAAATCTTGCATAAACTCTGGGGGCAGTCTGAATTGAGAGTTGGGTGAGGGTAGCAATCGGCAGCAGGAGCAGCTCATCGGCAGCGTTTCCCCAAACCCAAAGCTTGAAAGTTGTTTGCTTCATGTTGACAAAATCAAAGTTAATTTACTACATCGCAGGCTTCTTTCTTTTCCTCTGGAATATGGAAGTTAACCCTATTGCTGAACCTGTGCTCTCTCTTCTAACTTGTCTATTTCACTTTGTGAGTGGAGCCATTTTAAAATTGTGCTTTATGTATATGTGCAACATTATGTTCTTAATTAAACTCAGTTCAGTAGCCCCACAAGGATGAAGTCTTCGCTGGTGTCCTTACCCTCTGAGCAGCAGTTTACCTGAAATGCTTTGTGTTTGCAGGAAGAACAGGCAGCAAAGCTGAAAGCTGAGAAGATCCGAGTTGCTCTAGAGAAAATTAAAGAGGCTCAAGTGAAAAAGGTGACTTGTGGCTCTTTGCTGGGTTTGAAATATTTATCTTGTTTTTTGTTTTTTGTTTTTCCTGTTTTGCTTTATGAAGAATTTTCTTGTTTATATATAATGTTTCTCTAATTTATGGAAAGGTAAAACTGTATTCTTCCTAATGCCTTTTCACATGTGGGCTTTGTATGTGAGATGCTTTAAGAAAGCCTGTGTTTCTAGGCAGGTCCTGCAATGCTTAACTGAAGAGGCCTGCTGCTTATAGCACATCTGATCTGTATTATCGTTCTGATACTATAAAAATTTCTTGATACTTTGAAAACAAACAAGACCCAGTAAGACAGAATCATCTTAGCACAAAAATCATATTCTAAAGGGCTTAAAACTTATTTAGGTAGGTTTCTTGATATTTAGATTTTACCTGTAATAATAGTGTCAGAGTAGTCATGATATTTCTTAATTTATATTCAAAGACATGAATCAGAATGTTATTTAATATTTGAAAAATACTTTTCTAGAATACCATTTTTTAATTTACCATTTAATTGTATTTTTCCCTGTTACAGCTGGTGATCAGGGTCCACATGTCTGATGACAGTTCTAAAACAATGATGGTGGATGAGAGACAGACAGTGAGACAAGTGCTGGATAACCTGATGGACAAATCTCATTGTGGCTACAGTTTAGACTGGTCGCTGGTGGAGACCATTTCTGAGTTACAAATGGGTTAGTAATGCCACTGCTTTAATTGCTTATTAGCATCTATGTAATCCTAAACCTTCATATTGATAGAAAACATTTTGAGACATCTATGGGGTTTTTTTCTATAAAATTATCATGCATTTAATCTTTTTAAAATCTGGCTTTTTGATGTTTTTCCTAGGATATCTGGAGAGTTCTTTGAATAAAAGATGAATTCCAATTCACTTCACATTTTTTAAATGATTAAAGCAAAGTTTTTAACAACAGATGCTTTTTCTTTAGAATAAGAGTTGCATAAATAAATTTACTAAAAACTATTATTAAAGATTTTTACATTTTCATTTCTTTTATATATCTGCATGTATGTATATGTGTCATGTGCATGGAGCAGCGAGAAGAGAGTGTCAGATCCTTAGGCACTGGAGTTACAGGTGGTTGTAAGTGCTGAGAACTGAACCTGGATCCTCTCTAAGAACAGCAGGAGTTCTTAGTGCTGAGCCATCTCTCCAGCCCAGTACTGCTATTTCCTAGAATTTGTACAGAAGTCTTTAAGGAAAAACAAAGCACATCAACAAATTTCAAAGAACACTTTTAACATATGTTCAGTATTATTTTGTGTGTGTGTGTGTATTTTAGTCTGACTCACACCACAACCACCACCCTGAACCCGTGTTCAAAAAAACTCATTCACAGAAACATGCATCTATTCCTGCACTGGGGAGACAGACAAAGGAGGGTGGTGGAGCCAGTCAGTGCACTACACTGGTGATCTTCATGTTCAGTGAGAGACTGTTTTAAATTGTAATGTGGAAAGCAATTGAAGACAGTACCCATCATCAACCTCTGACCTGTACACTCACAAAGATTCTGTAATTCTAATGTGTTTTGCCCTTCATGTAATTTGGATGAGTACTAACAAAAGGCTGGTGTTTGATTTTGGGACAGAAAGAATCTTTGAAGACCATGAAAACTTGGTTGAAAATCTTCTTAATTGGACGAGAGACAGCCAAAATAAGCTTGTATTTATGGAGCGTATAGAAAAATATGCACTTTTTAAAAACCCCCAGGTAAGATTGCATAACTTATGAGTGCTGAGTCAATAGTTAAAAGTCTGGCTGGGCAGTGGTGGCGCACGCCTTTAATCCCAGCACTTGGGAGGCCGAGGCAGGCAGATTTCTGAGTTTGAGGCCAGCCTGGTCTATGTGGTGAGTTCCAGGACAGCCAGGGCTACACAGAGAAACCCTGTCTTGAAAAAACAAAAAAAAAAAACAAAAAAAAGTCTGACTGACATGTGATCAGTCAGCCATTGTAGCTGCAAACCCCTACGAGTTTGGGGACTAGGTGTTGGGCCTCAGAAAGGTTCCCAGCCCCACATGGGGTAAACTTTTGTAGAAATAAAATAGTTCTAGGAGTCGCTAAGTCTCTTCTGTATAAATCCAGAGCTTGTTGAGCCCAGCAGTTCATTAACATCTGAGGTTCTCATCTCACCAAATGGGGTTTTATATAGCTAATTCTTTATTTTCATTTCTTTGCTGAATTTTATAATACCTTTGCTTACTTGTCATCTTTTATTATGCCAACATGATGTTTGGGTTAGTATTTCACCACACCTGTGCCTTTTTAAAATCAGCATATGAAGTAATGTGTTTCACTGTAGTGTTTCCAGACATACTTTAATCTTACTTGTCGTCTGCTCCTCCACCTTGACCCCTCCCACTCTTGTTTATTCACTTCCTCCCCAGTAGGTCAGGATCAGCAAAAACTCTGCAGTAGTAAGCAGTGATGAGAAAACCAGCAGTAGCATTAGACAGTCAGTCTGTATTCCTCAGACTTAACTGCAGTTCTTTAATGAAGAGTATATGCTTAGGAGTGTTGATAGATCTTTTTATAGAAGACTAAAAGAATAGCTATCCTAATGATTACAGTTTAGATTTTAATTAAACTAAGTACATGAGACTGTTATATCAAAGCCAGAATATGAATCATCACCTAGAACACCCTTCTCAGTACAACATAGAACTGTGCTGGCTTAGCATATCTCAGGAAATTGTTCTTTATTTCTTCTACTTAATTTATAATGCTTTGGGGTATTTTTATGTAACTAGTTAAGTATTTCAAAATACTTGCTATTACACAAATTGTCACCTCAGGATGTGAAGGAGAGCATTCTATGGAATAGTTCATAGAAGTGGATACGGAACATTTTGATGACAATCCTCTTACTGAGGGAGCATTTGAAGTACTCTCCTCTCTAGAGACTGGCAAAACTAAACTTACAGTGGTTCCTTGTCTGGAGCAAATGATGTTTGCGTTTACTCCATGGGAATAGTGGGATGGGTTTATCCTTAATTTTCATTTCGTTGTCTTTTTAGAATTACCTTCTAGGGAAAAAGGAAACAGCTGAGATGGCAGACAGAAACAAAGAAGTGCTGTTAGAGGTACGACTCTCTCCACCTCCAGGTCAGCTGTCAGTGCAGTGTGCACCTGCTGAGCTCCTAACAAACCTCTTACCAACTAACCTTTTTGCCAAGTGCGTTAAAAAGAGTAATGCCTTTTAAGGATTGCAATATAGGAAGAGAAATGTGACTGTGCCGGTCATCTCAGCTTTTGCAGAGGGCAGGAGACAGGTTTGTCGGTAGTATGTGCTGAGCAAGCACAAGGACCTGAGTTCACAGCCCCTGCTACCTACATAAAAGCCAGGCACTTCCCTGGAGCCCACTAACCAGCCAACCTAGCCACTGAGCTCCAGTGAGAGATCATGTCTCAAAAAGAAGGAGGAAGGCCACTGAGGAAGACACCTGACATCAGCCTTTAGCTTCCACACACATGCACGCACACAACACACATACCACAGACACAGAGAAAAGAAGAAATGGGATTCAGCAGTAGTATATACAGCTCAGCTGAGTTCATAGGAAAATACTCTATTAGAGTCAGACATTTTGAGTGCTGTGGTGTGTGTTGTGTTTAAACATGAGCGTGCAGGATTACACATCCACATCTGCAGACACAGCTAGAGAAGAATGCCCGGGTCCTCTTTTCTCACCTACCTTATCCCTTCTGCACGTGCACCAGCTTTTTATGTAGGTGGGAGGGTTCAACTGTGAGGTCCTCGTGCTAGCACAGCACACACTCTTACCCACTGAGCCATTTATTTCCCCAACCCCATGACTCACGTTGGTATTATTCAACACTTCAGGATTGCCATAGTAATTCTAAAGTAAACTTACACTGTGTTTAGAATAGACAGTTCTTTCAGAAAGCTAGTGTGGTTTTAATATAAAACCATTTTGCTTTGCTTAGTGTTATGCATCTCACAGGAATAGATAATTCATTTTCTGAAAATAAATCTTTCCAAATGATTTTTTTAAGGAGTGTTTTTGTGGAAGTTCTGTAACTGTCCCAGAAATTGAAGGAGTCCTTTGGTTGAAAGATGATGGCAAGAAGTCCTGGAAAAAGCGTTATTTTCTCTTGCGAGCATCTGGTATCTACTATGTCCCTAAAGGAAAAGCAAAGGTACGTCCCTTCTCCGTCCTTCCCACATTATGCTAGTAAAAATACTATTATATCTGTGTAAGACACACAGAAGATTGTTTTATTAATCTATTGTAAAGAAGAGAAAGCTAAAACCCGCTCATTTCTCTGATCATTAGTTGGGTTCATCTCAGTTCTCTACCATTTTCCACTTAGATGGTGGTGGTGGTGGTGGCTGCTGTTCTTAAAAGAGGACCTTATTCATGTAGTTTATGTAGTAAGACCTTAGACGCACTCTGTGTCTTAGGATGACCTTGAATTCTTGATCCTCTTGACCCCCCCCCAAGTCCAAGTGCTGGGGTTACAGGTATGGATGACACATCCAGCTAAACATAGTTTTGTTATTTGGGGCAGAGAGAGGTCTTGCCAGAGTCATGTATTTTATTTAGGGCAAATGGCTTTCTAGGATCACGTCTACTGAAGTACAAGCTGTCGTTTGTGCTTGTTTTGGGTTCAGAGCTATTCTAAGCATTTACAGTATCATCCTAGTCTGATAAACTGTGAGCACAAGTTGTTGCCTCTGACTGCTAAGGTAACTCCCAGCAGAGAATCACCGTATTTGAGGTTTGCTTTGGTAGATTTTTGTTCTTTCCTAAGACTGCTGTTATTCTCCTGTTACCCATTACCTATTTATTATATGTGATATGTATACTATGTACAGTACCTTTATAAAGAACCAATATTTTTAAACAAACCAGTATTCATTAAGAATAGATATTAAGCAAATAGGACTCCCTTTTTTGATACATTGTAGACTGTAGAAAAATCTAATCTTACTTTCTACCTAATAAAGATTTGACTCTCAAATAAAAACCCTTCCCTGGTATGATACTTGCTTATTTGCCCTATTATGTTAATCTTTGGGGTGTTGTTTGTTTGTTTGTTTGTTTGTTTGTTTTTAGGTATCTCGGGATCTAGTGTGCTTTCTCCAGCTGGATCACGTAAATGTATACTATGGGCAGGACTATCGGAACAAATACAAAGCACCCACAGACTGCTGTCTGGCACTAAAGGTAAATTCTAATTGCTATTAGAGAGAGGTTACTTGACATTTGGCTCTTCACCAGGTAATTCTGTGTCTTTGGAAAAGGATAGGATGACTTGGGGGTATTTTAGCTCCATCCTTTTAACACCAGGGAGAGCAAGGAAAAGGGTAAAGTTTGCTCTGGTAGCTTACACTAAAAATCCTAGCACTCAGGAAGAAGAGACAGGATCAGGAGTGTGAAGCCAGACCCTATCTTGAAAAAAAACTACAGTGAGACACATACTTTTTTTGTTGTTGCTGACCTGAACTTTATTAGTAGACTCATCAGAGGGCACTATTCCCAAGTTCAAAATTCACCCGCTTTCATCTGGTCCAGAAATAACGATGTCTCCGCCTTCCTCACTCCCCCAAATCAGAGCCACAATAGTCTGTTACCTATGCTGTTATTAGGGAGTTTTCTCTCTCAGCCAGGTTTCAGTTCCTCACACCAATTGTGGCCATACAGTACAGAAGAGTGGGCATATTTGAGTATTTTTAGTGATCTAAATTACCATTTATAAAGACAGCCTACAAAGCCTACAAAGAGTAAGGATGAATTGCTAAGACTTGTTATACTTTTTGGCTCCAGCTCCATCCTCATTTAGGTCTGCTTGTTAGTCGGGTTTAGAGAGTACCATTTGCTTAGGGTTTGGTGGGGGATTTTGATTTCATTGGTGAGATGGGTATATTATAATAGCAGTCCTTTACTCAATAAACTTTCTTAGACAACACCAATGCATCATCAAGGTTACAGAAGCAGCTTGGTTTGTTTTTGGTTTGTTTGGTTGGTTTTTTGTTTGTTTTTGCTTGTTTTCATTTTTTTGAAGCAACCTTGCTCTGTAGCGCAACCTAGCTTCAAACCTGGGCTCTTCCTGCCTCAGCCTTCAAACTACTGGGATTATAGGTGTGTGTGTCACCATGTCCTACAATAGCAAATCATTCTTAGGAAGCTCATACGGGGTAACTTCAGCCAGTGGTTTGCAAAATAAAGTCCAAGGGCCCATGGAAAACCCAAAGACCCTGACATCAACATTAGGTTTGTAATACTGAGCTTTTCCCATTCTCATCTCAGAAACAATGGGGTTTCTCACAGGTGCCATAATATTTTTGCTATCTTGGTTATTGAGAGGTATTTGGGGAGAGTTGTATTTTTCTATCTTAATTTTTTACTCTCATTGTTTTTTTCCAAGATTTAATTATTTTATGTATATGAGTTCACTGTATCTGTCTATAGACACACCAGGAGAGGGCATCAGATCCCATTACAGATGATTGTGAGCCACCATGTGGTTGCTGGAAATTGAACTTCAGGACCTCGGGAAGTGCTCTAACGGCTGAGCCATCTCTCCAGCCCTCATTTTAATTTCTAATAAAGTAAATATTGCAAGAACAGAACAAACTTCAATACTGTTCTCTTGTCCCTCCAAAGAGTGTATGCTGCAGTTGGGTAGAGAAGGAAGCCTATGAAGCATTGTTCCACCAGTCAGGTGTGGCCATGGATTTCTGTCCTGGGTGCTGTGCTGTGTATATTCCATACATACCTACTACAGCTGTTTATCCACAAGAAAGGAACTTCTTTGGAGCTTCTAAACCATGATTTCCTGGATAGACGTTCTTTTTTCCCTTTTTCCATCTCAAAGGCTGAGAATTCTATTGGCTTAATCTTGATAGTTTTTCTTTGATATGTAAAAGGAATATTTGAGAACTTCCCAGGGAGAAAGGTTTACATGGATGTCTTGACCGAAAATTTAACATGGGCGCATACTTTGCATAAAAAAGTTAAGTATGGGCTATTTTATTTCACTTTCCGGTTGTATAGAAGGTATGTGTTGACATTTCTCTAAGACTGTAAGTTACCGGGATATGTCTAAGTGTCCATTCTCTAGAAGACTTATTAATTGGATTCTGCCTTTAATTTTACAGCACCCACAGATCCAGAAGAAGTCTCAATATATCAAGTACCTTTGTTGTGATGATGCAAGGACCCTGCATCAGTGGGTCAATGGAATCCGCATTGCCAAGGTACACTGCCTTTCCATTTGATGTTGCAATAATGAAGTGGTTAATTAGATGCTGTGGGTCCTTGATGGTGGGTCTGACTGCTTCATGCTCATCACTCTGCTGGTGTCTAGTTTTCTCAGGCACATTCAGGTTCTAAATGCCTTTCTTCCTTGGTGGTTAGGAACCATGTTAGTGGTTAACATCTATGGAATGATACTGCTAGCAATAGCATGTATGGCACCAAAGTGATTTGTTTCTACTTTGGAGAGTGCATTATGATTCATTATGATGTAACCAGATTTAACCTAAGCAAAATAGGCTCCTCTTCCTCCTCCTCTTCTTCTTCTTCCGTTGTTGTTGTTGTTGTTGTTGTTGTTGTTGTTGTTGTTGTTGTCTGCAGACCTCTCCAACACTCAAAAATTTTAAATTAAGCTATGGCTATTTTTCAAGTATATTTGGGGCATGTCCCTAAATAATGCTATGAATCTAGCCCTAGATCTCTTGAATTTGGATTGATAAAACTTTTATTTCTATTAACATTATTAAAATTGGTAGTTAGCTTCCTGTTGTTCTTAGAACTAAGGAAAATGAGTATGAACATAACTTTCTAGTACTAAGGACTATGTAGAGTATAACAGGTGTTAATACAAACTGAACTAGAACACAGAAATATTTCCCTCCCGTCCCCATGACCTTCTCCATACGACTCAGAGCTAGATATCGCCATTTGTTCCCTTTTGCTTAGTATGGGAAGCAGCTCTACACGAATTACCAAGAAGCTTTGAAGAGGACAGAGTCAGCTTATGATTGGACCTCTTTATCCAGCTCCAGCATTAAATCTGGATCCAGTTCTTCCAGTATCCCAGGTAGGTCAGCGTACCACACAACGCTATTTTACTACAAGTGTGACGGCTTTATCACGAGGGTTAGAACTTACCACCCCACAGCCATATATACCTATTTCCAAATTATAATCAGTGGTACTTTTGTTTCTCAGGTGCAGTGTTATGGACTAGTTAAGTATTTGAAATGCATTTCTAATGAAGTGTTGGGTTTTGTATTTATGAAGTTTATTTTAAAACACATACTGCTAAGACACGTGATGTACAAGCTGCTTGGAGATGTACCCACAATCCATCAGGACCATGCACCCCTCCTACCTGCACAGCTTTCCTGACATTTCAGTACAATGGAAACACCTTCAGCTAGGTCTGAATTACAGTTAAGGAAGCCATTGAGGCTGTCACACTTTTTAGTATTCACAGGGAGTCAATGACACTCCAAGGAGCTTCCAGATTTTATTCACATCTTCAGTTAAGTACTTCTTTCAGAATCTTTCCAATGATAATCCATATCATTGCTGAATGACTTAAAAATTGTATGATTTGACATTATCTTTGTGATATGCATCTACTAACCTGTATGAAGGTAATGTACATAACCCATGCAAACACATATTTTCTAGTTCCATCCATTGAAGGATCCTAGAAAAGAGATACCCCAATAATAATGAGATTGCCCACCGCCCAGTCACCAAAAGAAGGAACCACTGCTCTTGGGCAGATGGCTGACTCTAAGGCTGTGGCAGAGACACAAGATGGGCCTTAAGCAAAAGTACTCAAAAATAGGCTAAGGGTTTATCAGAGGGACACAGATGCAGTGTGAAAGAGTTTTAATGTCCAAAGCTGGATAATGCTGAGGAAAAGAATTATCCGATGGCCAGGAAGTGAAGGTATACACCTTTAATCACAGCACTGAGGAGGCAGAGGTAGCACTCCAGACTCCAAGACAGCCTGGGCTACATACATTAGTGAATTCCGAGGCAGCCAGGGCTACACAGAGAAACCGTTTTGAAAAAAAGAAAAATACATACTATATAGTATGAAATTATAACCAAATTATAAGAGACACCACCATGAATCCATGTTAATATAAAGGAAGAAACAAACCTTCCAAACAAAATATTTTAAAAGATTTAAAATACATTTTTTAATTAAAATATAATTAAATAATTAAATCACCTTTCGTCCCTTCCTCCAGCTCCATCCATGCCTCCCCCAACTCTCAAACTGATAGCCTCTATATGTGTGTGTTTACATTAGTTGTCTGAACCATGCACGTGCGCATAGAGGCCAGAAGAGGGCACTGGGCCCTGACACATCAGGCAGCTTACAACTGGGGCAAGATCTAAGTCCTCCACAAGGGCGGTCCACGCTCCTGATGGAGACTGAGATATCGCTCCAGCCCCACAAAGTATTTCTAAATGACTTCTGCACACACTTTGTCCCTCTTAAAGGGCTGTACATGGCGATTTACTTAGAAAAGGAGTAGGGTTGAGAAAGCAGTAACTTCCCAGTGGAGAAACCCGACAAACAGTGCTTAGCCAAGGAATCAGCACTGTGAACAACCATAGCTGGTCCCTGAACAGTGCGTTGAGCCTTTGCCAGTACTTCTTTTTGTTGTTTTTAACTTGTTCAGAGTAGATTTTTATCCAAACAGGCTTTCAGGATGCTAATGACTCATGCCAGTCTCTCATTGTGAAATATTAAAAAAATTATAGAGTCAATTTTAACTAACCTAAGGTTTTTCTAAACATATTCACTGACTTTGATTTGATTCTTTAAATATTTTAAACAGAGTCTCAGTCAAATCACTCTAATCAGTCTGACAGTGGAGTGTCTGACACTCCTACAGTGCCTACTGGACACATCCGTTCCCAAAGTACTGTGAGCTCCATCTTCTCTGAAGCCTGGAAGCGAGGCACTCAGTTGGAAGAGTCCAGCAAGGTAACACACAAGTTTTACTTCCCATACAAATCTGTGTTGTCCAGTGTTTAACCTGTACACTTTATTCCTTTATAAGAGTCTGATTTGGCACCATCTCATTGTTCTTTCTTAGATCTTCAATCTTAATTATAATGGGGAAAGCATTTTAGCATTGTCTCTAGTGACTAGTGAGTGACCTTCATTTTTTTAATGTCAGTTATTTATACACTCTTTTAACTGTCTCCCCCTTTCAACTATAACCAGTTTGCCCTAAAGTTCCAGAGAAGTTGCTTACAATTCTTTATTTTTTAATTAATTCAGATTCACTCCTTATCTTCAGTCTTAAAGATGAGTCTAGGCATTGATAAATTTTCTCAAACATTCTTCAAATTTTGGACTCCTGAATCTTGCAAGATATTCAGTAACACTTCAGAATGATTATCATTATTATAGACTATAATGTTGAGAGAAGATTTTTTTTCTTTTTTATATATGATGAGAATTTCTGACAATACAGTATAATTTGATCATAGTCCCCTGACTCCTCCCAATTTCATGTGCTTTATTTTTTTCTTTAAATAATCCACTGAGTCAGTCCAATTTGTGCTGTGGACATACACATAGGTAGCTGGCCACTGGAACATGGTTTACCTGCTAGGAGCCACACCATTAAAGAAAAACTGACTCCCATATTCCAGAAGCTATCAATAGTCACTTGCTCCTCAGTCAGGAGCTGGGGCTCATGAAACCCTTCCACTCTCTATGCTAACTTGCTTGCTTTTGTGCAGGCAACCACAGCTGAGTTCGTTAACACATGGATTTATCATGCCCCGAAGAAACAGTTTCTCTTGGGTCCTCTCCAGTGAAAACATTTTCTTCTCTCCTCCACAATGGTCCCTGAGCCTTGAGGAGAGGGGAATGATACATACATGTCCCATGATAGCTGAGCACTCCACAGTCCCTTACTGTGAGTTTAAGCATTAACCACTGTCTCCTGTACAAAGAAACTTCTCTGCTAAGACTTGAGAGCTACCCTACAGGCTTTTTTTATTTTTTTTTTTTTAATTCAATTGAAAGACATGGTAGTTCTCAATCAAATAGCCTCAGAACTCCTATAGGAAAGGCTGTGTCCTGGATGTAGTCCCCACTTTCACAGAAAGGCTGTGTTCCATCCTTGAGGAACCAGTGCTGCCCCTGGATAGACTATTTTGCTTTTTACAGTCATCATTTTGACTTTTTTGTTCTTTTGATCTGAGTCACAAATACAAGCACATTCACAAATTTTTCCTTAAAACAAATTAATTACATAATTTGCATATGTGGTTGATTAACTGGCAAGAGGGTAGGAGGTGTGGAAATAAGTAGTCAATAATTGCTTTTAAGCTAGGTGTAATGGCAGACGCCTTTAGTCCCAGCACTCCTGGGGTAGAAGCAGGAGGATCTGTGTGAGTTCAAGGCCAGCCTGGTCTACAGAGTGAGTTCCAGGACAGCCAGAGCTACACAGAGAAACCCTGTCTCAGCAAACAGACAAACAAAAGTAATGTCTTTTAATAACGTAAAAATTTTAAACACAGGCAAACCCCTTTATCAAAAACTTTTAAATAATTCTTTCCTCCACCTTAAAATCTTCCCGCAAGTACTGGGGATTGAATCTAGGACTTTGCAAATGCTAGGCAAACACTCTGCCACAGACCTACATCTCAGTCTTTTTATACTTTGACATAGTCCTTCATATTTAGTTTCCTGGCTGTCCTTCGGTGTCTGTGTCACCAATCCCAGTTCCTCATGAACCAATTTAGACGGAACTAATACTCTAGGCGCGTAAATGTTTGAAAAGAAATCTTTGCTTTGGCTGGAAATGTAGCCCAGTGGTAGAACACTTGTTTAGCATGCACAAGATTCCTGGTTAGATTTCCCACCACTGTCACAAACAAGCAAACAAACAAAAAAAAAGAAAACAACTTTACCTGACAATCATTAACAGTGAGACCCATGTGCATTTTAAATTATAAAGCTATCTATTTACCACATTCTACAAAATTCAACAAAAATGAAGACCGGAATGCTCTGTGATTAGGAAGCAAAGTCTGGCATCATAGTTTCAGGAAGAGATTGAACCCTGCTATGCATAATGTCAGTTTGTTTGAGTCTTGATCCCTCTGTGTTTCTTCTGTTACCTCAGTCTCAGGTGCCACATGAGAAGGCCAACACAGCTAAGGTCTGCATCCCTGAAGCAGCCAAGACAGGGTCAAGTTAAGGTCTGGGGCTGTTCTCTGAAAACACATTAACCTGGGTGACTCCTATAACCAAATCTTCCAAACTAATGCTTTTATTTTAATGTATAATTTTTAGAGAAACATGTGAACGTCCTGATAGGCATTAGAATGCAGCTCTATGAATGAACTGTAGTTCACTAACCTAAATATCTTCAAGGCTAATTAGGTATCATTCGTGATTGAAAACAAATAGGTTACCTCATTTCTTCAGTTGTTTAAAGAGCCTAAAAGGTGTTCCCAAAGTTATTAAATCAAAAGCCCTTCCCTTCCCATTTCAGAAGTTGAGCACAAATCTATGCATGGTTGCTTCAAGCCAGGTATAGTCATTCCAGCAATGCCAAGTACTACCCAGATGGAGTGATGGGCAACTTACTGCAAACCCTGGCTCCTGCTTCCTGATCATTTCCTTTAGCTTTAAAGTTCCCTCTTATTCCTGACTTCTTCTGTGTGATGTTTTTTATCTTTTGTTGTAATGTTTACAAAGCATTTCTTTATGTATTTTCCAGTAAAACAAATGTAAAGAATGCGCCCCCTTACCTGCATTGCTGGACTTCTGTGCATGTGGATGCAAGTGTTTCACACGAACACAAGAGTGTGTGTCAAGCTCATTCATTGCTGTGTGACTGTGCACGCCTGCTGAGCATTCTCATATTCTCACATGCCAGCTTACTAGAATCAAAAAGCCGTCCTCACTCCTCAGGAGGCCTTCCACCAGCATCCTGAGCCTAGGATGGCATCTGCTTGATGTGGATGCAGTAACGGACAGAAGGTGAAGTCTTGAGCACAGGGCAGGGTTTGTGAAAGTCCCATAGCCAAGAGCAGAAATCATGCACCCTGTCACCACCCAGACGGCTTTGCAGCAGGAACTCATTCCTAGAGGGTCAGGCAGTGTGGCTGATAAGAAGATGTCATGGGTGAACAAACTGTCTATGTCCTTGCTACCCAGGAAATCAGATCTTAGCCCTTCCTGACATTGGCTTTATTGTCTGCTGCATCCTCTTTATGCATGTCCTGAGTTCCTTGCTGTTTAGTTTCATGGAGCCAAAGCTTACCTCTGTAACTGTTGTGTTGTTTCTCTCCCTCCCACTCCCTTTTTCTGCTCCTTTTAGGCCAGAATGGAGTCTATGAATCGGTCCTACACTTCACTTATGCCCCCTCTGTCCCCTCAAACTAAGATCATCACCCCCTATACTGCCTCACAACCTTCACCGCCTCTGCCTCCTCCTCCGCCACCACCTCCTCCTCCTCCACCTCCACCACCACCACCTCCTCCTCCTCTCCCCAGCCAGTCTGCACCATCTGCAGGCTCAGCAGCCACCATGTTTGTCAAGTACAGCACAATCACCAGGCTGCAGAATGCAGCTCAGCATTCAGGGACCTTGTTTAAGTCTCCAGCACCACCAGCGATGCAGCCTCTTCCTTTGGCTTCACAGTCCAAGGCTCAAATTGTGGTGCCCCCCAATGGAGTTATTCCTCCACCCCCTCCTCCTCCCCCACCCCCAACCCCCGGCTCAGCCATGGCCCAGTTAAAGCCAGTGCCATGTGCCCCATCCCTACCACAGTTCAGCCCCCAACCTCCTCCACTGAAGATTCATCAGGTTCAACATCTTCCTCAGGCCACCCCTCCTACACCCCCACCAGCTCCTCCCATCCCTGCAACTGTCCCTCCTCAAGCACCCCCTAAACCTCTGGTGACCATTCCTCCAGCCAGCACAAAGACTGTGTCACCAGTAGTAGCACAAGCTGTACCACCTACCCCTGCACCTCCAGTGCCCCCCACAAAGAAACAGCCAGTTTTCCCCGTTTCTCACATTCCACCCACTCCCCCTGTCCAGCCTACCCCATATCCCCCACCAACACTACCCAAGCAGCAGAGCTTTGGGGTGAAGCCACCCCCCTCTCCACTGTCCCCTGTGCCCTCAGTTGTGAAGCAGATAGCCAGTCAATTTCCACCCCCTCCCACTCCTCCTCCTGTGGACTCTCAGACCCTAAAACCCCTCCCAGCAAGTGTCACCCCACAGTCCCCTCCTGCAGTAAAAGCAAAACCCAAATGGCAGCCCAGCTCCATCCCTGTCCCTTCTCCAGATTTCCCTCCTCCCCCTCCTGAAAGCAGCCTGGTGTTTCCTCCACCACCTCCTCCAGCCCCAGCCCCAGCCCCACCACCACCACCACCACCACCACCACCACCAGTGCCACCTATGGCTTCACCTACCCCTGACAAAAGTGGATCTCCGGGCAAAAAGACAAGTAAGATGTCCAGCCCTGGGGGGAAGAAACCACCCCCAACCCCACAGCGCAACTCCAGCATTAAGTCCGGCAGTTGTGCAGAGCACCCTGAGCCCAAGCGACCCTCGGTAGACAGTCTAGTCAGCAAGTTTGCACCGCCAGCAGAATCAGGGTCTCCCAGCAAGGAGACCCCACCACCTCCTGCAGCACCCCCCAAACCTGGGAAACTACACCTTTCTGGAGTCAACCTCCCTGGAATCCACCAGCAAGGGATTGTGTCGGCAAAACCCCCAGTTCTGAGTGGGCGTGGAAAGGATGCCGTGGTGGAATTCCCATCTCCACCATCTGATTCTGACTTTCCACCTCCTCCACCTGAAATAGAGCTCCCTCTGCCCCCTATCGAGATTCCAGCTGTATTCTCGGGGAACACCTCCCCAAAAGTGGCAGTTGTTAATCCTCAGCCACAGCTCTGGTCTAAAACATCAGTGAAGAAGGCCCCTCCACCTACCCGGCCCAAACGCAATGACAGTACCCGCCTCACTCAAGCTGACATCTCTGAACAGCCAGCGATGACCACAGTTGTGCCACAAGTGCCCACCTCTCCTAAATCCAGCCTTAGTGTCCAGCCTGGATTCCTAGCTGATCTTAACAGGACATTGCAGCGCAAGTCTATCACGCGGCATGGCTCCCTCTCCTCCTCACGTATGTCCAGAGCAGAACCCACAGCCACAATGGACGACATGGCACTACCCCCACCACCACCCGAACTCCTGACTGACCAGCAGAAGGCTAGTTTTGGAGGTAGTCATATTTCGGGCTATGCAACATTGCGAAGAGGACCCCCTCCCGCTCCTCCTAAGAGAGACCAGAATACTAAGCTCTCAAGAGACTGGTAGCCACAAGACTTTTCATGCTATCTATAATTAGTTCTACAATCAGTTCATCTGATCATCTGTGAATCCAGGTGTTCAGAGCCTCCTGATATGTTATTCAGGTAGTGTCCATCTGTGTGTGTGTGTGTTTGTGTGTATATGTGCTGCGTGTACATACATGGATGCACACACAGCTATACAGATTGTGTGTATATACATATGTATACATCTGTGAATGTGTATATATACAGAAAACTGATTCTATTTATTCCTTTTGCCTTCTAATCTGAATATGGAGTTTTGTATATTCTGGGTAGAAGGAGACATAGGAGCGGATGTGTTGTCACTTATAATTTGTCTATTGTGTGGATTGGACCAAACACTAGAAGGTATTTCCTGTGTCTGTCCACGTGCCACCTATCTGTGCATGTGTTGTAGAAAAAATGGATGGGCAGCTTCTCAGCTAGAGAGTACCATCAGAACGTCTGGTGTATCTGGCAGGGCTTTTTATTTCTCTCAGTTTTCTCGTTGGCTGAATTTAGAACTGCTTGACTGACACTTAAATACTACATGTAAAGGGGCACTTTACATCAGGAAAACCTTCATTATACAGAACGGGTAAACAGTGCAGGAAAGGGAAATCCAGAAGACACTGTCTGTGGTTGTACATAGGAAAGTCATGGCTGCTCTAGTTGCAGTAGTCCTGCTATGCCTCCAGCCACATTTGAGATGTCTTCACAGGTAAGCTTTTTGTCTACAAAACATGGAATATTTAATGCTATGACCCTGGCTACTTTTAGTACTGTCTTGTGAAGCTTCATCAACTTGGCTTCATGGTTCTTGCTTTATTGTGAATGTCTAGAATATATTGTAATTTACTGTCCAGTTATGTCTTTAGGTCACAGTTACCTTCATATATAGTGTGTGCATTCGTAGGCATTTGAATCCATGAATAGTCTGAATATGAAATATAACCCTGTGCCCAATTTGGTTCATCATTATAAAGACAGTCACCTGCTGCCATGCCTTCTTTACAAATTGTTCTATAGGAGAGAATCTGAACTGGTATCATTCATGAAGTTACAATGCAAAGAATCCATTTGGGAATGGGATTATCATGAATAAAATGAGTTTTCATATTCATCCATAGCTAACGGAGCTGCTAAGATCTTTGCTGTTTACAGCTCGAGTGTAGAGATTTTGTAGGTGACCAGGTGTCTGATGGAGCAGTGTCACAGTCCAGTGACAGTAAGTGACACTGGCTATGCATAGACAGCTGGGCAAATCTCAGAAGCATTGTTCTGATGACACTACTGGGCTTCACACTCTTCAGTGTGCTTTTGGTACTTTTATCAACTTATAGTGACAGGTTGAAGGGAATACGTACAACCTTAGAGCTAGTTAAGAAAGAGAATAAAACTGGCCATCCCACCAGTTACAAATGAACATATCTTGTAAAGAAAGTCTATGCCTGTTGAAAAGATAACCAGTGCCAAACGCAAAAATCTTTTGGTCCTGTCCCTCAAGGAGAAATTAACTGCAATGAATCTGGGTCAAGATTCTTTGGAGAATACAGTATTTGTACTACTGCATCACAAAGTTGTGTGAGTGGCACCTCCCGTCACATCTGCAGCCACTGTTCAGTGCAGTCACACAGAGAGGGAAAAGACCATAGAAATCATTGTGCTTTTTAAAACCCAACTTAAGGATATGTTTTTGAATCTTTCAAATTGTTAACCAAGTATTTATGCTTGCTATTCCAATGATGAAGTGACCTTTAACATGCTGTATTGTTAGCTTCCACATACACAACAAATCTAGTCAACCTGAGTACAGATGCCAAGCCCCACTGAGGCTGAGAGAAGTCCTTCCCATGCCTATCAACTTATGGCTTCACGTTCAAGAGAATGAATCCAGTTATCCCCAGTATTGATTTTTTTTTTCTCCCTTCTCAACTCTGGCTCTGCCTCTGGCCCAAAGATTTTGTTGTTGTTGTTTATTTATTAAATGTAAGTACACTGTCACTGTCTTCAGACACACCAGAAGAGGGCATCTGATCTCAAAACAGATGGTTACAAGCCACCATGTGGTTGCTGGGAATTGAACTCAGGACCTCTGGAAGAGCAGTCAGTGCTCTTAACAGCTGAACCATCTCTCCAGCCCAACTTCTTTTTGTTGTTTTTTTTTTTTTAAATTAAACCAGATAAGACAATTTAAGATTTGCTTGAGTGGAAAAATATGTACTTCCAATCTAGATCAAGCCCTAAATCAACAGCCCACTGCCAGACAACACTAGTTCTGTGCCTTCTACCTGCTTGGCAGCTCCACCTTAAAACATGGCTTTTCAGGCCAGTGAAAGTCACATGGAGGGTGCCCGGACACTGACTGGTGAATAGGGTGAAGGACCTTCTGCTCCTGAGGGCAGGACAGACGGGTGCTTTTCAGAATTGGTGACTAGCTTTCTGACAACCTTAATTTCTACTGTATAAGTAATTTCAAGAGTCTCTAGTGCACCAACTCTGAAGGGCAGCAGAACAACCAAACTCCAGCTCACAGGTGTCAGTACAAACACTAGTCTACATTAATCTCACCACCTTGGCGTTTACTCCCAAGATTTAAAAAAATTAGTTTTTAAGATGTCCACTTACAGATAACTAGATTTTTTTTTCAGTATCTAAACTTTTTAACATGAGAAAGATGGCTGTATCTTAAAGATTACCAAAAAGCTGTATTTTCATCAAATAATTAAAAGTAATGGTGGGTTTTGTTTGTTTTTAAGTCCTCCAAAACTAAGGTGCTCTACCCACGGATCTTGCAAAGGGCTAAGAACTGTTTTGGTTTCCTTCTTCTGTGTTACTTTGGTGTTATAATTAGTGCTGAATTTGTCTGAACAGTTAGAATTGAGAGGTCATAGAAATTCTAACAGGGTAACAGTTCCAAGGTTCAGATCAACAGGGATCCAGGTTTCAGAACCTGGATGGTAGTGTGGATTTGTTCATCAGATTTTGAACAGAGCATTGTCACCTTTCCTACTCAAAACCAATGTTATGTTACAAACACAAGGCAGTGCTTGGGCAAGTAAAAAAGATCCATTCGAACATTTTCATGTATCTTCAGAGATCAGAAATAGCATTATAACTGATGCAATCCCAGATTTTACTCCACTTTACTAATTAAAACAATGGTCCTGTATGGATGGTTCAGTGACAATTTTCGATAAAATAGGTATTTTTGTTATATATGAAAATGGCTTTTTTTAAAAATCCCTTTCAAATTAAAAATACCTTTTGGAACATTAATTACTTTTTAATTTCCACTTTACATTATCTGTAATATGTAACCCCTCTCCAAGTTTACCCAAAGGAAAATGCAAGAACAAAACTGAATATCCCACCATCGTTTAAGATGGTACTTTTAAAATCCAATGAAAACACGTTACACCTTTAAAACTCTAGCCATAAAAATTACAAGTACTCAGTGCCCTTAGGAGGTCTATATGTAAAAGAAACCTAAAATCTAGGTGAATTTAATGAAACAAGATACTTCATACTATACAATGTATGGGAGGGGGGCAGGGGCTCTACTGCGTTTTCTTGGAAGTAAACCATTTTAGAAAGCTATCTGCTATTATCCCCAGTGCCTTGAACTCTTTAGAGGAATAGCATTTAAAAACAACAAAAACCACGAGTAAACTTTTGAGGTGCTAATGAAAGAGAAGGAAGGTAAGTACTTTTTGAAGTTTGGGCAGAAATGGGGAGGGGGTGACTCTTACAAGAGTTTTTTTCATCCATCTATATGGAATATGGCTGTTTCCTCTCAAAGATGCTTAGAAAAGTGGTTCAAGTCAATACTGAGCCATACTTAAGATCTAGCCAAATTGGGAGCATGTTGTTCATGAGCTGTGAATTTCAAGCAAGGGGTTAAGAATCAACTTCCTTTAAAAAATAAACAGCTTCTTAGGAAGACATGGTTGCAGCCATAGGGATAAAGGGGATACATTTTTTTTAAAAAAAAAACCATCCATTAAATTTGTTACAACTTAATACCAAAACCTGTTTTTCATAATTCCACCTCCTAGTTCTTCCTGTATTTGTAAATAGTCCCTCCTAGAAAATAAGCATTAACTGGAATGTGTCAAATGACTTTGTTTAGTTTTACTATCAGCCACTTGTCGAACTCTTCTTCCTGAGATATATAAGGTAAACTATGATTGGCTTGTGCTAAGTGTTGTAAAAAATACTGTTTACTGTCTTCAAAGAAAACTGCACAGTATCTCTAACTGGGGTTGTCCTCTTCTGTTTCTTTAAAAAAAGAAAAAGAAAAAAAAATGGAGTCAAGGCTCACTCTGACTTCTAGCTGTGGGAATTGTCATAAATAGATATAATGTAGAAATATACTTTTTTAAAGCATGAAGATAACAAAATGTACCTGAACAAGGAGATGATTCAGAGAATTCTGCACAACTTGACAAGGATGAAGTTGTGGTTTTCTTTCAGCCTTGTTGCTATTATTTTCTTCTGCATAAATGTACACTCATTTCATTATGTGCCTTGCTCCCTGACTGTGCAAAGCTATACATATATACACACAAATATATATATATATATATATAAATATATGAGAGAGATATATTCATTCAGTACTACTGATGTTTTTGTTCTACTGCTGGATTAAGTTATTGTCTGAGTTACACTTGCCACTTGTCATAAACTATTGTAATGGCTTAGAACAGTGGTCATATAGCCAGAGTAAATTTGTTTTTCCAGTTACATTATTTTGTCACCTATCCCAATTCTTAATAAAAAAAAAATTACATAGATTCCATTTAAACACAAGGATTTCAAGTGTTTTGGATGACACTATTAAGAGCCTGGTTTTTGTAGGGTGGGAGAGATGACTCAGCTGTTAAGAATGCTTTCTGCTCTTCCAGAGGACCAGAGTTCAATTCCCAGAACCCTCGTTGGGCAACTCACAACCACCTGTAGCCCCAGCTCCCAAGGATCCAATGCCATCTTCTGGCCTCCACAGGCACCTGAACATGTGTGGCATACATACACTTAAAGAAATAAAAGTAAATTTTAAAGAACCTGGTTTTAAAGCTTGTTGTGTCTGAATATCCTGAACAAGTTTCATGCTGGAGGTAAATTAACTACACTTAGCTTGGTGTGTTTTGCTTGTTTATACCAACAGACTAGAGATCATTAAATATTACCAATTAGGAAGTGGTAAGGGGCCAGCAAGTAAAGGTGTCTGCCAACAAGCCTGACAACCTGAGTTCAATCCCTGTAACTCACATGGGTAAAAGAACCAATTCCCACAAGTTGCCCTCTACATGTATACACAAAAACAATAAATGTGTTTTTTTTAAATCCCATTTTAAAAGTAGTAATAGGTTTTGGTTTTTTGTTTTTGTACATTAGAAATTTATTTGGATTAGCTGGGCAGTGGTGGCACACACCTTTTATTTAAAAAAAAAAAAAATCTTGGCCATATAGCTAGGCTCTTCTCTGCCTAGTTCATAACTTCAGAATAACCCATTTATTTTACTCTACATTCTGCCCATGGCTGGTTACCTGTACTCAGGCACCATGCTTTCCCAGAATCTTTTCTCTCTCCTGGATGCCCCACCTAGTTCCTGCCTGAGCCATACTCAGGCTTTTTAATTGCTGTACAACACACACATACAATAGATATTCTCTACAGTGTTCATGGTGTGGACATGCACTCAACATTGAATTAGCAGTTCTGAGTTCATCTCTCAAGAAACATGTTAGAGCCTCTGCTGATGATTCTATTTGACCTCGAATGTTTTAGTTTAGCTTCCATATACACTGAACTATCTTTAGTCTCAGCCTCTGTACAGCAGTCACTCGTGCATTTGAACTTACTGAGGTTACTCTTAGCACTATAGCAAATAGAACACTAAAAGTGATCCCACTTTTCAGAAATGTACTCTGCATGAAAGGAAAAAAAAAATATATGAACTAATAAAGTCATCAGTTCCAGGTGGTTGTATTATGTATATCTTTAAATATATTCAGATCTTCTGAATATCTTTAAAACATCTGCATCTCTAGAAACATCAGTTCATTGCTGATACTGCTCTATGTGCAAATCTCAAAGACTTAAACTTCATGAAGCTGACATTCCATTTTTAAGAGACTTCATTTTAAACATCATATATGTATTTAGGAAATTATCTTGAAGATTTATCTGACTGCCAGATATTACAAAAGCAGTTATTCTGACAAGTTCATATATGCCTACATATAATTCATAACAATTACATTCACTGTCCTGACTATGTGTAAATATGAACACACACACAATGATTTAGAAGCACAATTATGTATTGGGACTGCCACACCACATAAAATGGACACATTTAGTTTCAGGTTACAAAGCCGCCTTACTATTTACCATTAAACTATAATAAAACTAAAAGTTATCCACCATCTGTCAGTGCTACCACTTGTAAAAACTCTCCTTGACCCTGGCTCTGATGAAAGTACACAACAGACCCAGAATGACAGGACCGTGAAACAGATGGTACCCTCCCAATCTCTAACACGTCAATGTATGAATCTACACAAACCCTAATAAAAACAAAAGGCTGGAGTCCCACTTATCTTCAGACACCAGAATACTCTCATGACAAAAGGGACCCTTTTATTTACAGAACATTTCTTTAAAATGTGTTTTAGTTAAGTGCTCCAGCTTCCACATTACATGTCATGGAAGTGACAAAGGCACTGAGGAATGTGGGCTTGTAAGGCAGCAAGAACTGTAGTATTCTAGTATTCTCACCCTAGAGATAAACTGCACAGCACACAAATCACTAGAGAACTTCTGTAGTCATTTTTTCTGGAATCTTAACCCACACTTTGTTTTAAAGCAACTCCATTCCAATGATGGAAAAATTTACACTTAACAAAATTTAGTTCTATCTGGAAAAAGCAGTTCATAATTAAAATGAACAGTTGTCTTTAAAACAAAGTATTTCAGAGACCAAAGTTGCTAAAAGTTCAACACTATTTAATTTTTTAAGTGTTAAGTAGTTCAACAGTACATCAATGCTTAGAACCGCCTTAGAAAGAAGTAGTAAATACATAAATGACTCTACGAGACACTTCAATATACTTCGTGTGATTTTTATTTGGGTCAAGTTCTTAGTACACAGCAGTAATTATTCCAAATACAATTTAAAAGTTAAGTGAAAGTCCCTCACTCATCTGGAGATGCTTAATGGTGCACATAAGGAATGTTACTGGCAACAGTTGTCTGCTCAAGTTGCCTAAATGGTTTTTTACTCAGTACCACCAACTCTGGGAACTGTAAGTGTAACTGCCAGATCATAAATTGTTTACATTCTTTTTGTAAACCATTTTATTAAGAGAAAAAGGTACATGGACATAAAATATAATTAAAAACTGCTTTTCCATAGATTTCTGAACTTGCAAAAGAGGCTTCAGTTTAATGTGAAAATAAGTTTTTTTGTTTTTTTTTTACAAAAAAATTAACACATTTAAGCAAGGCCATTTACACAGCTAGGCCCTGTCATTTCATTTGTTGATTTTTTTTTAAATAGAGATTCTCAATAAAACAAAAAGCATAAAGAAAATTTAGATAGCCAGCTCAGTGCCCTCATTTAGTAACTGTAAGGCTCTCATAAGTAAGGCTGTGTACTTTGTTGTGCTCTGTTCTGTTCCTGCCAGCATAGAACTAAATACAATGCATTCTTGCTACACACAACTTTATAGAAAGCTATTCGTGAATGAAGTTTTAGAAGGGGTGAATGATTATTTCCACTCAGGTTGCACTTAAATTCCTTTATGCAATCTGAATACTTTGATGGTTATTTATCAAAACATGGCATATTTTTTTCAAGTATACTCCTGAAAACAGGTAGAACTATTTCTAAAGGAAAAGTACAGCACGTTTATAGTTACAACAGTTGGTATGGTGGACAGAGAACCGAGCACTGAGTCAAGAACTAACTAGCTGTTTATCTGAAACAAAGCATCTAACCCCATTGTTAAAGTGAGACCGGGACAAACATTTTTAAAGCTTATTAGTTCAAAAACTCTGATTCCAAGTAAATGGTATTAGGAAAACGTCACCTTCGGGAGGAGTTCCTGGCCAAAGCTATTCAGAAGTAAACAGCTCCCATTCATTTCAAAGACTTGGCAGTCTACCAACCATTTCTTCCACCAAAGCCCTTTTCAAGAGTAAAGGCGGCCTTCAAGACACACCATGTTCTCTCCATAAGAAGAGAGTAAAACAAGCTGTACTGCAGAAAGGTGACCTTAAAAGAAAATGAGAACTGAAAGATAAAAGCAAGCTATCATTTTGATGTCCCACACGTAGGAATCATCTTTAATCAACATAAAACTGTTAATGAGGCAACTACATGGTAGACATCATTTGTAAAGATGCATAAACCAGTCTCTAGCCAGGCAGTATAAACAGCAGTAGTACTGGTAAGGGAAGGAAGGGATGAAAATTGTCACCCAGTGACTTAAAAATAGCAAGCTCAGCAGTCCTGTGCTAATCCCTCGGTAGTAAGTACAGCAAGTACCTCTCAGGAAGACAAGTAGCCAAAGGAAAATACTGCAGGAGACATCTTTAAAAATTCATATTTATTCCAAACACAGCAGGCTGAAATCTTGGGTCTAGATTTCAAAACATTGGCACTATTTTTGTTTCTAATTTGCCTTGGCTATAAGGTCAAACACAAGAATGAATTTTCATTCACATCTCTGGACCTTCAAATATTAATAGGAAAAAAAGACAAATGTCCAGTCTTTTTTTTTTTTAAGGGTAAAGGAACTGTGCACAGAATCGGACATTTCAGGATAGACCAGGGCCCTCAGTACCTGTGAAGTGGTTGCATTCTAGTTACCAGTGAAGTGGTTGCATTCTAGTTATCAAAGTGTCAACATTTGTTTAAAATTCCTAATATCAACCATATTTTAGTTTATGGGCAAATAAATGGGAAAATTTACAATAAAACAGGAAATAACCTCACAGTATTAACAGCATGCAATCTATAAAATATTACATACATTAAAAGTCTCCAATTACTGTAGGCCTGGCTCATTGTTACAGAGTATCCTTCCAAGACAATTCATAGAATGTAAAATTGCAAAAATTTAAGATGGGGGGGAAGGCCAACAGTATTTTGTGTTTTGTCTTTAAAATCATATCAGTACTCAATAATACAAGGGGGAGGGGTCATCTGTCCCATGGCTTACCCCCAGTGCAAGTCTTCAGCACAAAGGATTTCACAAGTGTTTTCTGCAAACCCCAATTCAGCAGGGGTCCAGAAGTAAGCTGTATTCCTGGTGCCTACCACCAGTTGTTTCTGTGACAATGAAAGCTAGTTGTTTACTGGGTTTCCAAATGTCTTATTAATCCACGATGCTTGTTCAGCAATAGGCTACTTAAATAAATAATTAGTGCAACTATTTTCAAAAGTTTTCATGTACCAATACAAACAGTTAAACGTTCATATATAGTCTTGTTGGGTCCATATGGAGCTAAAGGTTCAGCGGACTTCAGGGACATATCCTGAAGACAGTCAAGATGACCTAACAAAACCATGAAGTGGAAAATGTACTAGAAGCAAGTTAAAAAAAAAAATCCAAAGCATTCAGAAAAAATCTAAAAGTGTAATAGCTGATGTGCAATGTGGTTTTTAAAACAAAATTAAAACCAAAAAAGCCTGCTCCTGGTGTAGTGGCTCCTCCTTATGTCCTAGTATCTGAGAGGCTAGGGCAGGAGGAACACCATGTCTGAAACAAACAAAACCCTGCAACCTGAAAGCAAAACGGTCTTGAGAAGGACACTGTTTGGGTCCGAGTTGCACAGTGAAGCCTCAGGTGCAGATAACAGATTTACCAGTGGAATGTTAGCTGCTTTTCTTCACATCTGTAATACTTCTTGTTCTAGCATGGCTAAACAGCATGTGCGAGGCCTGCATCTGGATTACAACAGCTTTCCTTCCTCTTCCTTTTCAGTAGATGAGGGAGATGCCAATCGTTTCAAATATACACTGATTTTCATCAGTGTGACTGCGTAAGTATTTTATCCTATTAGTCTTTTCCAGCACACTCTTTACTCTGAATCACAAGGTTCAGACTATTACTAGGAGTGCTACTTTGGAGTCTAATCACTTCAAATCAGGAGGATACTTATTTTTCTATAGCTGAGAGAATAAAAATGATTTAGCATCAGCTAACACTGCCATTGATAATGGTCCAAGAACACAGTAGCAGCCTTTCATTCCCAGTCCAGTGACTGTCAAGAGACTTGACAATTAGTCTCTGCTAAAAAGAAAAAAAAAAAAAAGAAAAAAGAAAAAGAAAGAAGGGTGGGGTTTTTAATATCAAAGAACAGTAATAGCTGGTCTGACTTCCTGCCTTACTCTGAAACAGTGCCTTAAGAACCTCTGTGTCCAACAAACTCACCTCAGTACATGAAGTGCCTACCGCATTTCACATGGGTTTCACTGGCTGCTCTCAGCAATGCAGTCTCATGCCAACAGTGCATTAAAATCAAACTGTTAACCCTGGGACTCTCTGGAGACCTTCACATCTCGTCACCCTTCTAATCTACAAACAGGACAGGATGCAGGGAGTTCAGGAATAACTCGCCTAGCACACTCCAGTGTGAAGGGAACACAGGGTTTACAGTGTTAAAGAAGAAAAACAGCCTTGTTAAGCAATCGAAAAGTAGTTAAATAAAGTATTTAAACATTGGTTCCTTCCTCTCCATATACTGAAAGTAAAGGGCAAGGGTGTCCACCAGGCCATGAGGTTAGCCCCAAAGTAGAGGCAATGAGCATCCAATGTCACAGATTCTGCAGGAAGAGAAATCCAAGGATGTACAGTATTCCTGAGAAAGTACCCAGATATTTTTTCTCAAGTCAGCCTTGGTCTTATATGTTTTAGCTACATGTTCATGTTGTTATGCCTTTCGTGATTGAGAAATGGTCACATTTTCAGTCTAGATAGCGTAATGCAAATGACAGCAAGAAGATCCACTTGTTCAGACTTGGCTTTCAGTTTTTGATACTAGGGGATAAACCAAAACCATAATAAAAGAAGTAACTTTATCATTTGTATGCTTCATTCATTTCACTGGGAGGAAATTCCCAGGGCCTCTAGCTAATTTGGGAGGGCCTGATCTCCTGGAAGAGAAGTGCAGCCATGCTGGGCTTTACTCCGAATAATGCATGATGGACTCAACGTAATTCCCAGGGAAGAGCCCTGTCACGCCGTTCATAACTCCCTCATACCAACCGTCGTCATTCTTCTTGATGACGTATATGATGGCTCCTTCCTGAAAGGACAGCTCGTCCTCCTTGTCTTTTGTATAGTCATAAATTGCCACAACTAGGGGGAAACAAAACAGGTGTGAACGAGGACACCATTCCTAGAAAGATAAACCAAAGAAGCATCGCACACAGCAACTTTCTAACATTAACAGATATTTCCTATCCAGTAACCACTTTAACACAATTGAATTTCCTTTTCTTTAAAAAAAAAAAAGGTTCTAAATCCAATATAAATGGCAAACAAGCAAAAAAGAAAGTCATATTTATCTAAACTTACCCTTCAATGGCCTTTAAGAAAACCAACTGCAAAGAAAAAGCAATCTAAGGATCAAGAAAGACTTTCATTTCAACTTATACTGAAGTACCATATTGTGTAAAAACAAATGCTCATATTTAGACATACTGCTGTTGTGAGCAGCATTGGGAGGCAACTGAGAAGTGAAACAGGCTAAAGATCAGCAAAATCATTGCTCTTTTCTGACTCTGCTTATCAGTGAAGACTGAATTCCTACGAGCTAAGTCCACTACACATAATCTTTTTCTTTCAAAACATATATTGCATTATGTTAACAATTTAATACATCCATAATAATAAAGTGCTAAAAGAACAAGGATACTTGGTTAAGTTCCTCTGTGGTTTAAATCACTTGGTAATGGGCCTCTGAACGTTTATCTCAGATATATCTATCTCTGGTTCCTAACATTACATCTACCCTCAAGAATTTTAATAAAATCAAATAACTCATAACTTAACTCACATTCACTTAAGACTTAGCCTTTCTTCCAAATTCCAGTATCTTCTGCATACCATAAAGAACTTTTTCCAAGAAAAATATCTCATTTGGGCCAGCAACAGATATGCTTGGTAGGTAAAGGTACTACTGCCAAGCATGGCAAACTAAGTTCAATTCCTAGGACCCACATGCATAACAGAAGAATATGGACTCCTAAAAATTGTCTTTTGACCTCTAGCATGGCATTCACATGTGCTATAACATACATACATATATAAATAAATGTTTTTTTTTAATTAAGAAATATCTCCAGCTGTTTTTCAAAGCATACACTGTAACTTGTCTTAAAACGTGAAGGCTGGGATGTAACCCAGTGGCAGAGCCATGAGCCCTGTATTTCTGAACCACTTTAGTAAAAATTTATCTTCTATTATTGGGATACACTAAGGACATAGAAGCCTAATTTAGAAGAGTCAGGGTGTGTTTCTCTCTCTAAAAACAATTCACTGTAATTATATGACAAGTTTAGGTATTAAATAATTAGAATTAAAATGTTTAGTATTGCCAATCAATCTGTATTTTCAAGAAAAAGCAACATTCTTGATACTTATAAAAATATACCCACTGAAAAGTAATCCAGAATAACTTTATATTGATAACAACACAGTAATTTAGTGAACAAATTTATTACACTAAAGGTGCATCTATTTTCTTCTTTAAAATATAGAAATTGGAGATTGTAGATTTAGCTTAGTAGTTCAGTCCACAGAGGAAGGAAGAGAGAGAGGGAGGGAGGGCTGGAGGGAGAAAAGGTGAAGTTGCCTCAGAAAGATTTCACAGCAAATGTGAGTCTGGACTGTGGTTATAGTCATGCAGGAGATCGTGCGTGTGTGCGCTGAAGGCAGTAAAATCAGTGATCAACTAAAATTGACTTTTTTATTTTCACTCCCCTCAAAAAATCCTGTTTAAACCAATCTTCACTCCTTGGAAACACAGATATACATGAAATGTTAGCCATCTGGCTATTTTTCTGTAGTTATAAGCAAAAAGAGAATAATGGCGCCTCAGTATTCCTAGGACTAACATGAAAGCACTGTAAATTCCCAAGTACCTTGTTCCAGTCACCACATTAGTGGAGAGTATCCTATATGAAATGCTTCAGCTGAACAAAACTAAACATTTCCTTTTAAATTTAATATGAGAAATGTTAAAGACAGAAGAGGTAAAGAAAATGGGAGGTAGAAAGAGAGCTCAGGAGAGAAGAGGAAGGTGGAATACAGACATGACCAAACTATCTTCTCTCATAAATAAGTTGACACAAAGCAACAAGCACCCAACACTGAAAATGAGATGCTCACTCATCTGTCCCCAACACAACATAATCACTGGACATTATAGATCCATATTCAGTACTAATTCTGCTGAATCAGTAATAAGTATAGCAAATATGCATGGGGAGGGAAATGTGACATGAGCATGCTCTGGAGAAGTTTAGGCACAGGGACAAAGATACACCGAGTATCAGCAACCACACCTGCCAATTAACTGCCTTGAACTAGTTGGCAAGCTACTAGAAATCAAAGGTAACCAAGTTACCATCTCCATATACTATATTTTATTAAGTCTCGTTATAAGGTGAGATGATTTTATTTACAAGGAAGCTGGAAGGCTTATTAAAGACAGCAAAACCTGTTTAACAATTTAAAACTAATCTACAATTTGTCCTGAAGTGACCAAAGTTAAATTTGACATTATCACTAATAAATTTAGTGACTTCTTAACAATGTAATCTGAATTAAAAGCAATTTCAAAACTCACTGTGGCTGTTGTTTCTATGAAAACAATGCCACGTTGTTAATAAGGCCATGTTTCTCTGTCCCACCATGCTAAAGAAACTTCACACAAAAGTGACTGATACACCGCCCAGTCCTCTCATCATGAACTGTTAGGCAATGATCACCTATGCCCTCTACCTCAGTGTTTTCCTCCAGTTTCAAAAACACTGTCTTCTACTTCTCTTGCCACTCCCCAAGTTTCTACACAGTCAGGAAAGAGGGAATTAGCCTGCCTTCTCCTGACACTTTCCTCATCACTACGGTCACCGACCACACCCTTGCACTAACCTTCCAACAGTACGTGAGGAACCTGGACACTCTCTAAGCAGTAGAAGGACTCAATTTTACAAACTCTTTCTGACTTTCAACTCCCACGCACACTGCTTCCTGAAGTATTCTGCTTGGGATGATACCCTGGTCGACCTTCCAACAATGGTTCTTGGTTCCTTTTTGTCCTATTTTAACATAAGTGCAGAAGTGCACTATCTCCGGGTACAACATACTCCCGGATGCTAGGAAAAACATTCGCAAACAACTGACCTTCACTAACTAACCCGGTCCTTCTGAAAGCCAAACTGCTCCCATCTATCTTTTTCCTTTTTAACAAAACTTAAACAAGGCCTTAAAATGGATGTATCAGCTAACATCATAAAAAATTAATTTTAAAAACAATATTACTTGGTTTTTAACTCTGAAAGTACTAAAATAACTGAAAAACAATGCACATAGTGGACATTTCTAAGTCCCTACACTTGCCAAACTGAATGCTAGTAAACAGTAGAGGCTGGCAAATCCCAGAACTCAAGACAGTGGGGAGAATTGTGAGCTCCACAGTTCAGATCTCAACTCAACTATTACTTTCTAGTTCACAAAGTCTACTTAACTTCCCTGAACTTCAATCTGCCACTTTGTCAGTATTACAACAGTTCTTACATTTGCTACCTGAAAGCACGGTTATGTTAAATGCAGTGATTCGTGATAAGTTCTGTAAAGTGACAGGCACAAAAGGAATGCATAAAAATACTTGTCATTCCAGGTACGATAGCATTTAATCCAGCACATGAGAGGCAGAAGACCTCTGAGTTCAAGGTCAATCTGGTCTACATAGTGAATCCAGGTTAGTTAGGGCTACACAGCGAGAGCCTGTCTCAAACAAAACCGAACAAATATTGGCCTCTACCCAATCGGGACACACACACACATACATGTGTGTACATATATATGTGCATACATGTATATGCGCATATATAATACTATTTGATCTGGCCTTATATACCTACTGGTTTGGTTTTGCTTTTTAAGATTGTTCCTCCTTCTATGTGGATATGTCTATTGTCCAGGTCAAGGTTGCTGATCCCTCTTCTGCAGTGTCATTCCAGACCCTCTATTTCTCATCTCCAGGAAGTTCAATGTATGTCTGTCTGTTCCTAAAGATATTCTGCTTCTTTCTCATATTCATTTTCCCTCACCTTTCTTGACAATTGTGACATTTCTAAAACTGATTCCCTTTTGTGTGTGGGGCTCAGTCAAGCTATGCTACCACCTGTTATTCAAAGCCTTAAAAAAGTATTGTTTTGTGTATTTTCCCCCAGATCCTGTTTGAAGAAAGGAAATAACTCTGCTTATACTTGCTCTATCTTGGCCAAATGTGTTAAATCCACTATTTTTATAAGATTTATTCAAATAGCTTTTGGATTATGTATATTTGTGTAACTGTATGGCAGTATGTATGTATGAGTGCACGTGCTCATAGAGGCCAGAAGCATCAGATTCCCCTGAAGACTGAGCTAGAGGTAGTTGTAATCACCCAACATGGTTGCTAGAAGCTGAGCTCAGGTCTTCTGCAAAAGCAGTATATGCTCATAACTGCTGAGCCACCTCACCAACCCAATAAATTCTCTACTTCTTCATAAAAGCCCATGGGTGATTTGTAGTCTGAATGAGAATGACCCCCATAGGCTCCTATGTTTGAGTGCTTGCTCCCTAGCTGGTAGACTCTTAGGAACAATTAGGAGGTGTGGCATTGTTGGAGAAGGTGTTGTCACTGGGCGTGGGTTTTGTGGTTTCAAAAGCCTTTATGAGGTCCAGTCCTACCCCATCTAGCACTGGCCCTCCCACCTCCCCAACCCCTCTGCCCTTAGCCTCTGCTCCAGTGCTAGTCTGCCTACAACCACCCCACCCCACAATGACCATGGACTAGCCCTCTGATACTGTAAACAAGGCCCCAGTTGAATGCTTCCTTCGGTAAGTTGCCTGGTCATGGTGTCTCATCACATCAATAGAACAGTGACTGAGACATAATTCTAACGTGCAGCCAGTTTTGAGACATAGTGGTTTGGTTGCTTCAGTTTCTTTAACAGAAAATTTCCTTCTACATCAACAAATCTATACCTACAAGCTGGTTAGAGTTTTTTTTTCTTTTTGAGGCAAGATTTTACTCTGTAGCCAGGCTGACCTGGACCTCACCATAGAGCTTAGTCTGGCTTTAACCTCTAAAGTGCTGGAGTTGTAGGTATGAGCCACCATGTACAGCTGAGCTGATTGATTAGTCTTGAGACTTGGAAGCTCCTGTCACTACAGACACACACACAGTTATACAAAAGAGTCTGAGACATCATTATTCTTTGGAAGAAAGTTTCCTATGGAAATACTTAAACTCAAAACATAATAACTCAAAATTAATTATCTGAAAGTTCAGCACAGTAGCACATAACTGTTATCCCAGCATGAGGCAGAAGGATCAAGAGTTAGAAGTCAACTTGGTAAAACTGTATGTCAAATATATGTGTGTGTGTGTGTGTGTGTGAGAGAGAGAGAGAGAGAGAGAGAGAGAGAGAGAAATGTGTGTGTGTGTGTATATATATATATATATATGCATGTATGTATGTATATATATATCATAATGATAATGATGGCTAAAAGCATGGGAATAGAAATAAATAATTTGGAAAAATAATCTTCTTCCTGGGGAATTCCAAAGAAAAACCCACTTGTTTTTTATTTTGTGTTATGTAAATAATTTGTGAAAAGCAAGTTCAATAGTGTGATAAAAATAAAAATGTACTAATAAACTGCAAACCAAAAAACCCTGTAAACTGACTAAAATACCAAAACAGAATAGATAATACAAGTAAATACAGATTTACTTATAAGTAAAAATAAGCATGCCTCTTTTCTGAGCAGCAGGTCTCATTTCTATGTACAGAAGTTTTCTCATCCCTCTAGACGACCTCCTGACACTTACCCTTTTCCAAGTAAGACCTTGGCGCCCACGGAGGGTCCTCTTCAGCATAAGGATCGCTGTACTCAACCACAGCTGCTTCCTCTTCTTCATAATCTTCTGGAGGAGGTGGTGGAGGGGGAGACTCATCAAAGACTGGCTCTTCCACAGGCGGTGGTGGAGGTGGTGGATCTGAAACTAAGCATGTATCAAGCTGACAACAACGTATTTGTAAAGTTCAACATTTATCTGAACTTCTAGATTCATTAAACATAAACCTAGACTCGAAAATATTAATCTTTCAAATAATGAATGAGCAAGAATAATTTTCCCACCATTATGTTTTATAACTTCAAGCATGACTCTCCCCCCCAACCCCCATTTGGGTCAGGTGATGGTGCTGAATGAGTTTTGGTCAAAATGCTTATTGTTAATTGGGCCTCCAGAACCTTCCAGTAATAATACATAATCATTTTTCTAAAGAAATGAGTACAATATAATGGGCTTTACACCCTATTAAAAAGTAGTTATCAAGCCGGGCAATGGTGGTGCACGCCTTTAATCCCAGCACTTGGGAGGCAGAGGCAGGCGGATTTCTGAGTTCGAGGCCAGCCTGGTCTATAAAGTGAGTTCCAGGACAGCCAGGGCTACACAGAGAAACCCTGTCTCGAAAAACCAAAAAAAAAAAAAAAAAAAAAAAGTTGTTATCAGAAATATTAATAACTTGGATAATTACAAACACATAAAAAGTAAAATGAGTCAAAAATATTCAAGTTTTTACAATCTGATGCATCATTCTCAATAAAATTGAGACAGGTTTTCACTATATAAACCAATCAAACTCACAAGGTATAGAATTACAGGGATTCACCACACTGCCACCTAATTTTTATTAAACAGAATTATATCAAATTGAGGAGGAAAAAAATCACTAATAACTTTGGAAATTCAACCACTAAAACATTTTGTTTATGAACTAGTTTTGTTTTTAACTAATTCAGATTTAGTGATTATTTTTAATTTCTTGAGAGTACATGTCCATATGTATTATTAGAAGAACTTAAAATATACCCTGCAGATATGCTTTCAGTCTCACCATATTACACTATGTTTAAAAAATCATCTGCAAACCCAAAGAACTCAAAGCTTTCAAATGATTGATACATACTTGAACACAACAAAGTAAATAAACTTGCATTTACCAGCCCTAAGTTCTAGTCACCAGCTTATGCTTATCATAAATAACCAGAACTGTATACATGAAACCCTCTGATCAACCCTGCTTTTATCTCAGTCTACTGATAATAAGATGCACCAACACCACTCTGCTATATCAGTGTTCTCCCACATGCAGAGCCATTCTGTACTTACATGCTTTACTAAATAAAAATTCACTCACTAAAAATGCTGTATTCCTATGGGATTTGGGGTTTTTTTCTTGGGGGTGTGGTGCTCACTGTATAGCCTAGGCTGGCCTCAAACTTGTGCCTGGCACCAGTCTTATGCTGTTTAAAAAGAAACAAACAAAAAAAAAACAAAACACAAATCTGTGCTTTTAATGGATCCTTTATTCGAATTTAACATTTTTCATAACAGAGATTAAAAACAGCAGTGAAAATTCTATATGTTTATAAGAGAGTTAACAACTGCACAAAAAAAGAGATCCAAGGGACCTTCAGAAAAATCAGAGAAACTGTTATAAAATTGCACAAAATGCAGAAACTGTTAATTTCCACCTTCTTTGTAGTCAGCTAAAAACGACTGACACTAGTTACTGTTTTCCTTGTGCATACGCCAGCTATACAGCTAGTACTGAATAATACATTAGTTCACTTAATCTTTCCCTTGGAGAGGTTTTATTTACTTATTTTTTACTTTATTGCGATTCTAAGTCTCAACTCAAGATCCTTACACATCTTACAGCCTACATAAACCCTCTAAACTACACCCCTAGGCCAAGGTGCTGGTTTTAATCTTAATCTTAAAAATGTGAAAAGAAGCTCCCAAAGATTAATGTTACTATAGCAATAGAAGAAAAAGCATCTCTGCCCATTATCTTAGAAGCCACACTACTACAAGATAAGATCTGTACCATGTAAGCCATGCTTCATTATCAATAAGTAAATACCTCCCTGGAGCCTTGTGTGGCTAGGAACCAGGTTCAGCACTGAGAGTAGTATAGAGGGAAAATGTCACCAAGATGTGGACAACCAAATTTCGATTTACACTTAATTAGTATGATACTGTAAGAAATGATAGTAGCATGCATCATCATATACAAAATTATTTATGTGGAGCCACGAAAGGCCTCCTGAGACGAGATGGATGAGTCAAGTTAATGGCTGGGAGGTGGTAAAGTATAGAAGAAGGCAGGCTTACACAGAAAAACCTTGTCTCAAAAAGACAAAAAGAATCATCCAGGGGCAGAGGAAAGGATGCTTGAGTTTATGCTCTATTCAATGAACAATAGGGGTGCCATGTGAGATCCTTTTTAAAAGATAAAAGGAACATATCTGTGCTTTTTTATCACAGTGTAAGTGGTTAATATAACTGGCTCCAGGTGACTCCAGACTACTCCACATATTAAATTTAATGCAAAGAATGTTAGTTCAAGGCGCTCTAACACAAACAGGATCATAGGATCAGAGATGAAGAGGACACAACACCTGTCCCAACACCAGGAGTAACTGGGACCAGTGGCCCGACCAGTGTGGCACAGGTTCCTTCCAGTCTAGGCCAGTGCCCTGAGCAGACCTTGGGCGAGAACCCCTCAGACAATCCCACAACACCCAGAGGAAGCTCCACCTCCCAGGTGCTCTCACACACCCAGGATCACAGAATCACAGGATCACAGGACCTTGGTCACACCAGAATCTCAGGGTCCCAGAGGCTGTTTGACTCCCAGGAGCTCTGACACACCCAGGATCTCAGGATCACAGGACCCCAGAGACAGCTGGTCTCTGAGGAGTTCTGACACAACTAGGATCACAGGAAGGACAGGCTCCAGTCAGATAAAGGGAGGGCAGGTAACACTAAAGATAACCAGATGGCAGGAGGCAGGCACAAAAACATAAGCAACAGAAACCAAGGTTACCAGGCATCATCATCAGAACCCAATTCTCCCACCACAGCAAATCCTGGATACACCATCTTACCGTAAAAGCAAGATTCAGATCTAAAATCACTTCTCATGATGATGACAGAGGACTTTAAGAATGGTATAAATAACTCCATTAAAGAAATACAGGAGAACACAGGTAAACAGCTAGAAGCCCTTAAAGAAGAAACACAAAAATTCCTTAAAGAACTACAAGAAAACACAACCAAACAGATGAAGGAATTGAACAACAGCATCCAGGATCTAAAAATGGAAACAGAAACAATAAAGAAATCACAAAGAGAGACAGCCCGGGAGTTAGAAAACCTAGGAAAGAGATCAGGAGTCATACATGCAAGCATCACCAACAGAATACAAGAGATAGAAGAGAGAATCTCAGGTGCGGAAGATACCATAGAAAACATTGACCCAACAGTCAAAGAAAATGCAAAAAGCAAAAGCTCCTAACTCAAAACATCCAGGAAATCCAGGACATAATGAGAAGACCACACCTAAGAATAATAGGTATAGAAGAAAGCAAGGATTCCCAGCTAAAAGAGCCAGTAAATATCTTCAACAAAATTATAGAAGAAAACTTTCCTAACCTAAAGAAAGAGATGCCCATGAACATACAAGAAATCTACAGAACTCTAAATAGATTGGACCAGAAAAGAAATTCCTCCCATCACATAATAGTCAAAACACCAAATGCACTAAACAAAGAAAGAATATTAAAAGCAGTGAGGGAAAAAGATCAAGTAACATCTAAAGGCAGACCCATCAGAATTACACCAGACTTCTCACCAGAGACTATGAAACCTAGAAGATCCTGGGCAGATGTCAACAGACCCTAAGAGAACACAAATGCCAGCCCAGGCTACTATACCCAGCAAAACTCTCAATTACCATAGACGGAGAAAACAAGATATTCCATGACAAAACCAAATTTACACAGTCTCTTTCCACAAATCCAGCCCTACAAAGAATAACAGATGGAAAATACCAACACAAGGAGGGAAACTATACCCCAGAAAAAGCAAGAAAGTAATCTTTCAACAAACCCAAAAGAAGATAGCCACACAAACATAATACCACCTCTAACAACAAAAACAACAAGAAGTAACAATCACTTTTCTTTAATATCTCTTAGCATCAATGGACTCAATTCCCCAATAAAAAGACATAGACTAACAGACTGGATACGTAAACAGGACTCAGCATTTTGCTGCATACAGGAAATGCACCTCAGTGACAAAGACAGACACTATCTCAGAGTAAAAGGTTGGAAACCAATTTTCTAAGCAAATGGTCCCAAGAAAACAAGCTGGAGTAGCCATTCTAATAAAATCAACTTTCAACCAAGTTATCAAAAAAGATAAGGAAGGACACTTCATACTGGCCAAATAGAAATATTTAAGGGGTAACTTCAGCAAGTGTTATAGATATCTGATGAATCTCAGTGTAATGGCTTTGGGAAATGCAAAGGAATGTTGCTCTTTGCTCAGAGTGAAGCTAACATATCTTCAAGGGAGAACACTGGAGGTATTTGAATTTTATGTTCACATTAGGGAGCTGAGTCCTGTATATTTTAGAAAACTAGTATTTATTTTCTCTGAATTTAGTCAGGAGTTGTCAATTTATTTCTAGTTGAGTGTGACAGTAGTAAAGTTTTCAAAGCCTGCTGAAAACAAGTAACATTAAACGTGTGATTTATGAGATTAGGTTGTGTGCTATTTTGACTGAAGTCAACTTTCCTTTGTCATTTCAAAGGAGAAAAACTGAATGGCCTATAAAACTGTAAGAGTTGATCTGTCAGAAATAATTTCCAATTGCATAATGTTTTTACAAAGTGATTTAATTTATTTTAAGCATATTTATAATGTGAAATTATAAGATGATGATAACACTGGCTTCTAAAGTTTTAGCCAAAAAAAAAAATAGTATTTTAATTATAAAAATGCTTACAAGTAATTTCATAATTTATTAATTCAATATTTAATTTTGACATGCTTCTCATAATTCACCATTGTATTTAATACTGTGATAGATATCCCACAGTACATACATAATTCTGTCAACATAAATTCCTAGAAATATGTTTACTAGGTAAAATTTTGGTTGTGAGCCTAGCCTTTAACGGCTGAGCCATGTCTTCAGCCCGACTAGATAAAATTTTATGTATAATTTATACTTTGGTACTTGTTGGTAAACTGTTCATTAGAAGTACTGAATTGATTTGTACTGTTACATGGAACATTTCTCTAAAATTCTCTAACAATTAAATTTTATTATAAAAAGAGAGAAAAGAAAGAAAGAAAGAAAGCAAGCAAGCAAGCAAGCAATCTTCCCTCCTCAACTTAATTTTGGCCTTGGTGTTTTGTCACAGAAATAGAAAACCTAACTATGACAGCAGGGTAATATTAGAAACAAAAAATTAAATCTCCAAGCAAATATGTTTAATTTCCTTGCTCATATAACACTTGAAAATATTTTCTAGGTTATTAAAAAAAACAGGAAAAAAAAAAGAATGTTAGTTCAATAGACTATCTTTAAAATAATGCTTAAAAAGCTTTATGATGATTCTAAAACAAAGTACACATCTTTCCACAGTGCATATTTTGAAGAAAATAACACTCATTTGAATGTATAAGTCCTACCACAACTGTTAAGTCAGTCCCAGCCTCATGTGGCGAGGAACCAGGTTCAGCACTGAGACGAATATAGAGGGAAAATGTCACCATACCTCATACCAAGGGAGAAACAAGGAACTGACAGGAAGGAAGTTGAGAGAAATCCCAAAGGAATCAGTTATGCTAGGAGCCAAATTAGAAGTGGCATTAAAAATACTAACAATGCTACTATACTAGTGTTCTACAATTATCTATGCAAGTGATAACTAAGTCTTAAACACCAATCAAGTACTTAACACTAAATAGTCCTTCTACTTATGAAATATTTTTGATGTTTCTACAAACCTTATACCTTGCACTAATTACTGATAGAAGTTAATAACAGCTAGTTCTATAATCCTACTCATCTTTAAAGTCCAATTTTTGAAAGAAAAAAAGAAAATATTCTAATAGATTGTTAATCTTCAAAGTCAATTACAAAACCTGGCTGGTACTCTCTAAAATATCTGAAATAATTTGTTCAAATTGAGCAGCAGCATATCAAAGAACATGTGGTATAGCAAGTGAATGATGGGATTTTCCCAGGTAAATGCTCATCATATCAGTTGATCCAAAAAATAAAAATAATAAAAATAGAAAAACCTTTCCACTCATTATTCAACTATCTTCTTTAATCAATGAACTTAAACTGATTTGTGATGGGAAAATGTCATTCTTGCTGTAATGATACTTCAACTAGATGTGGAACTCCAAAAAGCCTAATCAGTCTGTACTTCAGGAAAATAAGTGCAGTAAGTTCTACCTACAGTTAACCTCTAAAGGCTATAACTTTTTACTGGCAAAAGGTCATCCCACAGCTGGGTTTGGCGCACACTAGACCAACTGACCACTGATAGGAAAAACACTTTCTCCTGGAGCCAGCATGGGTCACACACAAGCCAAAAGAACAGTAGGCTACAAAAGGATAATTTAAAAACATAAAAAACATACTTGGACATAAATGAAAATAGCCCCTACATTTAAGAAACCATCTTTAAAAATTACAATGTTTTAAAGCTCACTGATACTCATACCGTATCTTCTAATAAACAGAAATAAATAGAGTACTTTTAGAAACCAGCAAAGAGAAAAGTAAAAGGACTTGACACATTCAACCTTTGGGCACTGTGCTGGCTAGTTTTAGGTCAACAGGACACATAGAATCATTTTGGAAACAGGAACATCATTTGAGAAAATGCTCCCACCAGACTGGCCTGTGGGCAAGCCTGTGATGCATTTTCTTGATTGATTGTGGAGGGGGGAGGGGAGAGCCCATCTGGGCTGGTGGTCCTGGGTTCTATAAGAAAGCAGGCTGAGCAAGCCATGGAGAGCAAGCCAGTAAGCAGCACCCCTCCATGCCCTCTACATTAGCTCCTGCCCCTAAGTTCCTGTCCTGCTTAGTTCCAGCCCTGACTTCCCTCAGTGATGGCCTGTTCCCTGAAAGTGTAAGCAAAGTGTGATGTGTGGAAAGATGTGTAAATGAAATGAAACCTTTCTACCCCAAGTTGCTTTTGCTTATGGTGTTTGATCCCAGTAACAGAAACCCTGAGACAGGCACTAAGACTGTACTACGACCAGTTAAAATACAAACAAAATACAAAAAAGAAGAGCCCCAAAATGCCTGCTGTCAGCCAGACCCTTTTCTAAGTGCCAGGAATAAAGGCAGCAAACAAAATTAGCAAAGCCCCTCCTCTGACAGACCTTACATTCTACTGTTAAATGCCTACTTCCAGAGAACCATAACAAGAGGTTATGATTACTTTTAGCCCAGGAGTGGTACCACCCACCCTTTATATGAGAGGTGCACAGTGGGGCCTGATGACATTGTATCTTAAGCTAATGTACAATTTGACTCTTGAACAAAGCAGAGATTCGCACCTCTCCTACAATCACACAATAGTCAGAAATGCCTGTTAACTTCTGACTGCCCCAAAACCTATTATTAACAGCCTGCTACTGACAGGAAGCTGTATTATTGTAGTCAATTAACACATATTCTGCCACATGGATTATATATAGTGAAAAACCATGAGAGATCACAATCACTCACTCTCAGTACCCACCCCAACTTCTGGCAGAATTAAACCTAGGGCTGTGCACATTAGACAACTGCTCTACCACCCAGTGATCCCTCACCCTCGGGGGAACCATTTTTTTATTTTACCTGAATAAGCAATTTACTGGGAATGCAGGGATGATTAGCCTAACACTACATTTGAAGTAGACACTATAACACAAGTTCACAACAGTAACAGGAGGTGCCAAAGTGTTACTGTAGTAGAGCAACATGAGGTTAATTTTATGCAGCTGTGATTTCATTAATACTGCATCTTTACTTAAATCTTTGCTTATATCCCTACAGCAAATGAGGTCAACTGTGGCCTGTGAATATTTTTTTGCTTGAGTTTGATAGAATTTTAACTTTTTATAATAGATTTGTGGTCGTTTTATGATAGTAAAGGATAAACAGACTGTTTTACATACCCACAACACAACTTTCAACACTGACAAAATCAGTGGGACCCAAACAATTCAAACCCATGTTACTCACGGGTCAATTGTAATTCCCCTAAGTTTAGATTCCATGATGTCATGCAACTTTATGACTGATGCAGCCCCTTAATCACCCATCACAAACTATTTAGTTCTTTCTGTGACAGACACTCATCATTAAATGTTGACACAGGTCTCCCAATTAAAAAATACAAGTTTCCTTAATGCTTTCCCAGAAGAATCAATATATCAATAAAATTAGCTATATAACTATGCATGATTCAAAAGCAGAACACAAACCAAAGAAAATTCACTGCCAATTGATGGCTGCTTTTTGAGAGACAAACTGACAGACTGATCTGTGCCCTACTGTTATGTGGTCCTTTTTACACGTGAAATGGGAGAATGATATACTCAGGCCACGTGTAACACATCTATGATTCTAGTAATAGCAAATTAAGTACCAGTTTGTTTAGGCAACCGAGAAATAAGCAGGATATTTATTTGGCAATTAGAGTATCTCTTCATGTAGTTTTTTTTCTTATATTACTATTTTATGTCTGTTTGTCAGACCTTTACAACTATGTGGTGGTGGTGGTGTGGTTTTTTTGGTTATAGTCCTGGGGATCAAACCTAGGATCTCATGGAAGCTAAGCATGTGTTCTGAGTGTAACTTCCAGAAACTATCATTTTAAAGCTATCGGAAAGCAGAGAACGTTACAGTAATTTAATTATGTGTATAAGTGTAGACTGTGCATGTGAGTGTCAGTGTCTGCAGAGGTCATAGGTGTGGATCCTCCTAGAGCTCAAGTCCAGGTCCTCTGCTAGAAGAGAGCACACCCTTAGCCAATTAGCTCTCTCCCCAGTCCACCTCAATTACTTTATCATCACTAGCAATTTATACAATGACTTATTCAAATATATGAATGACTATTCAGTCAGTCATATGTAAATTACATCCTGTGCCTATAATCTGATCTACAGCATAAAGAAGACATAAACTTACTATTTTCTTGGACTCTGGCCACAAATCCCATTAAAGGTAACTGAGGAGTTACCTGTAGGATGGAAGGAGGAGGAGGAGCAAGAGATACTGCAAAAACAAAACAGTGTGGAGGATAAGGGGTAAGGGCGGGTTCTACAAAAAGGAAGGACAATACAGTAAGACACAAAGGAGGGTCACCACGTCTCACAAATATCTGTCTGTCTTACAGATCCACTTCTGAGGGTCATTTTATAAACAAAAGAATGCACACTGAACAGTTTTAGTAAGCTTTAAAACTGCAGCAGGAAACACTGACCATACACGATCTACTCTAACCTGTAATGGGAACACATCCTCTTCGTATCTGTTGCAAACGTGTTCTCTAAAAATTTCTGTTAATTATCGTGAATAGTTTGGGAGATTTTTTAAATGTCTGTCAGTATATGAAGAAAAAGTGACATCTAACAACCTAAACAGGCTTTTTATTATCTCAGTAACAAACAACAGGCATTAGTTGGTTCTTCATTTAGTTAAATATGACCTGAGTTCTTACTGAGGGGCAAGGCCTCTACTGGAAGACTAGTTATCAGAACCTTTCATTGAGAATTAGGTGCTCTCACTGTAGGTTTTTTATAAATCCAATTCATCAGATTTCCTCCTTGAGCCTACAGAAAATGCCACTGTCCTTCCAAGGCTGCATCCGTCCATCCCAAATGCATGGCACAGTGTAAGAATACAGTAAGCCTTCAACAAACATTTATGTATAAACAAACAAGGCAAATACCTAAATAATTTTTTGAAGGTTAACTCTACAGTTACAGTTTCCTTGAGAAAGGGTATATAATATAATATCCATATTCTTAATAAAATTCCCTATTTGCTCCAAATTTCAAGTAACTAAAAATACTAAGATTCAACTGTTTCATCACTCAAAGAGATCACACACACACACACACACACACACACCACCTTTGTCTTTCTTTCCTAGAGACAATGCTGGCCACAGGGATGAAGGCCACAGAGCACAGCTCTCTTGGACAAGTACTTGGAGTAGACAGGAGGTGGGAAAGGCAATCCAGCTTAAGGAACCAGGTTAAGACAAAGGCTTACAGGCATCAAATACATGAGCAGAGTTCACAAGACCAAAATGTTTTCACTATCCAGCTAGAAGATATGTTTAAAAATTATAACAGGCCATATCTGGGCAGCAGTAGCACAAGCCTTTAATCCCAGAGCCGGAGGAAGAAGCAGACAGATCTCTGAGTTTGAGACCATCCTGGTCTACAGAGAGACTTTCAGGAGAGCCAGATACACAGAGAAACCCTATCCCAAATACAAAACAAACAAACAAACAGTGCTGGAAAGTTGTAGAAGTTGGCTCAGCTGTTTGGAGCATTTGTTGCTTCTTTACAGAGGACCTAACACCCACATGGTGGCTGACAACCATCTGTAAGTCTAGTTCCATGGATCCAAAAACCTCTATGATCTTCACAGGTTACCCAGTATGTATGTTGGTACACATACATGCTGGGGTTGCCAAAAAACTGAGACATAAAGTAAAGGTAAAATGTTTAATGAAAATCACAGAAAGGTGAGTGTGGGATTAAAAAAGAGCTTAGTGTAAAGAACCCAGGTGAAATATTAAGTCCTAGATGGAATGTTAACACCTAGGTAAAGTGTTAAGGCCTAGATAACTGTTACCTGGCTAGCCTGCCATTATAAGGAAATTTTCCCATATGTTTCTGCTCTAACTAGGAAACTTTCTAATGCCAAGATTGGTTACATATTCTGTTATGTTCTGAGCCCCTGGAAACCAATCACGATAGAGTCAGTAGAACTGTTTTGTAGTTACCCACAATAAGCTTGGACCTGAACCAACCACCCAACAAACAGCACTGCCTGTCTGCACCTGTGTATAAGCTCTTATGGTATGAGCTGCCCCCAGGATGTTCCCCAACATAAGAGAGACACCTTTACCAATATAAGAAACGGTCTAGAATAAGACTTCCATTTTGCATAGTGGTTGGGTAAAGTTTAAGTTCTCAAAACCTCTCTGAGAACTGACATCCTACTTGGCAGAAAGAGACAACATGTACATAGGTAACTGATATCCTGGTTGGCAAGTTAAGACATGAATGTTAGAAGTCCCATCTTGATAAACAAGTAAGGACATGAATATTAGATAAGGCAAGTCCCCTGCCACAGCTGACTACCCCAACCAGTGGGAACAGGATCAGTGTACAATTAAGACAAGTTCCTAAGGCAATCCCCTGTCCCTAAATCCTGAATAGTGAAATAACCTGGCACAGATGTTTGTGGATTTGGGGCTTAAAATTCATGTAGGATCTTAACTCGGGATCATGGTTCAGTTCCCGAATCTGGACCATGGCCCTAGTCGACCAGTCCTGGGGCATATGCTCAATAAACTACCTCTGTCTGACTGAGATGGGGGTTTGTGTGGTTTGTGAGGCAATTTCTGGACCCCAACAAAGAGACTGATTTTTTAAGTCACTCTGCCTCAAATTCTTGATGTTACATTTTCTGTTTAGATACCATGACAAGATATTTAGAATCTAATCCATAAATATGATATAAAAAACAGATATTGAAACCCTATTTCACATAGTGGTAGAAAAGACTTTTCTTCAAAAGCCTAATCTAAGCCTGGCACACAGTAAATCAAGGCAGATTCTAGAAACAAAAAGAATTTAGTAACACTGTAGGTAAATCAGTAAAGATAACTAATGATTTAATTAGCATACAAAGAACAGCAAAAGGGCAAAGGGACTCAGAGTTTTTAAAACTCATTAACCTTGGAAATTAAGTACTGGAAAAGCAGAGGGTGGTGAAGAGATACTGACATGACTGCTGCTGGGTATTTCATTACACTGTGAACCCCCAAATTGTGTTATTTACTGGAAAAACCTGTTTTTAGCTGTAGTGTGGCTCAGCCCTAGCACACACTTTTATAATCCAAGAGCTTTCAATTTATTGTTAACGGGATTAAATAAAGACAACCAGAGGTCAAGAGGTAGAGCTAGCAACCAGTTGACAGGAAGTAGACATAGGATTATTAAGAAAAAAAAAAAAAAAAACATAGAGTAAGTGGGAGTCAGGAGGAAGGACAGAGGGATGCACAGGAAGTAGAAGGGAGGGACATTGATTTGGAAGAAGGTTTTTTGAGACCATGAGAGAGGGAATTCTTTCTGGAATGTCAGCTGAGGAAGAAGTTCAGCTAGGTTCTTTCTCTGTCTTTCTGAGCTAGCAGGCATTCATCCCATCATCTGGCTCCTGAGTCTTCACTGGTAAAATCGAACAGCTGAGATTTTCTTAAATGGAATGAATGAGGGTAACTTAAGCATAAAAAATGAGAGACAAGAAGAAAATATGGGTAGGGTATATTTAAAAATCATGAAATCTACAGTCAGGAGCTCTCAGTAGAGTGGCCATGGCCAATGGTGGGCACAGATATGTAAGAACAAGAACAAAGCAGGAGGACAGCTTGCAGGATCACTCTGAAGAGTATCTAGATAGATGGAAAACTAGCCTACCCTTCAAAACCGGTTCCTTCCTTCAAAAGAGAATTTGAGTTAGGTTTTCCCTGAAATCTCACTTCCTGGCATTAAGAACCTGACTCAGAAGACTGGGTCTGCTGCTGACACAGCTGCAATACCTCTTTCAACAAGCAGCTACAGCCGAGAAACAGCAGCACATGGCACAGGACCACAGGAAAGGACACTGCATGTGCATAGACATCCTGTGAGACCAAACATCTCCTGGTAGCAGATGCAAACTTCCTTCCTTCCTTCCTCTCAATCAGAAAATCTCTCTCGCTCTCTTCAGTTATTGTTTATCTACCAAATGAAACAATGACTTTTGAACTTGGAGGGGGGAGTACATACATAATCTTTACAACAGTCTTTTTATGGGCAAACTGGGCTTATTAACTAGGGCAGGAGTGTCAAGACAGGGTTTCTCTGTGTAGCCCTGGATGTTCTGGAACTAACTCTGTAGACCAGGCTGGCCTTGAACTCAGATGCCTTTGCCTCCCGAGTACTGGGATTTAAGGCCTTCACCAACACAGCCAGCTCAGATTATTTTTACAGATTAATATGCTTCTTTTCTAGGTATGAGACCATAGTGCTTTTAAGAAGGCCACCAAAGGCAGCCTTGCAAAAGCCAATTTTAGACCTTCCTAAAAAAGAATCACTCTCAAACAGTTGCCTTTCTAAGCTACTCTTGGGAAATTTTCAAAACTGTATCTAACCAGAACTCAGTTCTACCTGGTTCTGTGCATTCCTATGATCAGAAAAGACCAGGAAGTAGACATTGGGCACAGCTCGGCAGTAGAACACATGCTTCGTATGCCAAAGGCTTTGAACTCCATCCTCAGTAACAAGAGAAATAGGAAGCAACCTTATAAGTTGTTATGTCCACACTGCTTATCCCAGATGACTACTTATATGATATTTATCCCAGATGACTACTTATATATTTATCCCAGATGACTACTTATATGATATTTATCCCAGATGACTACTTATATGACATTTATCCCAGATGACTACCTATATGATATTTATCCCAGATGACTACTTATATGATATTTATCCCAG
>JADRCH010000006.1:8026222-8044749 GCA_019843965.1 Rhynchomys soricoides | reverse complement strand
ATTTATCCCAGATGACTACTTATATGATATTTATCCCAGATGACTACCTATATGACATTTATCTCAGATGACTACCTATATGACATTTATCCCAGATGACTACTTATATGATATTTATCCCAGATGACTACCTATATGACATTTATCCCAGATGACTACCTATATGATATTTATCCCAGATGACTACTTATATGATATTTATCCCAGATGACTACTTATATGATATTTACCCCAGATGACTACTTATATGATAAGACCTTTTCCTTAGAACCACTGAAAGTTCTCTGAATTTTGAGTTACATTATTTTTATTAAAAATACAACGGTGATAGGCTAGAGACATGGTTCAGTGGTTAAGTGCACTTGCTCCGGAGGACCCAGGTTCAATTCCCAGTACCCACATAGCAGTTCCCTACGGTCTATAACTCCAACTTCAGAGGGTCCAGTGCCTTGTTCTGGCACCTGTGGGTGACATACACTGACATACAAGCAAGCAAACCACCCATACATATTAAATAAAATAGGAAAAAAATACAGTGGTATAGTGAGAAAAAAGACTCACCAGTGGCTGAGATGCTATAGAGACCTTAAACTGAACAGCAATGAGAGTTCAGTTATGTATAGAACAGTTATGTATAGAACAAGATTTAGATATTAAAGTAAAAGGCTTTCCCAACAAAACAGACTCAGAGGATAAATGTGCTGGTGAAATATGCTTTACAAGCTTTAAGTTTCCTGCTGACTTACAGTCTTGTGAAGCATCTTTGAGATCTCAGACGTCAGCCATCCAATTCAAAAGCATTTTAAAGCAATGATGTTATACTTTTACATCTTATTTTATAAGCTTTATAAATGTTCTTATAAAAGGGCAAAATAAACATAAGAATTGCTTCTGGGGCTGGAGAGATAGCTCAGAGGTTAAGAACACTGACTATTCTTCCAGAGGTCCTGAGTTTAATTCCCAGCAACCACGTGGTGGCTCACAGTCATCTGTAATGGGATCTGATGCCCTCTTCTGGTGTGTCTGAAAACAGGTACAGTGTACTCATATGAATAAAATAAATAAATAAATCTTTAAAAACAAAAAAGGCTGGAGTCCACAGATAAGCAGTATCACTAAAAAAAATACTTCTGAATTCAATGAAGAACATTATGTTTTAGTTATTACATATTAAATTTAATTGGTGGTATTTTATATACCAGGGAGAAAAATAATTTATGCAATATATTTCAAACTATATTTCTTTAAAATAAATATCAACCTGGAACAAGGAAGGTTTAAAAACTACTTTGAGTAATTAATACTAAGAAGCTGTCTTACTGATACAACTGGGGTTATCAAACAACTATTAACCTTGTAGTCTCAGAGCATTCTTTTTAATTGCATCATTTTGATACTCTTTTTCAAATACAAAGTCACCAAAAGCTATTATGCCAAAAAACAAAACAAAAAAAAAACTAGCTGATTATGACTTACAGTCTAAAAATATACTTTGCATTTATTAGTCAGTACCCAGGATCTGTTTTACCTGGCCAATGGGAATGTACTTAAGACGTTTTAGCTGTAGAGCTTTTTGGTTTGGTTTGGTCCTCCCCTAAGAACTGTCTAAAACAACATTCACACACAGCTTCTTGCTACTGTCTCTTACTTACTACACCACACCAATCTCCAGTCTGCTGCAGAGTTGTACTGATATGCCTAACCTCCCTGCCTTTAGAGACCAGAGTGCAGCATCAGCCATACTAACATTGCCTTTCACTGTTTCTTTGTACATCCCTGGAAGGGAAAGAATTTAAATACTTTAAGATCATAAAGCCTCTATTTCAAGAAACACTGATTACTGTAAGTTAACTGCTACAAATGGCTTCATACTTGAAAATCATGATTAATGTCTTATTAATAACTAGGTTTGTTATATGTGTAAAATGTATATGCAAAAAATATATATGCATTCTTTAATAACAAGATGCTTTATATTCTTTTTTTTAAGGTTTATTTATTTATATGAGTATACTGTAGCTGCCTACAATATACTGACATGCCAGAAGAGGGCATCGGATACCTTTACAGATGGTTGTCAGCCACCATGTGGTTGCTGGGAATTGACCTCAGGACCTCTGGAAGAGCAGTCAGTGCTCTTAACTACTGAGCCATCTCTCCAGCCCCATGCTTTATATTCTTAAAGAAGACTTAGCTAATAACTGTCTGTGTTTCTGTAACTCTCTTCACTGCTGGCAAATAAATTTAAGTATCAATTTCTTTGATTTTATAAACAGAGAGCCACAAGTGTTTCAGTTATGTCCTAATGAAGGTTTCTTTCAGTAGCTTGCTTCTGAAATGATCTCATTAGACTACAACTTCCTTCCTGCTTGAACTCAGCTCTATCGTTCCACATTTTAATCCCTGTTAGACTGCCTTTCATCAGACTCAAAACAAACTGTGCATTAGTGGGAATGCTGTCAGTCTTATACCCTACAGAACCCCATTGCCTTGTGGAAGTTCATTCTTCAAAAGCATGCATCCATGGCAAAGCTCTGACTGTAAAATATGGGCTCATACAAGCATCATGTTCACAAAATGGTTCACTAAGCATTAAGTCTCAACAAAGAGTTGTTAAAGAAAAACGGCATGCATGGGGATGAGGTACAGGACAAAGACAGAACATCTGCCTAGCATGCTCAAGGATCAAGGTTCAGATGCCAGAGACTTCTCCCTCTAGAAGAACAATGGTTTTGTTCTGTTTTTTAAAATTAGGTTTACAAAGCACTCCGATTAACAAAGCTATAATTGTCTTCTTTAAAGTCACCAAATTCTAAGAGATGAAAGGCAGAACTTAGAATACAGAAAATACAAAGTCACAACTGAGCTACTTCTCACAGCCCCAACAATTCCAATTAAATGAATCTGATATATTTAAAAAGCATTATTGAAATATGAAATCTTTAGTGCATTAGAGATACAAGTCAACAGCAGAACACTTGCCTAATACAAAGCCCTAGACTCAATCTTTAGTACTTCAAAAATTAAATACATTAAACATGTTTAAACAGCTGTCAAATTTTATCTACAGAAGTCTCATAGAACTATTGAGTATATACATGCAGCATGAGATATTCTTTCATATTCTTACTAAAGTACCCTGTACATCTGTATCAAAGCTGAACAGTGACAACCTCACTATGGATTTAACCCATTTTCGATTAACATCATTGTTTCAAACCTAAAGTAAGAAAAGGACTATAAGCAGTACTTTCCAGATACCCAGGAGAGCTAGCCCATCTTCCACGAAACTATGAAGTAAGCTGTAGCTAATAAACTAAAATTGAAGGACAAAAACCTAATGCGTGCAATGGCCAGCCATGAGATCATACACCCAACTCAGCAGGGTGGGGCAGGAGTAATGTAAAACCACAAGTTCAAAACCTGACTGAATAAGACATTATAGTTTTTAAAGTGGGGGAAAATAATTTCAGAAAAATACATATATTTGTAATGCAAATTTGGGAAACACAGCTAGAAGCAGAATATGTGATATATTCTGGCAATATTTAAGATGAAAATGAATTTTAAGAAAAAACAGCCTAAAACACTAAGCATGAAAAGACAAATATATTTCAATCAAGGCATTTAGGTGGACGTACACTGCATTTGGCACTGACTAAATGACAAATACAGCATTCAATCTATGAGAGGTGCCCAGGACAGTGAAGAAACTTGGAAAAAGAAAGAAGGGTTTCATCTGATGTACAACAACATTTTTGAACAATTTTCTCAGAACACTGCACAAAGACTAACAAGGACCCCACCACTAGCCATGTCTTATATTGTAATAAAGTCTTCCCTTCCTCCTCTTCCCCTTTACCAAAACTAGAGAAGGCCTAGCAGGTAGGAACAAAAAGAAAAAACAAAAAACCTTTTAATTTGAAGGTAGATAGGACATGACAGTATAAAAAGCATGAAATACAGAATCAAAAAAATAATGAGTTGCACGCGCCTTCAATCCCAGCACTCGAGAGGCAGGGGCAGGCAGATCTCTGAGTTCAAGGCCAGCCTGGACCACAGAGCTACATCTAGGACAGTCAGAACTACACAGAGAACCCTATCTTGAAAAACAAGCCAACAAACAAAACACCTTGACCTTGGATTCATATACAAAATAGATATATATGACTGATCACCAATCTCTGAACTCAGAGATTGCTCAGCAATTAAGTTCACAACAGCTCTTCCCAAGGACCCAGATTCCATCAATTCCCAGCACCCACAACTATCTGTAGCTCCAGTTTCAGGAGATACAACTCCTCTCCTGGCTTCTGTAGACATTATGCATATTCATGGTACACAAACATACATACTTGCAAGAAAAACACCTATATACACATAAAATTAAAAAATAAGTTATTTTAAAACTATCACTAATCTTGTTTTTTTATCTAAGAGTCAAATGAGATAACAAACAAAAAGAAACTCATTTTTTTTTCTTTTGCAAGAACCTAAAGGACATAATTAAGATTTTATTAACAGGCAGCAGCCATAGCATAAATTTTCCACTCCATAAATTCAAAGCTTATGAGAGAGAGAATTTGTCCCCTAAGTCAGAGGAGCTCACACAGGCTTAATTACCTCTTAGCAAAAATTAAAAAACAAAACAGTAAGTTAACATAATATATTCATGTAGACAGGATGTCTAAAGTTTCTCTTACATTCTCCAAGGAATGAGCAAAATATTATTATACGTAGCATTAACTGTTCAAGGTTAGCTTTTCTGTAGTATATGACTCAATTCTTTATTTCAACTGTTATATTTGAATCGATTTCGCCAAGGCACATCAAAGTATCTGATGTAAGACCTGTGTTACGACAGTTTGACTGTACATCCAACTCTTGTGTAATTTACAGAGCAGTGGTGTCTCACGAAACACAGGAAATACTATTCTTATACATACCCCACTTGAGTCAGCCTCTCACTCTGCAGCCTAGACTGGCTACTCTCCCTGCCTCTGCCCCATGAACACTGAGATTACAAATAAGCACCTGTATGTCTAGCTTAGCATTAGTTGGTTTTGTTTTGGGATTTTGGGGGAGGTTTTTTGGTTCTTCAAAACAGGGTTTCTCTGTGTAGCTGGTTGTCCTAGAACTCATTCTGTAAACTAGGCTGGCCTCAAAGATCCACCTACCTCTGCCTCCCAAGTGCTAGAAAGGTGTACGTCAGCACTGCCCCAATTCAGTATTAGTTTTTAAAAGCAAAATGATGAGACACACTGAAAAACTAGTCCACTGGGGGAAAGAGGGATGAGTTCTTTAGAGTTACATATAAATCATGTACTGACTTTTTAAAGTAAAAACACGGTATTATTAAAAGCTTGGTATTCATTCAACAATAGTCTAAACTACCAAATGTGTACAGAACAAACACCTATTATGTATGGGCTAATTATGTGTAACAAAAGGGTTTTGTTTGTTTTTTATGGTGCAATATTTAAAAAAATGAAAAGAAACAGCAAAAGAGAACTCTAACCTGGATTGTGGCTATAAAAAGGACCTCCATTCATCTGATTCTGAAGGCTTGTTTGTGAAGTTATGGAAGGGGGGCGTCTATAGGGCAACGAGCCCCCGATTGTGGGTGGTGTATGGCGAGAGGCGGGTCTATTCATGCTGTAGAACTGAACAGGGTGACCTGGAAAATGGACAGAACATAAATGCATCATTAAAAGAAATTTATCTCACATAATGAAATACTTTATGTACATCATTCACTTTCTAGTAAGATTATTAAAATCACAGTATCCAACTTAATGCAAGATGACAGCCTCTACTCTGCTAACACTGTATTAAAGCACAAAAGTATGGAAATCTAAACATTACACTTGGAAAAGTAACATAAATCAAAGACTAACATTTGACTTTCTTTTAATCATTTGACTATACTTTAAAAGCACAATTAATTAAAATGTACACCTCTGATATAGACAAAATGTGTCTCAAAGCCAAGTCTCCATGATAGCTATTCTCAACCCAGGGGTCACACATCAGATATCCTGAGTATCAGATATCTATCTACTTCCTTTTTTTCTTTTCTTTTTTGGTTTTGTGAGACATGGTTTCTCTTGCTTTTCTGGAACTCATTCTGTAGACCAGGCTGGCCTCAAACTCACAGAGACCCATCCACCTGCCTCTGCCCACCCCAATCCCCAAGTACAAGGATTAAAGGCATGCACCACCACTGCCCAGCTACATTACAACTCATAACAGTTTTCTGTTGTTGTTGTTTTGTTTTGTTTTGTTTTTTCAGTTTTTCGAGACAGGGTTTCTCTGTATAGCCCTGGCTGTCCTGGAACTCACTCTGTAGACCAGGCTGGCCTCGAACTCAGAAATTTGCCTGCCTCCCAAGTGATGGGATTAAAGGTCTGCCCGGCAACAGTTTTTAAATTACAATTACAAAATAGCAATGAAGTAATTTTATGGTTGGGGTCACCACAACATGAGGAACTGTATTACAGAGTCACAGCATTAGAAGGTTGAGAAGCACTGCCCTAGTACACCAGTGTTAAAAGACAACAACTGGAAACAGTGATTAGGTCATGAGGGTTCTGTTCTCATAAATAAATAATGCCATCATCAAAAGTGGACTTCCTCCTTTTCTACCCTATGTACATAGTCTCTAACCAGATAAGGAACCTTGATACTAGATATTCTGCCTCCAGAACTAATACAGCCAGGTTAATATAATTTATAAATAATCTAGTCTACCATATTGTTATAGGACACAAAAGAGATTAAGTTTCCCCCTTCTCTCCAAAAAATAATTATTTAAAGCAGCCACTAAATATTGGAGACTAAAGGAAGAATCGAATTCTGGGAAAGTAAAAAAAAAAGAACAAAAAAAGCCATTTGATACAGTCATATTCTAACATAGGTGGCGAAAAGTTAACAAAAACACTGTTTCAAAGGAAACAAAATATTTCAACAAAACACTTGATGCTTCAACGCCAAGTCAAACCCATCTTTACACAATTAAATATGCTCATCTTCCTACAGCTAGATTATGTCTTAAAACAGTTTATGAAATCTGAATCAAAAATCATCAGCACCCAGAAGCCTGTCCATTTATTACTCATTTCAACCTGCTTTACCTCTTCAGAGTTCTTCACGGCTAACATCAATGGAAACACTCTCTGCTGATCCACCATTTCCATATGTAATTCAAACCCCAAATCTGACCTTGCCTTTACCTCACTTGGTGCCCACTCAGTCAGGGTCTTCTTATAACTGAGAACTAGAATGCCCATGAAAGCACACCAGCAAGCAACAAGGCGTGGGGACAGGACAAGACAATAGGGAGAAAGCATTGCCTAGGATCTTCAAAAGAGAAACTCAGCAGTTATGAATTTCAGAAAGTTGGACCCACTCTAAATTCTCATCTATCTTAAGTCTATCTCATGCAGCCAAGTACCTATTATTATATTATCATTTAATTGCTAAAATTAATTCTTAGGGCTCATTTATTATTTCTGGGTCTGTAGCATTAGCAAGATTTGTCTATTTAACTAGCTGGACTTATGTAACCGAGTTGTATATCTCAACCAAATGACTGCCCATATTTTCACTCATCCATTATAGAAAAGTCTTCTTCATAAGGATTATTACAGAAGCTATCTCAATAGAATGCCATCCAAAATACAATTTGAACAAAGACATCTTTTAAAACATGTTTTATTAGTAGCCAGGTAGTGGTGGTACACACTTTTAATCCCAGTAATTGGGAGGCAGAGGCAGGTGGGTCTCTGTAAGTTCGAGGCCAGGCTGATCTACAGAATAAGTTCCAAGACAGCCAGGGCTACACAGAAAACCCCTGTCTCAAAAAAAGGACCCTTTTACTAACCAGCATCATATTGACAGTTAAATGTATTTTTCTATCCCAGCAAAACATATTTGAGGTTGAAATCTTTTCTAAAAGAACGATTGATTACATTTATTTATATAGAGGGGACATTCATAACACAGTGTGTGTGTGTGTTTGTGTGTGTGTGTGTGTGTGCGCAGATTACAGGACAACTTATACAAGCTGGTTCTCTCTACACCATATGGGTCCCAAGGATCCAAACTCTGGTTGTCTGGTTAGGCAGCAAGCCCTTTTTCTCCCTAGTACTAGGTTGAAATCTTAAATAAAACATCAGTCAACTTAAATAATCTTGAAGTCCTTTGAAAGTATAATTTATGAGTTTATTATAAACATAGGGGTTTTAATTTTCTATATAACATACAGCATTAAAATATATTTTGGGGGGGCTGGAGAGATGGCTCAGCGGTTAGAGCAATGACTGCTCTACCAGAAGTCTTGAGTTCAATTCCCAGAAACCACATGGTGGCTCACAACCATCTGTTATAGGATCGATCCAATGGCCTCTTCTGGTGTATCTGAAAACAGTTACAGTATACTTACATACATAAAATAAATAAATCTTTATAAAAATATTTTCTTCAATTGTCATAGGCTTGTCTTTGTTAATTACTTGGCCTATAATAATAGTATCAGTGTGCATGTGCAGCACAGGTATTATATGCAGACACATGTGCATGCGAATAGTTGAACATGCAGGGGCCACTGTTCAACCTTCGCTGTTAGTCCTCAGGAGCCACCAACCTTGTATTTTTAAACAGTATCTCTCACTAGAACCTGGCACTTACCCTTGCACTAGGCTGACTAGTCAGCAAGCCCCAGGAACCCACCTGCCTTCAGCTCCCCAGCACCGGAAACACAAACACACACCACCATGCCTGGCTTTGCATGTGGGTGCTGGGGACAGAACTCAAGTTCTCATGCTTGCACAGCAAGCACTTCACCAACTAAGCTCTCTCTTCAATGTCCTATAATAGTTCTAATGTTGTTTTCAAAACTATACAGAAAGTGACTCCATACTAAGTTCACAAACATTTAACAGAATAAATTAAAGTAATACTAATGTTTGTGCTTCTTTATTGGACAAATGTATCACAGACTTTACCCCATTTTTCTCAGTAAATTCTTTGTTCACATGCCACTTTCTGATTAAAATATTTATCATTATTTTAAAAAAAATACAAAGTAAAGCCAAACCAACAAATGTGAAGCTGGAGTTTCAGAAAAGAACCGGCAGATGACTAGATCTGTCTGCCATGCCAATACTCACCTGTGGGGGGATTAGAAGAAATAACAGGGGGAGTTGGAGAAGTGAAGCCATCAGCAAGGGTCTGTGCACCCCCAGCAGCAGCCTCTGGGGCAGTGGAGGAGGAAACAGTAGCAGGAACAAGAGGGGTGGGGACAGATGCAGAAGTAGCAGGAAGGGGAGGAGTGCCAGCAGAGCCAGCAGGGGCTGATGGGAAAGAGGAGTAAGAGGCAGCATTAATAAGGCAGTCACATTAGCATTAGAAGAAGCACTGGAATATTAAGAGTACTCAGCACTTAACACTAGCCAAAAGAATAAAGCACTGAAAAAAGAACAGTTAAGAATCATTAGGTAAGCAACAAATAATTCAAGATGCTCAGAGTAGTATAGGAAAATGTTAATTAGTTAAAAACAACCTTTCCTTTTTACCTGAAAGTTACTAACTTAGAAGAAAACTGCTTCCTGTATATTGTTATTTTTATCATGAAATGTTCTAAGTATATAAAAGTATAGTAAAACAACAATATTCTTTTAGAATTACAACATATTCCAAACAGTAGTTTATCAGTTTTTAAAAAAAACTTAAACATGCATACCATGTTATGTGATTTTTGTAAAAAGGTACTGTTTGTATTATTATAATTAAATATGTTGTTTTGTTTTTGGAGACAGGAATTCTCACTACATAGCCCATTGGCTCCTAGATCACTATTCTCTTGCCTTAGCCTATGCATGCTGGAATCTACTATGTAATATTCTATCTTGCTGGGTTTAGGGTTTGATTGAGTTTAGTTTTTGATTTTTGGAGACAGGGTGTCTCTGTGGAGCTTGGCTGTCCTGGAACTCGCTCTGTAGATCAGGCTGGTATCAAACTCAAGAGATCTACCTGCCTCTACCTCCTGAGTGCTGGGTTAAAGGGTGTGCCAACACACTAGGCTTATCTTACTGGTTTTTTTATTAAAGCTTTTTTTACACGTGTGTAAGCCTGAAAGAATTTATGTGTGTATGCAGTGTGCAAGTGTGCATGCAGATGTCCAGAGGCCAGAAGAGGGTGTTGGGATCTTCTGGAGCTAGAGTTATAGACAGCTGTGAGCCATCCAGTCTGAGTGCAGAAGCCAAGCCTAGGTCCTGTACAAGAGCAGGAAGGGCTCTGAATCCATCAACTGTCCCTTCAGCTGCTCTCTCAATGCTTTTATGGTCATGCTTTTAAAACTAAAGTCAAACTCTGTCTTCAAATCAAACTACTGTATCTTTCTGTTTCAAGAAATGGAAGAAATAAGCTTTTCAGACACCGCTGAGTTCTAATGCTCCACTAAATTTACATTTCCCATCCTTTGTTATCAAAATGATTCTCAAACCATGTCTTCACCATTTCCAAGAAAATGCAGTTATAATACAAACTGAAACTAAGTAAGTAGCTCACACAATAATGAACATGAAACCTCAAAGTACCACTGAACTATCACCAAGAACATAAAACAAAATAACAAAGTAGAAAGACAGCAAAGCCATTAAGATCAGCTGGATATGTACAGACTTCCCAAAGACTTATGGAGTGCTATGGAAATCTTCTCTAAAATTTTCATTAAGAAGAAATCTTCAGGAGACTCTGGGTTTAACAGCCAGCAAAACACACACACACACACACACACACACACAAAGACTCACTAAATTCAATAACAAATTGAATTCAAATTCACAAAATAAAACCAAACAAATGACCACTAATGCTTTACCTGGGAAGACGCTGGGAGGAGATGGAGTAGGAACAGCGATGGGAACCCCTACACTCCCGCTTCCGCTGTTCTCCCGACTGCTGCTCCGACTACTTGGGTGGCTTCCTCCACTGCTCCCACTGCTGCTGAAGAAGGAAGAGCCACCAAAGCATGAGTATAGAGAGCACAATACCAGGATTCCCATGTATTTCTGAAACGGACATAGCTACAAGAAATGTGATTCAAATGGCTTCCATTTCAAATAGGAATTCCTTAATAAATAAGGAGAAACTCTTGAGTTCAGTAAACTTGTTTTGATACCTATTTATAAAGTTTATCTTATAAAAAATTTAAGTAAATTCCCTATAAATGTAAGGGTAAACTGTTGGTGCTTACATATCAAAATAATACTACCTTTTATATCCTGGATTAATACCTATCTAAAGAAGATTTTAGTAAGTTTTACTAAATTATTTTATTTCCATTTGTAATGGCATGGTGATATACTAACATTTTATTATGAATAGTTTTTCATCTGTAAATTTCCACCAAAAAATAACTTGCACTTTCTCTTCCTGGTTAGTAACGGTTTTAGATTAACTTAAGTTTATCCCTGGGATGTCTTTTTCACCTTCCTGGTTGTTCAAAGTTGCATCAGAACATGAGGAGAGAGAGGAAGAATCAGATGAGGTTTGGGAGAGTAGAGTGAGAAAAAGAACTTAGTGCTTGGAAAATGAGAGAGATTAACTGAAGTTATCTGAAGAGATTATGGTACTCTGACCATCATGTTTTGTGCTGAGGTAGAGAAAATACCTGTAAGTTCGATTTCTTTGATTCACAGAAGCTGTCCTCACAGGGCTCTGCTGCGAGGGAGCCATATTACGGGTTGGGCTAGGTACGTAATCATTTGGTACCACTGGAGGACGCACTGGCTCCAGTGTTCGATAGGGGGAGTGCCGCCTACAAAAAGAAGAGCGTATGTATTGTGTGATTAATCAAGTTTCGGCACGGTAACTTCAGAGTTGCCAGTGAAATACAATTTGTAAGCAGAAAGAGGAAATGTGGTTTAACCCAGCTATCAATTTGTCTTTCCTTCTGTAAAACTCTTCTACCAGTAGAGAGTTCTGATGAATATGTAGTGTAAATTTCAGTCTCCAAACTCATCCCTATGCTAATGTAATTTTGTTCATTTATTTGCAGAAAACACAAAAGTTTTCCATTGTTTAGGCCAATGTTTTCTAGACTCTACTCTTTTCTTAGAAGAATTCGAATTATTTTAGGATCGTGTAAAAATCTCCCAAGCGCACTGAACGAACGCACTAATTATCTTCTTCTCTCTCCCCTAACTATAGGTATTTATAAATACGGACAACAAATCTAGATTTTTGGACTCACAAACTCCACATGATGATCAGTACCAGACATAACTCATTCCCCTTTTATACTCTAAACACATAGAAGTTAAAGATATATTGGTACTTAAAAATGCACTATTTAATTTCACTTTTTCTTTTTTACAATCTTTCTCCCTCAACTTCACCTTACTCTCTTTCCTCCTGAGAGTTCAACATTGAAGAGAAACTTTAAAAGACTACCTAAGTCCTTCTATCTTAGGTACACTATAAAACCAAACCAGATGTTATTTTTAAAAAAATGTTTCCCTTTTCCCAAATACTCCTTTCAAAGGAAGCAAATAAAAAAATCAGAAAGGAAAATAACAGGATATAAGATGCTTCCTGGAGCGCTGGTTAGCATTCATTCAGTTCTTGTTAAGTGACCAAATCCTTCAAGACAATGATATCTCGCAAATGAGATTACAACTTTAAAAGAATTTGGCATCCAAAGGCATGAAAGGTAAAAAAGCTTTCTTCTCTTATAAGAGGGTGCTGCTCAATTGTCTCTTGTATTTCTCAGAAATTCACTCCCCACAACGATCCCAAAGTTTCTTTAAGCATTACTTTCCTTGGCCACTCAAGTTAATAGCTCACTGACTTTGAACGAGATTTTTTTTTTTTTTCTCAGACAGAGTTTCTCTGTGTAGCACTGGCTGTTCTGGAAATCACTCTGTAGACCAGGTTGGCCTACAACTCAGAGTTCCACCTCTTCCTGAGTGCTGGGACTAAAGGTGTGCACTGCCACCACCCAGCACCCAGCATAAGACTGTTTTTCAAAGGCACTGTTCACCCTATTTCCCTCGAGTACTGTTCAATAAACAAAATAATTAACAATTCAAAAATACATAAGGGACATTATATCTACTGTTGTGTCACAAGGAAAGGCAGAAAGACCAGGACTTTGCACTGAAAATATTTTTCAAGTATTCAAACATCAAATGGGCAGTGGTGGCATAGCCTTGAATCCCAGCACTTGGGAGGCAGAGGCAGATAGCTCTCTATGAGTTTGAGGGAGCTCCAGGATAGCCAGGACCGTTATACAGAGAAATCCTGTCTCAAAAAAAAAAACAAAACCATCTCTGAAATTAGAATGCACATTTATAAACAAATTACAAGTAATTAAATTTAATTAACTTAAGTAAGTTATATTATATATGACATATAATACATATGATATGTTGGTATATGATAGAAAAGATATCTATATCAGGAAATTAATTTTTAAACTCTACTTTTTGACAATGTTTTCTGCACACTAGAATGTTCCATTCTAACCTCACTATCTGAGAGATATACAAAAACACAGTGATACCAACAGGGTTAAAGGAGTTAAAAGAAATGAAAATGAGCAGGAGGAAGAGGACTAATATGGTAAGGAGAGACTAAAACAGCCCAGGACCACGGAACGGACAAATGGAGGTCAGCACTCAGCTCTCCAAGGAGCAGCCTCACTCCTGCTAATACCCAAGAAATTGCATTACTGGCACATGAATACATACATTCAAAATCTGAGTGGCAAAAGAAATTGTCATTTTCCCGGACCCCTGCTAAGAATCTTAACCAATTCCATTAGGCGGTCCGCCCAAGGAGAACAAAGCAGCCGCCACACTCTACAGCCCCTTTCACACACTCTCAAGTCTGAATCTCACTGGACCTGCTCAATTCCTTCCTCTCTAAGAACGAAAAGATCACTTCAGATAAACTAAATTATTTAAACTACCTAAACTAAATTACAGGCACAAAACTTGGAATCCAGCGTCCCAAAACTTGAGGAAGGGAGAATCTAGCATTCAAGGCCAATATAGATTACATTACATAGTGACATCCTGGCCTAAAACAAATTCAATAAACTCATTAATTAAAGCCATTCTATTCCTGGTTGCATTTTTATGCTTTGTTTTCCACTGGTCAGTTGTGTCTTTCCAACATTATACTTCATGAACTTGCCTCTGTCCCCTCCAAATCCAACTGCTTGACTGACTATTGATGGAAGGGGCACTTTTTGCTTGTTTGCTTGTTTGGGGTTTTCTTCTGGTGGTTTCTTGCCTTTTTTTTCTTTTCTTTTTTTTTTTTTCTTTTTGAGAAAATATCACAAACACAATGGTTCTGAAAGCATCTTGTCTGATACATTCCTAAAAATCCAATTTGTACTATAATGACCCTGGAAAGTTGATAGAGAACAAAATACCACTCCCTTTACAGTTAAAAAAACTAAATGTTGACAAACTGGCAAGGGGACCATAGAACATACAGTAGAGTTAAACCAGAATTTCAGCCAGCTGAATTCTGGATTACACTACGCCCACCTGGACCCAAATCTCAATCATAAAGCTAGGAAAAACGTGCAAGAAAAACATCACGCTTTCCTCCTGTCAATATTTGTAAAATAGCTAACTTCAGAGTCCAAATCAAAACTCAAAAATATCATAACAAATTACATAGAATATTAAAATCTACATAGCCTCTTGACAAGGATAGCCTGATAAATTCAACTGTGATATAAACAGATCACAAAAATTGCAGTGGTAGTGCACGCCTTTAATCCCAGCACTTGGAAGGCAGAGGCAGGTGGATTTCTGAGTTCGAGGCTAGCCTGGTTTACAGCGTGAGTTCCAGGACAGCCAGGGCTACACAGAGAAACCCTGTCTCGGAAAAAAAAAAAAAAAAAAAAAAAATTTTCCAAGAAAAAGTTAGACTTCACTTTATAATTAACCATGAATTTGGGCTAGAATTTTGTCTTGATATCTTCACTACAAAAAAAAAAAAATTGCTAAACCATTTTTTCTTTTTAAAGAATTATTTATTTATTTATGTATATGAGTACACTGTTGGTGTCTTCAGACACACCAGAAGAGGGCATCAAATCCCATTACAGATGGTTGTGAGCCACCATGTGGTTGCTGGGAATTGAACTCAGAACCTCTGGAAGAGCGGTTAGTGCTCTTAACCACTGAGCCATCTCTCTAGCCCCTAAAGAACCACTTTTAAAATACAAAAATATGCTTATCATAAAAAAGTTACACATAAAAGGTAATATTACCAAGAAAATGTTCTCTCTACAATTTACATAGAGGCTGTTGATTTTTTGTTTGTTTTTTTCTTTTTAACCAACTGTATTTTTCTGCTATTTTCCTATGGTTTCTTATTACTATATACTTACCCAAGTGTCCCCTTCCCGGACATAGGGGGACTTGGGGGCTTCTGAGTTGGAGGTGTTGTACGAGGCAGTCCACCCATTTTCATATTCTGGGTACTCACCTAAAAACAAGTTGAAAACAGCACACCTTAACCTCTATGCAGGAAGATTAAGTGGCTTTTGGAAAATAAAGAGGGGAAGGTGTAAAAAAGGAAAACTTAGAGGCCATGCAGTTTGTGTGCAATTCCTACTCTACTACTCTACAGTTGTACTCAAAGGACTCTTCCTAACAGGACTTTTCAAGTTATTTTAAACTTGTATGTGAAAAATGTATTTGCCATTAGGCCATCACACCAACAGATCACTGGTTAGACTATTTGATATTACATTCAGCAAAAATTAAATAGTATAATTATAAAAACTCTAGTGATACCCAAAAACCTCAATTAGAATAAGCCCTTTAATCAATTCTCTAAGAGATTGCTTTCTTTTCTTTAGATAACAAGTATATCATAAACAAAACAAATTTCCAACTAAAGATATGCAACTATGCATATGCTCAGTTATAACTGGAAAATAGAAAATACAGATAAATTGTATGTTATACAAAGAAAAGTCTAGCTCTTTCAACTTGTGAGTCAATCTCACAATTCAGAGTTAATATTTTCCTCATGAGGAAATCACCTACCTGAAAGCTGCTAGAAGCTCAAGGCATCTCCTAAGTATCTGAAACACAATGTTAGGGCTGAGGTAACCCCTTACTGAGAACATAAAAGCCACTGTCATTGTGTGACTTCTAGTGGGAATTAAATACACTCAAGCCCAAACTGAAGGCTAGTTGAGGCGTGAAACAGTGTAACATAGTCAGTCCTAAGTCAGGGATGGACCACAACTGCATTCATAAATCTATTCCCAACTGAAATTCCAAATACAGAAACGATGGGCAATCTGGGTCTAATGACTAAGGAATATGTCAATACTTATAGAGAAAACCTAAAAATCCAGTTATAAGGAGTCAATAAGGAAGACAGTGCAATGCAACTTCACATTGTTTGAGACCAATAGGTTAAGATACTATTCACAAAGTAGATTCATGCATGCTCTTTTTTAAGTCCCTATTACTTTGCATTGCCATCTTCATAACACATTTACAGAATCTCAAATTTCTCATACTATCTTCAGAATTAAAACATACAACATGAAAGAGTAAGATATTGTATCACTGAAGTTGGAACAGATTTATAATTTTAATATATATTAATATACATATATAGCAAAGAAGCCTTAGCTAGCCTGAAACTAACTATATAGATCAGGCTGGTCTTGAACTCACAGAGATCAGCCTGTCTCTGCCTCTCAGGTGTTAGGATTAAAGGCTGCACCGCCACACCTGGCCAATTTTAAAATATAAATTTTGTGAAAACAAATCTTAATTATATCACATAGTACTAAAGCTGTCAAAATTAACTCTAACTTCAGTGGGTTTTTTTTTTTTTTAAGTTCTAAAATAATAATTGTTAATTATCCAAACAGGCAAGAAATAATATATGAAGCAATAAATTCTTCAAATGAATAGCCCAGTGAACAAGTTGTGTGTGATGTTAAAATGATCTTTAATGACAAATGGTACCTTTGAAATGTCATTATTTTTAAAGTAAAGCATTTGTGTGTAATCCTTTTGCTGTTGCTTTTAAACAGTAAACACAAATTATCAAGTCAGAAATAAGTTATCCTTGCTATCTCCCTCTTAATAAACAGAGGGTATGGGAATTTTATCTTTAAAATGTCAGAAGATACTTTCAAAAATATCAATTCACATTTGAAGAAAATTTTGTAAGTAATCTGACAAATCACCACCACAGCTTTTAAAAACTGCATTATCTTGATTTAATGATACCACAAGATTTGAGTCGTAACCAAAGTCCTTTAAGCTCAACCTTAAATAACACAAAACCCAAAGTTACCATAAGTGATGGGGAGAAGTGAACCAAACACTAAACTACATTTCAAATTGCTAGGAACAGGAAGGAGAGGAGCAAGAATAGAAAAGGAATAAAAGAAAATTTTATTCTATACATGGGATAGCTAAGATACTTGAAAATAACTTTTCAACTATAATTTATTTTCAATTTGTACCGTGCTTTTATTTAAATTGCAGTACCTTCTCAAAGCCTTAGAATCTACAAACAAAAAAAGCTCAAAAGGAAAAAAACATAAAGTGGTCTATAAAAGGAATGTAAATATATATACATATGTACATACATGTATATGTATGAGTCATGTTTAAAAGGAGGAACTATCTCTACAAAATTATTTTTAATTTTTTTTAAAAAAGTAGCAGTGTGAAAAGAAACGGTTAGGGGAAGGTGGTGCGTATGACTTTTTCTAGAAAGGTGTAAGCACATGTCTATTCATCCCAGATATGGCATATGATAACAAACTGAAAGGGGGGTTTCATCCAAGTCAGGCTTAATGAGCTGATGAATTTAATTGGAGTTACTTACAGAAGCATGAGTGAGGGATTGCTTACAGGAGCCTGGACAACTTACAGGCAACTACACCATCCACCAAGTGTCCTCAGACATTGTTAAACATTTGCATATCCTTAGGGAGAACAGGGGCCTGCAGAGCTACCTCGTGAACTATCCCTCCAGCTCTCCTCAGCATTCCAAGAGAAATGTCAGTAAACCTAATCTTGTGAAGGTCTCCTATGGATGGATAACCATTAACAGCTCTGAGTCAAGGTGGTAAGAGCCATATGCAATGTTCCACAATAGAATGTTTCAGAAAGAAATCTGAGCTGAGTGGAAACAAAAGGGGCAGGGTGACAGGAGGGAGTCAGAAAAATGGAAAAAACTACAGGCGCATGTCCGTAATTTCAGCACTTGGAAGTTCAGCAAAAGAAGCAGGAGTTCCAGGCCAGCTTCAGCTACACAGGAAGTTCAAAACCAACTTACGCTACATGAGACCCTAAAAAGAAAGGCTCTGGGGCTAGATGTAGAGTTCAGTAGGTGAGTCCATACTTAACATGCTCAAAGCCCTGAGTCTGATAATCTATCTTTTAAAAAATAAATTCAAATACAGAAGGAAGAGTGTAATTACTACAGTAGTACAATCCTTCTCTACAGAACTGCAG
>JADRCH010000006.1:7960124-8026212 GCA_019843965.1 Rhynchomys soricoides | reverse complement strand
TACAGAACCGTAGAGTGTAATTACTACAGTAGTACAATCCTTCTCTATAGAACCGCAGAGTGTAATTACTACAGTAGTACAATCCTTTGGGGTTCTACTGTGAAACTTTCTGGTTCTAAGAGGAAAAAAAAAAAAAAAAAAAACACTGCGGCATCTTCTCCAAGCATAGTTCCTGTGTGATCTTTCTAGGAAGCCCTCAAGGGACCTATCTCTAACATGAAACAGACTTTCAAGGTCAAGAGAGAAACACCACCCGTTCTAGAGAAAGGAAGCACGGGAGAATGGCCTAGGCAATAGGCTAACCATTAAGAGCAAAAGATCTATTTCTGTTTCTTCATTTAATTTTTCTAACACTGTTGACACTTTGTAGGTTAACAGAGCAAGAACCAAATTTGAATGCTGCCTGCTTTTCTTTAAGTCTAGTTCACTGTCATTTGGCCATTTTAAACAGAAGAAACTTTCCACAATTCCACATTTCTGGGTTACCAACAAGGTAAGGGCCTAGAGTCTATTTTCCAGTAACTTTATTTCCTTTGTCAGAGCCACCCGGCATGACCAGGTAAAATTTTTGTGGCCATGGTTAATACTAAGTAATACAGTCATCTTATCTCCTGATTGTCACTGACTACACTGAAGATATGGCAAACTGCAAAGCAACAGAAAAATACATATTTGACTAGAAATCAGAAAACTTGACTAAGAAAGAATAGGAAACACTGCCGGGCAGCAGTGGCGCAGGCAGGCCTCTGGTCCCGGCACACAAGAGACAGAGAGAGGCAGGCGGGTCTCTGAGCTTGAGCCTGGTCTCTACAGAGGAAGTTCCAGGAAAGCAAAAGAAACCCTGCCTTGACAAAATCAAAAGAAAAAAAGAAATGGTAAGACTGATGAAGACCCTCTCAGGGACACTGTATCTGATGGGTTTCATGAATTTCTCAAAATGCTTTTATCATGGATCCTTCACTAAACAGCACCAGTTTTATTTTGGTTGTGTGATTAGTTTATTATTTGGTTTATTATTTGGTTGGTTGATTAGTTTCTACTGAATCAGAGTCTTCCACATTCTCGGCAAGTGTTCTACCACAGTGACTTTATCTCTAGTTCTTAATTTGTATTTCTTAAGCATTATCATGAACTTTGAATGTAGTATATACAAATAATATTCACTTTTAAAAATATGGTGAGATTGTACTGAAATAGATTTTATACAAACATTTTAAAAAGACTAATTCTTTTGTAAAATGTACTGCAACTTAAAAAAGGCATATGACATATTTTTTTGCTTCTCAGCTTTTTAATTAGAAGTCAAAAGATAATGACATACTGTTAACAAACCATATAATTAAGCACACCATTTATAGAATAAAAAGCTATTACACAGGGGGAGGGTTAAATAGAGCATATTAGTTGGCCCTCCAAGCATAACAAAATGTCAACATTTATTTTAAAAAATCTAGCAATTTTATCTCATAACGCTTTATAACACAATTTATATTTCAGTTTCACAAAAGCACCCATTCATTCAGCAAATACTTGAAATACTAACACCTAATGTGTATTTGGTATTGTTCTAGGCACAAAGAACAGGGCAATAAACAAAATGGACAAAAATATCTATCTACCCTTAGGAATCATGAAAACATACAACAAAGTTGTCAGACCTGAATAAATAAATAAATAGAACTAATTTGTTGGTTTTAAAAGGCCAAATGCAAAATATCTCTTTACTCCCCATATGTAATATTCTACATAAGAACATAGAATGGAAATCCAGCCCTGGAATCTCTTACCTTAAATCTAAGCAACCACTTAATGCATAAATGGAGCAAATAAAAGAGGTAAGGAAGAAAAGCATTGAAAGGTTAGTTGGAACTTCAGGATGTGAAGACAAAAGAAAGAAAACAAAGAAAAACAAGTTAAGCAATCAGCATTAACAAAATAATGTTTCAGTAGATTATAGAAAGAGTGGTTAAAGCAGATGTGTCATGGGCAGGAGTTTCGTTGATGATATAAGACACTGTTTTATTCAAAACTTTAATTCCTTTAAAAAGTTCTTCAAATTAGCGAACACTACAGTACAAATAAAAGAGGCTATAGTCCTAAAAGAAAAATATTTTAAGGATTAAAAAATAATTATACAAAAGAATCACCTTTTTATTATATAAACAGGCAAACACAAGTTTTTTATATTGCAAGTATCCTTAGGCATCCAATTCAGGTAGCAGCCTATAACATACTATTAGCAACTGTTAGTCTTCGACAAACTCTCCCCAAGTTAAAACAAATTACAGTTTAATTATCCATTTAGCTACATATCCTATTTTAATATGCTTTAATTAGTCATTAAAATATATAGGAATCAATTATAAAATTAAATATCAAGTTACAGATAATAATTTAAGCCAGGTATAGAGGTACACACCTTTAAACCCAGCACTATGGAGTCAGAGGCAGGCTGATCTCTGTGAGTTCAAGGCCAGCCTGCCCTACACAATGAGTTCCAGGCCAGCCAAGGCCAAAACAGTAAGACTCTATCTTAAAAAAAAAAAAAAAAAATCAAAAACCAAAAATCCCTCTAAAATAAAAGTTGTTTTATAAATTTATACTGCATGTTTTATTTTACACAGACAAACATTATATTAAAATTTACTGATTTCTGGCCAAATTGGTGGTATACATTTTAAATAGGCTTATATTAGAAAAATATCATATACATGAACTATATAGCTTCAAGGTAGGTATAGAATTATTATTACAAGTCATACTTAAGTAATTTTCACAATCAGCACTGAAATATAAATTGTAAATAATGTACTTAGCTGAAGCTCTGAATGGTCTGTTAAATGCAAAAACCACCTCACTAGAAGTAGCCTTTTCCCCAGCTATAGCTAGTAGGTGTTCTGAAGGGCAAGTGCTAGAACATAGCGTTGTGTGTGAGAAAGCTCATGCTCTCTCTACCACTGGGCCACATTCCAACACTACATAGCTTTGATGATGGTACTTCATACACATACTAGATACACAAATGCCATCTAAAAAGATGGCCAAGATATAAAATGTTTAAAGCCACCAGAAATAAATTTACAATTTTTAACTCCACTATTCTCATCCAAAAGGTTGAGATAAAACTATTCTAGAAAAAAGTTCAAATTCCTATTTAGTACCATATGCTGTTCTGAAAACTAATGCCAAAAGTCTGATATATTTTTAAAATAAGAAAGCATTGTAATAATAAGCTGGGTGATTTTTTTCTATCATTACTAAATCATTAAAAGATTAGAACCACTATACTACACGTTAGTTGATCTAGTAAGTGATTAATGAAGCAAATCCCACTGGAAGATAACTGCTTCTGAAAGGTAGTGCTAAAGAAAACCCAGGAGGATACAACAGTAGTCAGCAATCTTCACAACCACAACTATGCCAAGATCTGGTCCTTCAGGAAATTAAACAAACTTTAATTTTCTAGGGTTCCACCAGAGCCTTTAGAAAGCTTGACAGAAACTACACCTACCTTTACGCCATGTCCAATGTCATCTAAAATTGTGTAGTCAATAGGTTTTCGAATATAACGAACTGGCCGCTCAAGGTTGGCTGGCGCAATAATCTTATGGGTCCTTGAAGTGTTTTTATTGGTGGTCAAAATACCAATTTCTCTTCTTGCAACTTTCTCTTTATGAATATCAACTGTCTGCAAGATATAATATAAAGAAGACAACACAAAGATAGATAGCCCTGGTATCCAAATAAATAATAATCAAATGCCTAGAGATTCAACATCCCTTCATACTCATTTCATAAACCACCTTTTCTCTAGACTATTGTCTTTATTCATTTTTAACCTAATGCAAGGGTCACCAAAGCAAGCCTTCAAATATAACCTGGCCCATCACCTGATTTTTACAGCCCATAAGTTAAGAGCAGAACTTAAAGTGTGCATGTATACGTGTTTGCATGTATGCCTGTACAAATATGTGCACACATATAGGTACTAGTGTGTGTTCATGTGGTGGGGGTACACATGTGTATACATATGCTTGTGCATGTGGAAACCAGAGATCAACCTCGAGTGTCATTTTTCATAAGCTGTCTACCTTGTTTATTTCTGAGTCTCCCACTAGGACACAGCTCTTATTATTTGTCTGAGCTGGCAGGCCAACTAGTCCCGGGCATCTGTTGGTTTCTGCATCCCAGTACGGAGATTACAAGTGCACTCTATACCCATCTTTTTACATGGGCTTGGGGACAGAACTCAAGTCCTATGGATGTGCAGCAAACACTGAAGCAACTGACTCACTTCTCCAACCCAGAGTGATCATTTTCTACAGAAAATAAAAATAAGAATAAATAAATATAAATAAAAATAAGAAGCCAGGCATGGTGGTGAATGACTTTAATTCCAGCATTTAAGAGGCCGAGACAGATAGATCTCTTGAGTTTAAGGCCTGTTTGCCTGCTCTACATAGCAAGTTCCAGGACAGCCAGGACTATGTGGAGGGACCCTCTCAAAAAACAAACAGAAAGAAAGAAAAAGAATAGAAAAAAAAGAAAACAGCAGAGAATAGTCTTGTTATATTTTTAAATAACCTATTAGTATAATCTCTAATATTATTTAAATACTACAAAGAAGGGACAAGACTAAAATATAAATATTAAATGTGGGAATCAAGGGCTAGGGTCAGGGAGTACGCCATTTGCCTAACATTTACAAGTCCTGACTGAATTCCCAGTATCCACCTCCTCCCCTCAAAAAAGTCAATCTGACAAGAAGCTTGTTTGCTTCAGTAAGTTGCTTACATGTTATTAACACAGCACTGATCACATATTTCATTAGAATTTATCAAGTGCTCACACATCCACAGTACAAATGATAGTATTTTTTGCTTATATTCTTCAATTATTTATTAACAAATAATACATTTCTCAGGAAACACTAATAAAGCATTTTGCATAAGTTGTAATTTTATAATCTATAAGTAACAAATATCTTTAATGCAATACCACAGAAAGATAAGAATGCAAGTACATAATGGATCTGAGTCACTCGTTACTATGCTGTGATGGGGAGACATAACCTGCAATACTTCCCCACTCTGAAATAAGCCAAACTGTCTAATGTTTCCAAACATCTCCCTGAGGGTAGAACTACCAAGATCAAATACCAAAGATCTAGAAAAACTTCTAGCTTGCTTCTTACATTATTTACTCAAATAACAATTGTGACTGCCTATGCTGGTTAGATTTTATGTAAAATTGACGTAAGCTACAGTCATATGAGAGAAGGCAACCTGAAATGTCTCCATCAGATCGGGCTGCAGCCAAGTCTGTAGGGTATTTTTTAAATTAGTGATTGGTGGGGAGGACCCAGCCTATTGTGGGTGTTGCCATCCCTAGGCTGCTAGACCTGGGTTCTGTAAGAAAGCACTCTAAGGCCTCTGCCTCAGCATCTTCCTCTACTGCAGTATTTGAGTTCTTGCTCTAACTGCCTCCAATGACGAATTGAGATAAAGAAGAATAAGTAAAATAAATCCTTTCCTCCCCAAGTTGCTTTGGGTTGTGTGCTCATTATAGTGGATCCCTAACCAAGACAATGCCTAAGAACAGATATTTAGTGATTAACTACTTAAATGTCTACAATAAGAAAGGTTAAGAAAAATCAAAAAGTATTAAGTGTTGTAGTTGCCCCAGGGTTGCTTGTATTTTGATGCTGATTTCGCTCTCCTGGGAGGGGTTTCAGACAAGGCGTTACATACCCATGTGACTTCTTGTGAACCAATCCCCTAATGAATAAAGGAGCCAATCACTGAGTGAGTAGGAGGGACTTCCAGGTTGGGGGGGGGGAAGAAGGGGGAGGAGAAAGAGAGACAGAGACAGAGACAGACAGGGACAGCGTAAGAACAAGATGTAGCTACTAATGTCTCTTGGTTTCAATGGCGGATCCATCAGGATTCAACTCCCGAGGATTTAGATTTAATTAGGCTTACAAGATTAGGATTTTAGTTGTTGTGCCCAGAGATTGAGTTACCATTGTTTCTGAACTAAGTTTGTGTGGTGTTTTTCTTCTGGCAGCGATTCGGCTGGGTTGCAAAGAGAAAGGTATAGGCAAAGTGCAGGTTTGCCAGATGTGCACCACAGAGGCTATGGAGGTATTGAAGCATGGGGTTGGCATGGTAGCGACCTGACAGTGACCTAGTGAGCTGGGTGAAGAGATCATGGAGCTTGGAGTCAGAGTCTCCACGAGATAAAAGCAAGTCGGCCATTGCCTACCAGGGCACGGCCAGCCAGGCTGCCGGGGCAGATAGCTGACAGTACAGCACAGGAACGTGCCAGTTCGTTTTTTAATATTTCACACAACAATCAAGTTGTATTCTTATTACCTCAGATTGAACTGCATGAATTCTTGTGAGGAGAACCAAATTTAATTTTAGAAAAGTAGTGTGTTTCTATTTCGTGCTTAAATAAAAGCTTGTTGACAAGCACAAAACCTATTTCAGGAATAAGAAAAACATTGGTCCAAAAGATTTTGAGGTTTTCAACAATCACCTACAATCCTACAATCCCAGCACTTAGGAGGTTGGAGACAAGGTTCAAGGACTGCCTTCACTATATACTGAGATCAAGCCAGCTCTGGGACAAGGCATGGAGGCATAGAGGCGAAGGGTCTACGTAAGTTCAAGGCCAACCTGATCTACAAAGCAAGTTCCAGGACAGAGAAAACCTGTCTTGAAAAGCCCACCCCACCCTCCAAAAAGCCCTAAAATGCAACAAATAGCAACACTGATATATATCAAAGTAATATAACATCAACCCACACTTATCAACTTAATCAGTTAGGGGCTGGAACAATGACTCATCAGTTAAGAGTACTGGCTGCTTCCAGAGGACCTAGGATTAATTCCCAGCACCCACATGGCAATTTACAACTGTCTGTAACCCGTTACAGGAAACTGGATATAATATTTTGGTCTCTTTGGGGACTAGGTATGCATGGGTGTATAGACATACAAGCAGACAAAAATCCACACACATAAAGTTTAAAAATATGTTTTAAAGGATAGTGTGAAGTTTATGTAAGGTACTTTTAAATAAAATATGTTGCTACTATGATGTTCTAGATTAAGTGCCCAGCTTTCAGTAACCAACACCTTTGCCCTCTTAATAGGACTCTGAATCTTTGAAGTACAGATTCCACAGTGATTTTGCAAAGAATTTTAGTGGGAAAAAATCCTCATCCTGGAATTCTAAAGTTACAAATTATATGAAAATAAATTCACTTATTTAGAAAGGTATCAACAATAGTACTTATCTATGGCAAGTACTTGCTCAGCTAGTAAACAAAACTAATGCAGTGCCATGCTGTAATTGTACTATTGCTGATACAGACCCTGCTAACTAAAAAGCACACACCAAAGAATACCACCACAATTGTGCAGACGGTAAGTATCTACTCTCTCAGAGTTTCCTACTAAGTGGTTTTTCCATCCTTCTCACTGTTACTGCCAAGATGGTCTTACATGCTCCAGGCTTCCACACATAACAGGTCAGCCACACAATGCCAGGAACAGGTTCCTTTTGCTCTGAAGTAACCATACTGGCTCCCAGGGCTCCTTTAAGCCTGAGTCCCACATCTCCTTCATGAACCCGAGCACATGCTGGGACCCTAACAGATGACAGAGCGGCACTATACGAAATATTTTTGTTTTAGCTTTATCCATACTGTTGCTTCCCATGACCACAGGTAGGTCAGAGTTAACCACGCTGGAGAGCTAACTTAGCAGCTCATCAGTGTGGGAAATGCCTGTAATCAGCGAGTTGATTAAATTTGGTATTTTTTAAAAATGTTTCAATTAACCATTTATTTCTTCAAATTAAAAATATGCTTCAAATATCGATCTTCCATAAATAAATCAGTTATTTAAAAACTTAATAGGTGGCTAGTGAGATGACTCAGCAGGTAAGGGTTCTTGCCACCAACAATGATAACTAAGGTCAGCTCCCAAGACCACATGGTGGAACTCTAGAATCACCTTCCACAAGTTGTCCTGAGCTCAACATGAGCACCTGCACCACACAATAGATAGGATGGATGGATGGATGGATGGATAGATGAATGTTGAGATTAAACATAATGGGTATTTTTACTATTTTCTAACTTATACCCAAATAGGGGAAAGTATTTTAGGAGCAGAATCTAGTAAACTGTAAACTACAGTTACATGCCAAATCTGACCCACCGAGTATTTTATACAGCCCACAAACTAAAAAGAATTTTAACATTTTTTAAAAAGTTGTCAAAAACACAAGAATGCTCACAAGTGCATCCTTGGCAACATACTCAGTAAGACCTTGTCCTTTAAACAAAAACTTAAAAAAGATACATGTTTTTAAAAATAATACAGAGCTAGAGAGATAGCTCAAAGGTTAAGAGCACTGGCTGCTCTTCCAGAGGTCCTGAGTTCAATTCGTAGCAACCACATGGTGGCTCACAACCATCTGTAATGGGATCTGGTGCCCTCTTCTGGTATGAAGGTATACATGCAGGAAAAACATTATATACATAATAAAAATATAAACCTTTAAAAAATTTAAAAATAAAATTAAAAATAGTACAATAAGATTAGGTTTTGTAGCCCACAAAACCTGAAATATTTACCATCTACCTAATATAAAGTCTGCCATTGCTGTTTTGGAATATTTACTAATTAAGTATTTGCTTTCTAAACACAAAACAATTTTTTTTATATATTACAGAAGAGGCTTTTAGGGACTGGAGACAACTTGGTGCTAGAGTACAGACTCAGAATGTAGGATGCCTTAGGCTCCATCCTTGTCACAAAATAATATTCCCCCAGTCTAGAGATCATCAAATAACTTTTATAGTAAACTGGTTGTTTTAAACATAACTGTGAGAAATTTTAGGAGCTATTTGATGGCTCAGTGGTAAAGTGCTTGCTTTAAAAGAAGAGGACTTGAGTTCATGTCCCTAGGACCTTTGTAAAAGTCAAGCACAGTAGTGAACACCTGGAACCTTGGAGCTGGGAAGTCAAAGCAAGATGATCTCTGGGACTCACTGGCCAGACCACGGCCAAACGTGTGAGCTCTAGGTTCATAAGAGAACCTGTCTCAAAAAAAAAAAAAAAAAACATACAAACAAAAAGTATGGGGCTGGAGGGATGGCTCAGCAGTTAAGAGCACTGACTGCTCTTCCAGAGGTTTGAGCTCAAATCCCAGCAACCACATGGTGGCTCACAACCATCTGTAAAGGGATCTGATGCCCTCTTCTATCTTCATGAAGATAAGAGCCACTCATGTACATAAAATACATAATAAATATTTTTTAAAAGGTTCTCAGAAAGTGGTTGTAACCTTAAACCTACATACCCCCACACCCCTGCGTACATGCTCACATACAAATAGAATTTAATTATTGAAGCAAGTTCTACAAAATTCTAAATTTTGAAGCTGCTCTTGAGTCCTACACATTTCCTTTGTCAATCCATGTCTCCAACTCATGCAACGCACTAAGGTGCACTCTGACAAACATAGGATCTACTGTAGAGTTACAGTCCTCGCTCTACAGGCACTGACTCTAGAAAGGCAGCTCTAGATTAAAAGGGTTCGATGCATTCATATGAACTCCGAGGTTTGCCAATTCTGACCTACTAACCCTTCTCAACTTCTCTGCTACTTTCCGCTTACTCTCCTAGCAGCATTATTAAACATCAACGTATAATACGCAAAAGCAGTAGGGCCAGAGGGTGGATCAACTAAGAAAATGCTGGAGTTGTACAAGCGTGAAGAAACGAGCACCAAAGAGCAGCAAGCGTGGCAGTGCACTCCTGAAGTCACAGCATCTGACAGCAGACACGGGGAGATCCCTGACACTTGCTGACTAGCCGGTCTACCCTGCGAGCTCAAGAATCAGTGAGAATGTGCTTAAAAATAAATAAATAAATAAATAAATAATGTTGGAGAACTATTGAGGAAGACATCCAACATTAACCAGTCATGTTAACGTTTTTAAAACTGCATTTCCCAACATGCTTTTTTTTAAAAAAAAAAGAGAGAGAGAGAGAGAGAGAGAGAGAGATAAAAGTCTTGTTCTGCAGCACAGACCAAATCTGAATGCATAACCTTCCTGCCTCAGCCTCTTCAGGGATCATACTACAGGTATTTACCACTGTTCCCAGGAACAAGATTACTTTAAACGGACTTAAAACATAAAAATGATGGTGAAAGCTACACCAACAGGCAGTCATTGAGAATTTATATAAAGAGAGTCTAACAACAGGACATATGTGTTTTAAAGCTGAGGACTATGAAAGCTATACCAAGAGTCAGCCATTGAAAACTTCTATAGATTCTAACTACGTGAGATTATGTGTTTCAATGCTAAAAGAGCAAAATCTCAAATTCTACACCTATTATGATCACAGATACATATTTTTTTAAGATTTATTTATTTCATGTATATGAGCACACTGTCGCTGTCTTCAGACACACCAGAAGAGGGCACTGGATCCCATTAGAGATGGTTGTGAGCCACCATGAGGCTGCTGGGAAAGAGCAGAAAGTGCTCTTAATCTCTGAGCCATCTCTCCAGCCCTACAAACTATGAGAAAGTGGACTATAAGCAAAGAGGGGAAAGTGAAAAGCCTGGGCAATAGTAAAAAGCTTGTTTTTTCCACTTCCTTACTCTATTTTCATAAAGATGGCTTTTGTTTTATATAACAAGTTCAAGCTTCATTGTAAAGAACTTGCATATTGAAATCTGCAGTGACACTAGCCAGACCCAAAGTGTATACAATTCACTGGGTAGCTGTGTAGTTAGAACAGCCATGGAGTTTGCTTTAAATTTTACACTTGCACTATTAGTGCCATTTCTATGTACTTATCCAACACACACACACACACACACACACCAACGTTAAAAAGCTAAAGTTTGAAGTACAGTTGCCTGCACAGATCTTTCATGACTCACGTGTCCTCTGCACCCCATCCTTCCTTACCCCCAATACTACCCTCTCTTGTTCTCCTTATTTAACACTTAAAGTCTCATGGAAAGATATTTTTATAAGGTTTGCTAGTCTCCTAAACTTTCCCATTTTGCAAGTATGGCTGGTAGGTACCATTCCAGTAAACATAAAACCTGGGCTAAGTGGGAGTTTAGCTCAGTAAGAGTAGTTGCCCAGTATACATAAAGCTCCAAGTTCAATTCTAACTCCACTGTGGTGGTTTGAATAAAAATAGCTCTCATAGGCACATAGATTTAAATATATATTTGAAAGTAGAGCGTGGTGCCACTTTACATGATTAGGAGGTGTGGCCTTATTGGAGGAAGTATGCCACTGGGGGTGGGCTTTGGGGTTTCAAAATGTTCAAGCCAGCCCCAGAAGACTTTATGCCTGCTGCCTATGGATCTGCTTACAGAGCTCACAGCTACTGCCCGGCGCTATGTCTGACTGATTGCCACCATACCTCCCACCATGGTGATAATGGACTAAACCTCTAAACTGTAAACCCCAATCAAATGCTTCCCCTTATAAGAATTGCTGTGCTAACCATGAGACACCATTCTCTTCACAGCAATTAAAACACTGACTAAATCACCAAGGGGGGGAAGGGGATAAAAAGCCTACTAATAGAAGAAAAAATTTAATTAGCCACCAAGATATCAAGTCATTATTTTTAAAGCAATAAAGACACAAAAAATTATATATATATGGTGGTGGTGCACTTCTTTTTAATCCCAGCACTCAGGACATAGAGGCAAGTGGATCTCTGTGAGTCCAAGGCAAGCCTGATCTATAGAGTGAGTTCTAGGCCAGCCAGAGTGACACAAAACTCTGTCTCAAAACCAAAACCCTGTCTCAAAAAACCAAAAATAAAATAAAATACCAAGATAAATTTTCACTTAGGAGTGATTATGTTACTGTGGCAACCGAGTTTTAATAAAATCCATCAAAATTTACTTTTCTATCAAACTATAAAGATAATAACATCACATTGGGATGAAAAGTGAGTAAGTAAAACAATAAATAAATAAAACTCAATTAAAAAAAGAAAATAACGCCGGGCAGTGGTGGTGCACGCCTTTAATCCCAGCACTTGGGAGGCAGAGGCAGGTGGATTTCTGAGTTAGAGGCCAGCCTGGTCTACAGAGTGAGTTCCAGGACAGCCAGGGCTACACAGAGAAACCCTGTCTTGAAACCCCCCCCCCCAAAAAAAGAAAAGAACATCACAGAAAGAACCATAAACCATGCAATACTAAGTATATTTTCCAAATACATGCGCATTAACCTGCATAACAACAGCAGTCAACAGGCTGTGTGTTGCTCATAGACAAATTTAACATGGTCTCACTTGTGATATATGGTTGATTGAAGATTCCATCCTCCGTAACTGCGATGCCTGGATATCCAGCATCTGTAGGACATTGTTGGCCAAGGTGTTTATCAGATACGCAACACTTGCTAAGGATTGAGTGGTATAGGCTTTGGTTTCTTCTAGGGCTCGCTGCTTATCTGGTGACTGTAGGGGAGGAAAACAGTGACCATCAATTTAAGATAATTAATTTCTAGAGAACTTAGTCATTTAAACCCTTCTGTTACTGAACCTACAGCAAGCTAAAAATATTCTGAAAACCATCATTGTTATGCAACTCCAAAACTAAATGATTCAATGAATTCACTGATATTTTCAAGGTAACTATATGTTTTTATATAAGTACAAATAAAGTTCTGAAGCTATTATTTAAAATCTGAGTTCCAGTGTATACTTTGTGCAATGACAGCATATACACATCTTCCCAATTTAACTACTTAGGCAACATTAATATTAATGTACAATTCTTATTCTACTTTCTCTTGATTTCCTTTCATTCTCACACATAAAATATGTCTGATCAAAGTATTAATAATGATAAATAAAATAGCTGATAATAAAAATAATTATAAAATTGAAATGTAAGGCTACTCTGTTCTCATGTAATTTAAGTGACAGCCTTATGGGGCTGAAATTGCCAATGTCAGCCCTTCCTTAGCAGTCAGCAGTGCCTATCTCACAACTTCCACAACCCAGAAGCCTTATTTGGAAAACAGGGACCATGCAGCAAGAAGTAACCAAATGATTATTTTTCAGGTTACAATGCAGAGTAATAGTAGTGATATATTTTATTTTGCCAACTGCCACCTATAGAAAGATTCTGTGGTTCATGATAAAGCTAATCCTAGTTTCTGATTCAGAAACCCTGTATGTTAGTGCCATCACTCATATAAACTACAATAGTCACTGTTTCTCAATTACAAAGTAGAGAGGGTACATCCCTGATTCAATCATTCCAAGAAAAAGTGAACAGAAAATGAAAACACTGAATGTGAAGTCACTTTCTAAAGCATAAATCCCTGTATAGAGCTGCCACTGCTCAACTGCTGTCATTGCTCAAAGTATGCATCAGAATGCAGTGATAGGAGTTACCAGAAGTCTACTACAGGCCCAGTCGCCTCTCTCCTTCAGTCTACAACATATAGATACAAATTTCTCCAAGGATTGAAAAGAAAAAAAAGTCTTTAGAATAAGTAATTTTAAAAATAACCAAATTAACACCATATTACCATAAAAAGAGTTAAAGAAAAAAAAGAAGAAATCCAAGTAAATCAAAGATGAAAAAGACAAATTATAACTGATAATTACCACAGAAATGCAAAAGCTCCCTAGGAGCTATTATAAACAACTATATGCCAATAAATTTAAAAACCTAGAACCAGATTTCTGGGTACGAACAGCCCCCACCAAAACAGAAGCAGGAAGATACACATAACTTTAACCTACCAAAAACAAGCAGTAAGATTGAGTCAGTAACTCAGATTGTCCAAATAATAAAATAAAATAATAATAGCACTAGGTGGTTGCACTGATGAATTTTACCAAACTTTCAAAGACAAAATAATGACAAGCCATGTATCATATACACACCTAGTACTTGGGAGGCTAAGGCAGTAAGATTTCAAGTTCAAGGCAAGCCCAGGCCACAGCATCAGATTGCTTATCCAAACACAACAAAGCCAATGCTAATTCTCTTCAAACAGTTCCAAAGCACAGGAAGGAAGTCAACTCCCCAGACACAACACAAAACATCTACAGGCTGATATCCCTATAAATGTAAAATTTTTCAACAAAATACTAAGTCAAATAACAAGAGCATGATCATATGAGACTCTACAGATGCAAGAATAAGTCAGCATAAAAATTAGTAAATAAAATACATCAACAAAGTGAAGGCTAAAAGAATGTGCAATCATCTCCACAGATATTTTAAAAAGCGTTTGATAAAATCTCTTTGTGGTGATTTGAATGAAAATGGCCTCCATAGACTCATACATAGGGAGGTGTGGTCTTGTTGAGTAGGTGTGGCCTTGTTGGAGGAACTGTGTCACTGGGGTATCAAAGGTATCAGACAGGCTCAAAGGCTCACCCTAACTTCCTGATCTTACAGAATCAGACGCAGAACTCTCAAATACTTCTCCAGCACCACTCCGGCCTGAGTGCCTCCATGCCTCCTGCCATGACAATAATGGACTAAACCTCTGTAAGCCAGAACCAATTAAATACTTTCCTTTATAAGAGTTGCCATGGCCATGGTATCTCTTCACAGTAATAGACATCCGAAGATACCTGTCGTAGTCAGGGTTTCTATTCCCGCACAAACATCATGACCAAGAAGCAAGTTGGGGAGGAAAGGGTTTATTGAGCTTACACTTCCACGCTGCTGTTCATCACCAGAGGAAGTCAGGACTGGAACTAAGCAGGTCAAGAAGCAGGATCTGATGCAGAGGCAATGAAGGGATGCTCCTTACTGGCTTGCTTCTTCCCCTGGCTTGCTCAACTGGCTTTCTTATAGAGCCTAAGACTACCAGCCCAAAGATGGTACCACCCACAAGGGGCCCTCCCCCCCTTGATCACTAATTGAGAAAATGCCTTACTGCTGGATCTCATAGAGGCATTTTCTCAACTGAAACTCCTTTCTCCAGCTTGTGTCAAGTTGACACACAAAACTAGTCAGTACAATACCCTTCATGACTTAAAAAAAAACCTACAAAGATGTAGGTATAGAAGAGATGTATAGAAGACATGTTAAGCAATGGTGGCCCACACCTTCAACCTTCAACCTTTTTTTTTTTTTTTTTTTTTTTTTTGGTTTTTCGAGACAGGGTTTCTCTGTGTAGCCCTGGCTGTCCTGGAACTAACTCTGTAGACCAGGCTGGCCTCGAACTCAGAAATCCACCTGCCTCCACCTCCCAAGTGCTGGGATTAAAGGCGTGTGCCACCACTGTCCTGCTAATCTTTAATCTTGAAAAAACAAAAACAGAAGAAAAATTGTACTTCAAAACAGTAAGTACTGCAGAAAATGACAATCCCCACAATCTACATTATGCTCTGATTGGTTTTTGTGTATTGTTTTGGATTCCCTATAAAATTTAATAGTAGTCTAGTTCTGTGGAAAATGCCATTGGTATTTTATAGGAATTGCATTAAACCTGTAGTTTGCTTTGAATAGAGTGGACATTTTTGCAAAATTCTATCTCCAGAACTCACTGGCCAAAGCCTAGACTAAAAGGTGAACTTATGTTTCAATGAGAATATCCTGTCTCAAATCAAAAGGTGGAGATCAAAAGAGGAAGATATACAACCCCTTCCACCATCGTCCCATATGTACACACACAAGCAAGTACTTCCAAACTCACATGCATGCACCACACACGTACACATAACACAAACATATGTACACCACACATATTTACCCAGCACACATACACAAGTATACACAAACCACACAAACACACAATTTCCACACATATATACAATATACCAGACATACACACTACACATGAAAAGCACACACATATATTTATGCATATACCACACATGCACAAAACACACACACCACTATAAACACAACACACATATATAGAGCACATACACATATATGTACACCACACATACACACCACACACACACACATACATACAGCACATGCACAAAAATACAAACAAAAAAATCAATTTTTTTATTTTAAAATTAAAAACGAAGCTAGGTGTAGTACATATGCCTTTAGTCCCAGAATTCGGGAGGCAGAGGCAGGTAGATCTCTGTGAGTTCAAGGCCAGCCTGGTTTACATAGCAAGTTTCAGAAGAGCCAAAGCTACAGAGAGGCAGAGGAAGGAGAAGGGGAAAGGGAAGGAAAGAAAAAGATTATTTTGAGGGAACGAATATGAAAGTCAGAAGACACCTTGTGGTAGTCAATTCTCTCTTTCCACTATGTAGGTCCTAGGGAGCAAGATTAGATCATCAAGCTTGGTGCAAATGCTTTTACCCTCTGACCTGGACCCTTCCTCAGCTATCACTTCCAAGCACCGAATTTAAAATATTTTATCCTTAAAATTCTCCCAATACACATTTCTGTTTACATGGAATATGACCCTTGTACATACAGCTTCTCAATGTATCTATAGCTCATTATCACCTTCCTTTAACGTTATCTTGAACATGTGCTAACAAGTCACTATTCTCTCATGTTGGATACTGCCCTAGTCTCTACATCATACCTATCCACTTGCCAAAACACTTGCCTTCTGTCTATGGTTTTCTTTGGAGGCATACTGGCCACATACCTACTTATTATCGCTTACCTATGTTTCCAAGACAGACCATAGAGTCTTAAACATGGTCCAAAAATTTCATCTTTCTAAATCAGCTGAAACCTTCCTATCTTCCTCTTACCTGCTTAAATGTAAACAGACTCCTCTATTTGCCATCCACAGCCTTCTCTAATAAGGCATGCAAGTTACTTCTCATTCAACCTTACCAGGGCTTCACTTACAGAAAAATTAGTTTTATGGTTCTCAAAATATGGATCATAGTTTCCTTCCCTTGTGTTCTTCACCTATAATAGTTTTTTACCAATAACCTATGCCCTGCATTAATTTCTAGGACAACTTTCCTGATTGGCACTTAGCAACCTCCCCAGCCACTTATTACAGGCCTACATAACACAGCAATGCATGCATCTTTCACTGCCCAAACTCACGTTATCCATATGGTAAGCCTCTTGAAACAGGTGGTAACATATATTTGAAGATTATATGTGAATCACCATTACTTCTTTTCTATTACCTTTTTTTCTGTTTTGTTGTTGTTGCTATTTATGTAATGGGAATCAAACTCACATGTTAAATATGTACTGAACTGCTGTGCTCACCCCAAGCCTCACAAAGTATCTCTTTAATGGATAATGTGTAAATTTCATTTTCTACCATCCTAATGGTTTAATTACATTATTTTTCTTCTGCATTTATAAAAATTGTATTCTTTCTGTGTTGTTAAGATATGTTTTCTCCAAATCAACGTTTTTAGAGCCTAAAAAAGGACATCCACAAAAATGAAGCATTTAACCCAGCCTTTCAAGACCTGACTTCACAAGGCATTCTCCTTCCAGTCATAAGGGGAGCCAACCCCTAAGAAAGGGGAACTGGACACAAGCTGGGTGTTCACTGACCCTCCCAGCTAAACAGACGCCAGCTCAGAGCTCAGCCCAGCAGGAGCTCACATGGCCTATTTCCATCACCTAATGAGAGAGAGACAGAAAACTATATCCCCAGAAGCTCTGACACCATCCAAATGACTTACTGTGTACTGAATAAGGAGAAAATTAAACTTGCATTTCAATCTGATGTGTTTCTAGAGCAACAGCAAGTCCACATAAGAACCGTGCACATCCTGTGAAGGCACTTGACTGCAGTATTTCTAACACTTGTCTCTTACTGTTATTTACCTCACTCTTTTGCTTCTACTAAATAGCACCACAGATTTGCTCCAAAAACAGGGTGTAGATGACCCAAAAGGTATAGGAAAATAGTATTTTAAAAGCAACAGTAAAATACACTGTATTCTCCTCTGCACTCGATGTCCTTTAAGATGGCTCAGCAGGTAAAGAAAGGCACTTGCTATCAAGTCTGATCACCTGAGTCTCAGGAAATCTGAAACATACAAAACTCATAAGGCCTCTCCACAAGAGTCCACAAGAGAGCCCTAAGAATGCAGATGCCATGAATCAACACCCAGGCAGGGGTGGAGTTGTAGCTGATGCAACTGCCCATGAGCCATCTCTGCTCCTTTAAGTGACCCCTCATTCAAATTCTTGTTACAGCTACTAAAATAAATAAGTAAAAACAAGGAGGTTGGAAAAATGGCTCAGTGGTTAAGGACACTTGTTGCTCTTACAGCAAAGTCAACTTTGGTTCCCAGAGCCTACCATAAGCATCTCACAAGTCCCTATAGCTCCAACTTCAGAGGATCCAAGGCCCTCTTCTGGCATCCACAGGCACTACACTCAAGTGTACACACACACACACACACACACACACACACACACACACACACACAAATTTTAAAGATGATAATTCAGTAAAGTAGCAGGATTAACAAAATTAACAAAAGATTAGTAGCCTTCCTGTATACAAATGACAGACTGAGAAAGAAACCAGGGAAACAATACCTTTCACAATAACTGTGATGGCTATTCCTTGCTGTCAACTTGGCTACATCTGGAATGAACTACAATCCAGAAATGATTCTATAAAAGATTATTTTTGCTTGGGTGAATCCACTTCTATCCCAGACCTTTGAGGTAGAAAGACACAAACTTTTGATCTGGATCTTGAGGCAGGATGACATTAATCTGGGTCACACCTTCTGCTGGAAGCCTATATAAGGACATGGAGAAGGAAGATTTTGCTCTTTACCCACTTGCTCTGGCCTTGCTAGCAAGTCTACTCCTTCACTGACATTAGAGACTACTTCTTCAGAATTCCAGCATCTACTGAGGACCATATGAGACATCCAGCCTTGTGGACTGAGCAACTTGTGGATTCTTGGCCTTCCCATTCATAGCCCACTATTGCTGGATGAGTTAGACCATAGCTTGTAAGTGATTCTAATATATTCACTTCAGAAGTTCTTCTACTCTAGAGACCTTGATCACAATAGCCTTTAATTTTTTTTTTCTTTTGGAATAACTAACAAAGTGAAAGACGTGTATAATAAAAACTTAAGAAGTCATCAAAAGATAGAAAGATGTCCCATGCTTATGGTTGGTAGGGTTAATATTGTGATAATGGTCATTCTACCAAAAACAATCTATAAATTGAAATGCAATCTGCCATCAAAATTCCAACACAATTCTTTATAAAAATTAAAAAAATAATCTTAAACTTCATACAGAAACACACACACACACACACACACACACACAAAACAGGATAGCTAATAGTAAAACAAAAAAAATGGTTGGTCACCATTACTAATTTTAAACTACACTGCAAGGCTATAGTAATTTAAAAACAAAAACAGTATGGTATTGCCATAAAAACAGATACATTGCTCTACTGAATAGAATTGAAGACAGGGACATAAGTCTACATACCTACTGATACCTAATTTTTTTTTAAAACAAATAAACTGAAAATACACACTGAAGAAGAAACAACATCATAAAATGAAGCTAGTCAAACTGCATAGGTGCATGTGAACGAATTAAAATAGATCCTTCTCTCACCCTGCACAAAATTCAACTCTTATTTTTGTGTCAACTTGATACAAGCTAGAGTCATCAGAAAGGAAAGTACCTCTGTTAAGACTACGACCATGAGATCCAGTTATAGGGCATTTTCTCAGTCAGTGATCAGTGGGGGAGGGACCAGCCCATTGTGGGTGGGGCCACCCCTGGGCTGATAGTCCTGGGTTATAAGAAAGCAGGCTGAGCAAGTCATGAGGAGCAAGCCAGTAAGCAGCACATCTCCATGGTCTCCTGCATAGACTCTACATCAGCTCCTGCTTCCAGGTTCCTCCCCTGTTTGAGTTTCTGCCCTGACTTCTTTGGTGATACAATGTTTGTGAAAGTATAAGCTGAATAAAGCCTTTCGTCAGACTTGCTTTTTGTTCATGGTGTTTCACTGCAACAATAGAAACTCTAACTAAGACAGAAGCCACAGACAAAAGGACACATAGACTAAGCAACTCTACAAACACACTGTGAATGTAGGACTGCAGGAAAGGACTTTTTAATAGGTGTAACATCTTTCTGAAAAGTTGAAAAGTGTTCTGAAATAAAACTTGGTAATGGTCAAACAACTCTGGAAACACATACATACATCAGAACCCCACTAAATTTTACCCCTACAATGATTAAAACTGTATTTAAAAGCTTCCAAAAGTAACAGTCAATGTGATGGCTGGTGGTGGCCCTTTAATCCCAGTACTCAAGAGGCAGAGGTAGGCACCCTTCCAAGAGTTTGAGGACAGCTCAGTCTATAGAATGAGTTCCAGACTAGTTGGGTCTATATAATAAGGCTCTATGTCATAAAAATAAAAATAATTAAAATCAGTTAAAAGTCAGTGAAATAGGATCTTTATAAACAGCAAAAATAACAATAGCTATCACTGTTGGAGGGATAAAGACGGAACAGACTTGATTTAACGTACGCAGCAACATGTGAAAAAGTAACTTCAAATAACCAACCAGAGAGCTGTTACTCTACTAACAGTCGTTGCCTGGCATGGTAGCTAATTACTTAGGAGGTTGAAGTGAGGTAGCTTGAGCCTATGAGACAAGGGAGGGAGGACCCACAAACCCTAGATCAAAAACAGAACAAAACAAAAATATACATAGAGCAGTGGTTCTCTACCTGTGAGTCACCACCCCTTTAGGGGTCAAATGACCCTTTCACAGGGGTCACATATCAGATACCCTTGCATATCGATATTTACAATTCATAACAATAGAATTTTTTTTCTTTTTTGTTTTTTTTTTGGGGGGGGTGTTAAAGATTTATTTATTTCATGTATATGAACACACTGTAGCTGTCTTCAGACACACCAGAAGAGGGCATCGGATCCCATTACAGATGGCTGTGAGCCACCGTGTGGTTGCTGGGAATTGAACTCAGGACCTCGGAAAGAGCAAGCAGCCAGTGCTCTTAACCACTGAGCCATCTCTCCAGCCCTCTGTTTTGTTTTGTTTTGTCTGTCCTGGAACTCACTCTGCAGACCAGGCTGGCCTTGAACTGGAAGAGATCTGCCTGCCCCTGCCTCCCAAGTGCTGGGATTAAAGGTGTGTGCTACCACTGCCCAGCTCCAACGAAATAAATCTAAGGTTGGGGTCACGCAACATGAGTAACCGTATTAAAGGGTCACAGCATTAGGAAGGTTGAGCATCACTGACATAAAGACTCACCCTAATGTGGGCAACCTAAGTTTAAGGAAGTCCGAGGGCTATTTGCCTACTGCCTTCTCCCCATCCCATCCGACTCCTGCTACACTGTTCCTAACAGTGCTGCCGCTCTTCTCTAACATCAAAACACAACCTATTCAGCCACCTTTCAACATGCTCCGTGTGGACTGAAGACTCTAACTCTCCAGTATACTCCTGACCGCTGCTGTACTATGATCACATAAGCCAGACTATTTATCCCCTCTAATAATGATTCATTCTATTGGTTCTGGCAACATTAAATTTATATATAGATTTTATTATTTATACATTAAGTTCATAATCATATCTATTAAAATATTACAACTGTACATATGTAGGGATAGTAAAAACAGAAACATGACCCCATCACCATGGAATTTTAAAAGAACTAGAAACACTGTACATTTATTGTCAGTGACTTCCAACTTCCTTTCAAAAAAAGAAGTTGTCTGTGTAAACATTCTTTTTTTTTTTCTTTTTTTTGTATCTTAAAGAATTAAAATCCTTTTGATAAAACTAGCTCACTCTTCTAGACTAGGGACAAGTTTCTGAAGAGGAACCAATGATTGGCACCATCTCCTGACAGGAGTCTTGCAGTAACAGATGCTAGAAAAGGCTGGTACCCTTTGTTGACTTCCCCTATTAATGTAGGTTCTTCATGTTCCTAATAGTATATTTCTTTGCCTCTATTTAAAGTCATCAATAGAAAAGTAAATGAAGAGAAATAACAGTATGAAAAGCAAAAGCACAAATCCCATGTTATATTTAGTTCAACCTCATTAATTCAAAATTTATAACAAAGGCTCTTCATAAGAAATCAAAACCATAACAAACTAAGCTGTTGGTCCATGAGTTAGTTACCACTGAATTCCCAGCATAGAAAGCTATTTAATGAAGTTTTCAAATGTAAGAACAACATAATAAAGGTGCACCAAGATCATTTTTAAAAAATCAAAAACAGAACAAACAAAACACTATAATTCCTCTCCACAGAACTTAAAGGTAACTGAGCTTACTTACCTAATTTTGTAAAACAGAAATGTATCCCTTGTTAGCTTCCAGGGAGCTGTAGATAACATAAACACAGCCTTGCTTTAACTAACATAAATGAACTGAATTGATTCTAAAACAGTTCCACGGACCATGTCGATGATGAATATTTGGAGAAATATATTTACCAACTTTCTTTTTTGTTAGCATAAATCTATACACTATTCTAATTTGTAAAACTAGTTAATTTCACTCCTCTAGGAATTTTTCCACTGTTGGCTAGGAAAGACTTAATTTATTGATTTAACAAATACTTAATTCTGTGGCAGGCACTATTCCAGGTACTGGAAATAAACAAAATACAAAAAAATAAATAAATAAATCCCTGCCCTCACTGACAGGAAGGAAAGCAGAAAAATAAATATTTTCTGTAACAAGCATTTCTGCAGACTGCAGAAAAATAAATAAAATGCGAAGAGAAAAGTACAGGCAAAGGGGAAGTAAGCAAGGAAGTGGCAAGTGAGCCAGTCAGGAAACTATCCAGAGGACACAACAAAGCACAAAGCAAAAGGCTTTGAGGCAGAAAGTATTCCTACCTGGTATGGGGTGGGCAGAGCCAGAAACAAGGAATATGGCTCCATCAGTAAAGTGTCACACACGTGGGAGGACCTGGACCAGAACCACAGAACATGCTGGGCATAGTGGCATGGGTTTATAAACCCCAGCACTGGAGGGTGGAAACAGGTGAAGTTTGCTGAACAACTGCCCAATCCTAATTGGTAAACCAAGACCAAAGAGAAATGAACTCAGACAACAAGGTAGACAAGCTCTGTAGTAATGATACTAGAAGCTGACCTCCAGCATACATGGGCATGCACTCACATACACTAAAGTAGCTAGCATATACTGAATAAAGGACTGGAAAGGTATAAGAGAAGATGAGTAAAGACTAGAAGCCACATCATTTGTGATTTATGGGCAATTTTTTTCTTTTAAAGTATCTTTTTCTTTTTCTTTTTTTAAAGATTTATTTATTTATTTTATGAATATGAGTACACCGTAGCTGTCCTCAGACACACCAGAAGAGGGCACCGGATCCCATTACAGATGGTTGTGAGCCACCATGTGGTTGCTGGGAATTGAACTCAAGACCTCTGGAAGAGCAGTCAGTGCTCTTAACCACTGAGCCATCTCTCCAGCCCTGAAGTATCTTTTTCGAAGTGAGTTTCTGGTTGAGTCGTGTGATGCAGACTCACTTGGTGAGGTCACGTCATGTGGTATTTTGCTGAGGCAAGACCCATGGAGGACACCTGTGTTTAGAGGGAGTATAAATAGGACTCAATGGATAGTGACAGAGCACTTGCATAGCTAGCTTTCCAACGCTCCATTGGGCTTCATCTTCATTGATCTTCGCTTCGTTGAAAGAGGCACAGCAAAGAACTTCTCGTGGCATCCTGGTCCTGGTCGCTCCCCCCTGACTTGTGCTGATTTGGCCCAGGCCTGGCAGTTTCTGCTGGATTGGGCCACTGCTGCTAATTCCTGTTTGGTGTCCTGACACTACTGAACTGGACTGCTGGTATCCTGACAGAGAGTGGAACTGCTTCTAAACAGGTCCACATCCCCTTGTCCTATTTGCCATCTTTTCTCCCCTACCCTTGGACAGTGGGATAGAAAATAAGTAGTAGCATTTGAGAACCCTCATTAAAAGTAATTTTTAAAAGTCTAATAAGCCTACACTTTTTCAGCTTCACTGACATATAATTGACAAATAAAGGTTGTATATACTTTTAAAAGTACACAGTTTCAAAGTACAAAGTACATCAACAGTTCACTGTTTGCATAGGTAGGGATCTGGAAGTCTATCCTCACCAACAGACCTGCACAGATAGACCAACATAATGTGATCAACAGACAATAAATGACTATCGCAAACTAATCCACATACCCGTCATATCACAAAAGCCTTTGGAGAAGGCACTTAAGATCTCGTCTTGATCAATTCGAACCATACTGTTTATCATAAACTATAGTCCTGTACTCATAATGTAGTATATCAGACATCCCAGATTCACTTGATAAATTTATGTCCTCTGATCACACCACCAACAGCGGCCACCACTCCTCTCTGCTTCAGAATTTGACTTCTTTTTTTTAAACAGTAAGATGCCACATTTGCCAGGCAGTGGTGACACATCTTTAATCCTAGCAAGTGGAAGAAGGCACAGGCAAATGGATCTCTTGAATTCAAGGCCAGTCTGGTCTACAGAGTGAGTTCCAGGATAGCCAGGGCTACACAGAAAAACAAACAAAAAAGACAGCATTTGTCTGTGTTTGCACCTTATTTTAGTTAGTATAATGTTCTCAGGGTTCACCCATATTGCTCCATATGCCAGGTTTTTCTTTGTTACTGAATAATATTCCGTGTGTGTGTGTATGTGTGTGTGTGTGTGTGTACATACATATATATAATATTTTTATCCACTCATTTGTTGAACACGTTTCTACATCTAGGCCATTAAGCCATTGAAAATAATGCTAAAATGGACATTTGAGTGCAGACAGGTTTTGAAAATAGTTTCATTTATCATATGTAGATCTAGAAGTACAATATATACCCAAAGGTGGGATTGCTAGATCACAACATTGCTAACGCTGTTTTTTTGGGTTTTTTTTCCTGAAAAGACTTCCATGACATCTTCTATAATGGCTTTAACAACTCACAGAACCACACCAAGAACTCCCTTTCTCCACATCTTGCTGGCACTAACCTCCTCTTTATGACACCATTCTAGTAAATGAAGCAAAGCTCACTGTGCTTTCGGTTTTCATTTCCCTAGTAGGATACCTTCCACATACCTGTTCATTTGTCTGTCTTAATAACTGCCTATTCAAGTCTATAATAGTTAGTAACATTAACCATACATTGAAAGAACCTAAAATCACCTGGTATACAGGCTTCTGGGAAGTCCTGTGAGGGGTGATTACATTAGTGTGAGCATGTGCACCTTGACGGTGGGAACACTATTCCCTGGGCAGGGATTCCTTGTCAGCAGCATGAATTGGAGGCAGTATGCTGAGGAGTACAATGTGTGTTCGTATTCACATGTCCCTGCCTCCCAAGTGCTGGGAAGAACAGCAGGTGCCACCATACACAGTTCTATGCCCATTTGAAAATGTATTTATTCATGTGTTTTATGTAAGAGTACTGTCTTTATATGCACATCAGAACAGGCAATCAGATCCTATTATCGATGATTTGTGAGCTTCCATGTGGTTGCAGGGAATTGAACTCAGGACCTCTGGAAGAGCAGTCTTGAGACATCTCTCCAGCCCATTTTGAAAATATGTATTTGTTTTTATGTGCATTGGTATTTTGCCTATACGTCTTTGTGTAAGATCACCTGAAAATGGAGTTACAGACAGTTGTGAGCTGCCATGTGAGTACTGGGAATTAAACCTGGTCCTCTGTACTCTTAACTGCTGAGCTATCCCTCCAGCTTGTGCCCATTTTTTAAATTTGGTTTAGGGTTTAAGCTATTATGTTTTCTGCATTATTTGCATTTTTAGTTTGATGCACTGTTCTTATTTATACTTATTTCTGTTACCTATACCTTGGTGTTCTATCCAAATAAAATATTACCACCAATACCAACCAGTGTGAAAGAGCTTTCCCCATCATCTTCTAGTAAGTTTTTAATTGCAGTTCTTATATTTGATTACGTCTTTAACCTACTTCAAGTTAATTTTTCAATTTATTGTATGTGAATGTGTATGTATGTGTGTGTAAGTGCGTGTGTGTATGACATGTAGGCATGCATGCCCAGTACATGTGTATAATTAGGATAACATGGTCAGCTCTCTCCTACCACTTTTATGTGTGTTCTGGGAATCAAACTTAGATTACTAGGTATGCACAGCAAGCACCTTCTGCACTGAGCCAGCTCACTAGGTCCTCAAGTTAATTTTTGTGTTTAGAATATAGAGTCCAATCTCATTACTTTACATATAAACACAATTTTCCCAATAAATTGAAGAAATTATCTTTTCCCTGCTGTATAGTCTTATTATCTATCAAAGAGTAGTCAAATAAATATTTCTGAGTTCTCTATTCTGCTCTGTTATCCTGGGACTATTTTATGCTGGTACCATGCCATTTTGGTTACAAGCGCTTTGTAATATAGCTTGAGATAATAGAGTGTGAGGCCTCCAATTTTGTTGATCTCAAGATGGTGGTGAGTATCCAGTCTCTGAGGTTCTATATAAATTTGGATTTTCTAATTTTTGTGAAAATTTCTATTGGAATTTTTTATGACAGTGATTACAATGCATGAGGGGCTGAAGAAAATGCTTCCGTGCTTAAAAGTACTGGCTGCTCTTGCAGAGGACCAGTATTCAATTCCCAGCGCTGGTTAAAAATCATCATCTGTAACTCCAGCTCCAGAGGATCTGATGCCCTTTTATGGCCTCCATGAGTACTGGCGTATATGTGGTGCACAGACATGCATACAGGCAAAACATCCATAAAAACAAAATTAAATTAAGTAAAATAAAATTTAAAACTATGAGATGGAACTCTTGGTTCTAATAATAAAGAAAATGTTCAGCTTTTCCTGGTTGAGTGTGAATTAGTTTGGGCATGTCATAAATGTCTCTAACCAGATATACAAATCACAACACCTGATAAAACAAAACATTGACAAGGATGCAGAGTAACTGAACTTTTGCTGGTGGAAATACAAAATGACACTACAGAAAAGAGTAATTTCTGTAAAGCTTAACAGGCAGTTTTATCATGTGGTTCAATCAACTTTTTTTTTTTTTCTTTTTTTAAGCAAAGGAAAACAAAGCTTGACCTCACCTAAGCCCCTGTTGAACTCAGAAGGTAAAGTAGTAAAAGATTCGGGTCATGTATAATGCCAAGAAAAAAATGGTGCCATATAACTATACCAAGGATGATATGGCACTTGTGAAAAATCAATGTCATCCTGCAGCTCAAGTTTTATAGCCACAGCTGTGCCTAAAAATAGTACAAGCAGAAAGCCTTGTTCCATCGTAACTAGGAGGGATACAAAACTGACAGCCTCCTTTTTAGACCAGGAAATGAATGAGAAAAGGCTTTGTGGTAGCTTCCCACAAACCTCTCATCTCACAGTACAAAGCAAACATAAGTGCTGTGCCAAGACTCAGATCTGCTACAGTCAAACTGAATACCACATGGATACATTTAACACTACCAGAGTGGAATGATGGAAGGAGCCATTCACTTAAATTTACTCAAGAGGTAAATGGTTATAGCTGTATTGATTACTGGCTAAAGCTAGATACAACCCAGAAATACAACAACGGATGGGTCAAATAAACTATTCTTCCATATACTGCAACACTTGTTAACAAAACAGAATGAAATGGCTCACTGTTAACATTCAAATGCAGTATGTTAAGTGGAGGAAGTCAAACATGAAAGACTATGTATTTGGTAGATCCATTTAGAAGGCATTATGGGAAAAGCAAAAACTATAGGGAAAGAAAGCACTGTGTTTCCCAAAGGTTGGGATTGAGGGGAAGGACTGAATACAAAAGGCATTTAAAAAGCTTGTATCATGAAGGTAACAGGAGTGTGAACCACATGGTTTTCCTTTGGTTGGTTGGTTTTTGCTCTGCTAGGCCTTGAAGCCAGCCATACTCTCTACATACAGACAGGCACATTTCCATTGAGCTACATCACCAGGGACTGACCTTAAATATTTATTATTTTGTAAATTTATTTGAAATGGAACATTTTGCCTGCATGTATGTGTGTGTGCCACATGTATTCCTGGTGCCCACAGAGGCCAGAAGAGGGCATGAGATCTCCTAGAACTAGAGTCAGGGATGGCGGCGAGCTAACCTGTGGGTGCTGGGACTCCAACCCGGGTCCTCTGCAAGAGCAACAAGTGCTCTTAACCACCGTACCATCACTCCAGTCCCATTACTTTTATGTCCAAAAAAGGGTGATTTGTACTATATAGTTGTATAAACCTCAACAAACTTGACCTGAAGAAATCAATTAAAATATCCATGCTGTAAATGAGTCAAAACAAAACTCGAGATTTCTTGTTACCCTGTATTTTTGTATCAATGTATACTACCGGCTAAAAATAAATAGAAATTAAAACTTTTCCTTGCAAAAGGACCACATTCTAAATAATAAATGTACAACATTATACTCAAAGGCCAGCAAGAAAACTCAGTGAGTAGGTAAAAGAAATACAAAAATGCTTAGGATACAATTTCATCCTCTAGAAGGTTTATATCTGGAAAGGAAAAAATCCACAAAATTAAAGAATACTTCAAAACAGACTACATGATTCTACATACTATTTCATGAATCCAAACTGCAAGCCAGTTTCATAAAAATTTAATCTAAAGTCTAATTTTTATCCATCTATGAAGACTACACTACACTCATTACCCAGGATATCATTTCCTAAATTTTAAAAGAAAGTCAAAACAGCCTAAACTCAAAACTTTCTAAACTATACATTCTACGAGTAAGTAAAACAATTTCACTTATAACTACTATCTAGGAGAGAAAGCACTCTGGATAAACAAAACTACCACACATTAATAATTTAATCCTATCACGGTACAAAGAAAACGTAAACAGAAAGGCTTTCATTGTTTGAGCAAAAGGACAATTTTGTAGCAGTCCAAAAAAGGCAAGAAAAGACAAAACAAGATGCAACTAACGACTCTGGATCAACATAAATTATAAGGCTACTGAAATACCTTAGCAAGAAAGCACAGGACATATACACAAAGGATGATATTTTAAAAAGAGCAAAGAGCCCAAGGTACAATTTTAACCTATTTTTAGAATCTTGTCAAAGGTATTGATAATGACAGGTTTGTCACTGAAAACCTAGTCACCAAAATGTTTCTCCTGGAAATTAGGATTACTTTCCTAGGATTACGAGAAGCCCAATCTCCAGGAATTTGCTCTTACTGATTCAGCCTAGTGTCCACCAATTTAGTTCATTCCTCTCAGTGAAGGTAACAAGACTAAAGTAAAGAAGAATGTAATTATGGGTACTCAAATTTCTACTCTCAATGACTTCCTACTTCATGCATTTTCAAGTATTTTTTTTGTTTATGTTTTTGTTTTTTGAGACAGGGTCTCACCATATAGCCCAGGCTGTCCTGGAACTCACTACATAAACCAGGCTGGCCTTGAACCAGAGATCCACCTGCCTCACCTCCTGAGTACTAGGATTAAAGGTGTCTGCCAGCAATGCCCAGCTTAAGGTAAACTCTTAATTTTTGCTCCAAATAAATCTATCTTGTAGGATGGCTCTTTCAGCACTCAGGAGGCAGAGCAGGTAGATCTCTGTGTTCCAGGCCAGCCTGGTCAACAGAGTAGCAAGTTCCAGAGATGTATTCAAGATAACGGTAACCTTTAAGTCCTTTAATACCTAGCTACTTTATATTAATTTTTCAAAAATAAGCATGTAGTTAATGGCACATTAACCTAAAATTTTTATTCTTTGCCAATTTCCAGTACAGAATTACACAGAGAAACCCAGTCTCAAAATTTAATTAATAAGACTTTGTCATAAATAAATAAATAAATGGAATTCCTGAACATTTTCTAAGGTGTTAGGCATTCCATGCTTACATTAGTAAGTGTAGAAAAGAAACAAAGGTATAGAAGAGAAGTCCAGCAGTAGAGGCTGTACTAAGTTAATTCAGCCCTTGTTTTCTTTTGTGAGTGCCACACCTTCTTCACTGAGGCAGGGTCTCTCAAGTGAACCCAGAGCTAGCCAACATGAGTGGCCACAATTACAGCCAGTTACACCTGAAATTACAGGCGGTCACAATGCCCACCCTGTACTAACAAAGGTTCTAGGGATGAGAACTCCCGTCCTCATGCATGGTTGGTTATACAGCAAGTACAATCACTGAACCATCTCCTCAGCCCCTACTAAGTAATTTTCACCATCAAGAAATAACAATCAAGCTAAGCATGACAGCCAACACCTGCACTTAACTCCCCAAAGGCAGGAAGAACACAGGTCAAGTCAGCCACAGGCAACATAGGGAACCCAGTCTCAAGAAACAAACAACAAAATTATCCTTAGAAGTATTAGCAAACAAAACTATAGTCAGGATTTTTATCATCACACCTTAGAAAAGCAATTTTGCCTGTTTCCCAGAAATTGACAAAATAAACCTCTTAAAGACTTTATAAACCATAACGTTTAAAATTCCAATATTAACTAGAAAGTAAATATTTACATTTATGTACATTTCTCCATCTGTAGTATCTCTGTGTTCCTCTCCTTTTGCTCAAATCTCACACTAATTATAATCCACAATTAGTGTATATTTAATTTCCTAGACATAAAACCAGACACTTAACACTGAATAACAACAATTATATATGATCAACATATTTTTTCTGCCTTAAAAGTTACATTTCACTCCTATACTATATATATACATATTAGAAAGTTACATTTCAGCTGGGTGGTGGTGGCCCACTCTTTAATGCCAGCACTCAGGAGGCAGAGGCAAGGGTATCTATGAGTTAAAGGCCAGCCTGGTCTACAGAGCTAGTTCCAGAAGAGCCAAGACTCTACAGAGAAATCCTGTCTCAATCTCCTCCACCTAACCCTCCCCCCCATCCAAAAAAAAGTTACAATCCCATACAATAAAATGCTGTTGATTTAGTTGACTGGAGCTAGAAACTAAGACACAACACCACCATAAAAAGGTTAATTGGCCATTTGCTCAGTGATCCTGCCAATTAATTTTCATGTATTACAGGGTCACAGACAGCATCAGGACCCTTGCTGGTCAGTCCTTCCATAACAAGAACCAGCCAAATGTACAGCTGGCTCCGCACAAATAATCTATCACCAGTTCTATTTATCAATATACTACAAACAAATCACGTAAGAAATATCATCCTGGGAAAGGACTGCAGTAAATAAATCCAGTGAGTCACACAAAAGAGGACAAGCTAAGAAATAAAATTGTAAACTCTACCTTAGATACTAAATTAAAAATAATAGATAGCTTAAAATTCAAAATCCATTTCTAAAAAATAAGTATTTATGTTTTTACAGTGGGCTAGGAGTAAAATTCAATGGTAGCCTGTATTCTTAGCATGTATGAGGCCCTAAGTTCAATCCCTAACACCAAAACCGAATAAGTACAAATAACACACCAACTTGATACTCTTGAAGCTAGAATTATAAATTTTAAGACAAAGTGATCTCTTTCACCTCTCCACTTTATCAATTCATGTACTTTCCCTTTATGTGGCAATTATAATCTTAAATTATGGTAACATTCATCTATCAAAACCCTTTTTCTTATTAGTTGGCCACAACTGCAATCTAATCACTTTTCCATTACCCAATCTCTCTTCTGACAGACAAGACTTTCCCACAATATGCTACACAAGGCTACAGAATTAGCACTTTGGGTCTTTTAGGTTTTGCCTCTCCTAGCAGCTGTGACTCCCAGAAAATAAGCATCACCTTCCTACCCACAATTCCCTACAAAGTATAAATATTAACTATACTTAGCTTGTTCTTCAGTATCCAATAGGGATAGTTCTAAAACACACTCCTGCCCCACCCCAATCCCCACTCCAGCCCCATCTTTGGATACTGAAGTCCTTTACATAAAATGGCATAATATTTACATGCAATCTATCACAATCCTCCCCTATAGTTCAAATCTGTACATTACTTACACTATCTAATAAAATGTAAGTGCCATGTTAAGTAGCTGTTACACTGTTTGGGAATGACAAGAAAAAGGAAGAACAGTTTTCCTTCAACAAGAAGGGCTAATGGTATTACCATGGATTGAATTTGCTCACAGATTAGTCTCTTGAACTATATTATAAACCCCTGAAGAGTTTAGGAATGTACCACCATCGACAGTTCTGGGCCAAAGAAGACTGAAAATTAAGCAATAAAACCTTTGAATACTTCCTATAGCTCTGCTTTAGTGAAGTATCTGACAGACATTTGTGAAGGATTTTGATCAATCTTTGACCAAAGACACACACTTTTCCTACTGAACACTTTCCACCACTTCTTTTAAGGGGAGAAGATTCAATTATGTCTGATTCATTCTCAATACAAATGTTTACAACATAATAATAGAGTTCAGCACATGTATAACCACATAAAATCTAAGCACATTGTCTTTGATTAACAATGTGGTCCTCAAAAAACTTAAGAATCTATAAATTGCAGCATCTGGCTCTCTCTCTTTTTTTTTTTTTTTAATTCATACTAAGATTTGAGAACGTTTTCCAATACAACTGTTGTTAAGGATATCTGCAGTGATGGGAGTAGGGACAAGAACATTAAAATACGGGTAACAGTTTAACACCATGCTTCCATTCTACTTTATCCAAAGCATTTAAATAGGAGTGAACAAAATGTAGACACAACCTCTAACTCAGTATAAGCCCTAAGGAAAACAAGAGATACTGGATTTGCAAACCATGAGTTAATTTTTAAAGTGTTGTTTTAATCCACAAAATTTTTACATTTATCCCATGACCAGCTGGTTCTCATCTCACCAATGCCCCACCCCCCCACCCCCACTTCTCACCTTCCTACACATACGTGCGCGCGCACGCGCGCGCGCACACACACACACACACACACACACACACACACACACACAGGGGTCCCTGTGCCAAACCATTCATCATGGGGGAAAAAACTGAACCATGTGGTTCGTTTTCCTAATTCTTTGTGAAAATAGTCATAGTTCTTTTTCCCAAAGGAAAATTACCTATTCTAACGGGAACTGAGAAGGAAAAGCAGCTCATTATCAGATTCCCATTCTCCACAGGGAGGAAAAAAAAATGGTATTAACTTTCAATAAGAGACAGCCGTTCCACCATGTCCCCTTTAAAACCTTTTTTTTTTAAAAAAATTGTTAAACTTAAGGGTTACGAATTTTTGTTTTGTCCTCAGGGTACATTCGCAGGAATGGAGAAGCGAGGCATTTCACTTTGCAGAAATAGGACTTCTTAACAAAAAGATCCCTCAGAATTTGGGCAGGGGGTAACCTATCCCTCTATCACATAAGCCTGCCATCTAGCAAGATTCCGTTATACAGAAAATGCCACTCTCCACCTCCCCCGCCATCCGGAACACTGACAGGAGAGGACTGCGGGGGCGACGGGGCAGAGGCGAGGGGGCGGGACGCCACGCACCGCACCGCACGGCACCGCACCGGGGACTCTCGCGGGGCTGCTGGGGCCTTCGGCCCACCCTGCTTCCTCCAGCCGCCGCCCTCGCCCCGTCCCCACCCCGGCGCGGCTCCCCGGACCGAGTACCGGCGAGGCCTCCTCAGATCGCGGTCGCCCCGCGCGCCCCTCACACCCGGCGTCCTGCCGCGCCGAGCCGCGTCGCACCTGGATGTAGTTGTTCTCGCAGTAGTCGGCCACCCGCTCCAGATTCGTGTAGCTGTCGAAGAGAGCCCGGCGGCCCCCCGGGATTTCCTCTTCCAGCAGCATCTGCAGCTCCGCCATCTTCACATCCTCCTCTTCCTCCTCCTCCTCCTCCTACTCCTCCTCATACAGCCCGCAGAGGCAGCAGCCGCGACGCCGGAGAGAGGAGGAGCAGCGACGAACGCCGCGGGGATCGGGAGGAGCGAGCAGCACCCCCACGGCGCGCGACAGGGGAGGGGGCGGCGGGGACGGAGGCGGGGCGCGAGCCGACGGACCGCGAGGACGATCACCGCGGCGACCAGCGAACGGACGGGCGCGCGCACGCGCGCTCCCTCCCTCCGCCCCCGAGCGCCCGAAAAAGATTCCCACCCGCGCCGCCCCTCCCCCACTTCCGGCGTCTCCTAGCGACGGGAGGGCGGGGGCCGGGATGCGCGCGAGAGCGGGGCTCCTGGTTAACCCTTCGGCCCCGCGCGGCCTTCCCGGCTCTGGGAGTCCCCAGCTGGCTTTGTTAGCCAAGCGGGAATGCGCCGCCGCTCCCTGCTGCTTCCCGTCGCAGCCCCCCATCTTCACCTCTGCTCTACACCCGGGGGCCCGGAACCCTGTGGAGGTCATCTGCCTGAGGAAGCTCTCCAGGCCCCTATGGAGGCCTAGGGTACAGTCCCTTCACAAGCTCTGTGAAAGATAACACCTCATCTGAACAGGCAGAGCCACTGAACTTGCAGGCAGCTCTAAATGCCACCTTGGACCTCATCGTCGTCTTTATAAATTGCAGTTACCTAATCCCAAACCTATTCGTTCATTCATTCATCCATCCATTCATTCATTCCCTTCCTCCCCCTTTCTTCTTGGCATGGTCTCCTGTGTAGACTGTAGGCTGACTGGAATTACAGCCACATGCTGTTGGTTACCCAGCCTGGGCCTCCTCCTCACTTGACTTTTTTCAAAATTTCGATGGTGGTTTTGCTAGTACTAATTTCTTTATTTGCATGGTTGTAACGTGAATAAGATTAAATAAACGCACATTGACAAACGCGCGTTTTTCAGATTAAGTAGTACGAATTAAAGGTAATTCATCCTGATCTTGTAGTCCAGCTATCTAATCATTTTTCATAAATATGAATGCCCCACACAGTGAAACTTGAAAAAAAAAAAAAACTGACACTGAGATATCAAGAGCACAATCTTTGTTAGTTCTGTGGAAACCCAAAAGGTACCATCTTAGAGGGGTAGTTTAGGATTTGTGGTTTCAACCTTTTATTGCTCTTGGTGTCACTTAGCCTCCTATGATCAAATTTCAAATGATGAGGGAACGATTATAAATTTCTAAAAAGAAAAAAGAAAAAAAAACAAATGCATACCCTCACACATTTGTGGAGTAAACCCTGCCATTGTTACATTAGCTTTATGATAAATACATTACCAATGTATGTGAGCTTTTGCTGCAGAGCCTAAAACAGTATTTTTAAGTGATGATGTGGTCCAGCTGGATCTATTGTTCATCACTTTAAACACCTGTCTTAGTGTGAATGTTCTAAGTGTGAGAAGCTTGCTAAAAACAAAAGGGAGAGCTAGAGCTTGTCCCTGAGTTTAACTATGTGGGGGGGAAGAAGAGACACCTAAAGTGTGTGTCAGGGGATAGATATGTATAGGGCATGTACACTTGGCTCAGGAAATGAGGTACAAACAGGTGAAGAAAACAAACATCAGATCAGACTCTTATACAAACTACTAGATCAAAACAAAAACAAAAAAACACCCCTGTGTTGATGGGTGTGGAGAGATGGCTCAGCCATTAGAGCACACACTGTTCTTACAAAGGTCCAGAGTTTAGTTCCCAACATCTATGCCATGCTGTTCACAATCGCATGTAACTCTAGCTCCAGGAGATCCAACGCCCTGTTCTGGCATCCACTGGTACATGCAATCATGTGGCATACACTCACACAGAAACATACACATAAATAAAAAAAATTTAAAGAATTTGTTAATGTAAGAATCATCGTCTTCATCTTAAAGGAAATAGGGGAGGGTTTATTCTAGAGCTATTTGAGTGACTGTGGCCAGGGAACACAGACTTACCCCAGATTCCATGTTCCAATGTAGAAACCATTTCATCATGTTTTTGTAGTTTTACAGAATAAAAGTTGTAAGTGAAAGCAAGTCTAAAATACATTGGTGTACCCACCATATGATGGTGTACCATCAGATAGGCAGGTACAGCAAGATCGGGGAGCCTTTCAACTAGCTCAAGATGCTATCTCATGACATTCTTAACTTTTAGATTGGTCAAAGCTAGTTGCCTGCCAAGTTAATAAATACTAAAAGATTTCTTTTTATCTATTGTCACAGGATGTTAGTTCCGACCTGGCAGCAGAGGGTTGTTTGCAAGGAATAGCTCTCCGGAGGACCAGAACTTAGCCCAAGATAAGAGAATTAGCCTCTGGACCTGCAATATTCCAGTCTTTCCATAGTACTGAAATTCTAATCAACCAGTCTCTACAAACACAGATTTCTTCCAGTTTTCCTTCACCAGCAGATGCAGCTTCTATTTAAGTTTCCCTTCATCAAGTCTACTAGATAACTTAAAAACAGACAGGATCCTTCCCTGCCGTACTTTTTCCTGACTAGCAGTCTTTCAAATGCTGCCTAGCAATTATTCCAATAAACAAACCTCCTGAGAGAGGATTCATCAAACTGCCAAGGGAAAACTGGAATGCTTTCTCTAATTTGTGACAGCGTCTTTGACTCTTTAAAAATTCAGAACTAGGATTGTAGCTCAGTGGTAGAGCACTTGGCTAGCATCATTTAGCCTTTAAAACTCAGAAGCCTGACAGCCCAGGGATATAGGCATACATTTTTGCTGCCACTAAGAAGAATTTTTGAAAAAGAAAGATAGCAAGCACAAAAGCCTATGAAAGACTCCACAATTATTAGGGTCCAGGACCAGATTGTGTACCTCTTGATAACTACCACTAATTTCCCATATGGTTTAAGGTGATAGACATAATTGAAATCTACTCAGTTTTAAAGTTTTTCAGTTAAGCTGTTATGGTAAAACAGAAATTCATTTAAGCCATCACAAAGCAACAAGATAATAGTACTTATTTAATGTGAACTCCATTTGAATGAAACAAGCAAGCCTCTAGGGCAAGAAAACTTTAAGAAAAATAATTTTAGCTGGACTGTGATGGTGCACTGCCACTGGAGGCAATGGTAGGTGGATCTCTGTGAGTTGGAGACCAGCTTGGTCTACAGAGAGAGCTCCAGGACAGCCAGGACTACAGAGAGAAACTCTGTTTTGAAAGCAAGCAAACAAACAAACAAACAAACAAACTGCCCCAGAATACTCTGTCTCTGGCCCTGTAACATTCAGGACCTCGATTTCACTGATGTCTTATCCAGCCTTGCAGAAGTTTCAACAAAAAGTGCAGTTCTTTTCAGAAAAGGTTGTTCATAATATCATTTCCACCTTCACAGAAATCTCTTACAGAAGAAAGATAAGTAATAGTAATGTTAAAAATAATCAAGTATTATATGTCAAATTCCATTTAGTATTTCACAAGAGTCAATTCCCATTAATATTGCTAAGGAGGCTTTACAGGTTTCATTTATAGACAGAAAAACCAAGGGAACATAAAAGATATATTTAGAGGTTGTTGGTTTAGGAATTACATACTGGTTTGACTTTTTAAAAATGTTTTTCTTTGGCAGGGCAGTAGTGGCACACACCTTTAATCCCAGCACTCGGGAGGCAGAGGCAGGTGGGTTTCTGAGTTCGAGGCCAGCCTGGTCTACAGAGTGAGTTCCAGGACAGTCAGAGCTACACAGAGAAACCCTGTCTCGAAAAAAAAAATTGTTTTAACTTTTTATTTTTTATTGATTGATTGATTGATAGTTTATTTACATTTCAAATGTTTCCAACTTTCCAGGTCTCCCCTTTGGAACCCCCTATCCCCTTCCCCCTCCCCCTGCCTCTATGGGGGTACTCCCCCACCCACCCACCCACCCACTCTCCTCTTCCCTCCCTGGCATTCCCCTATACTAGGGCATTGAACACCCTCAGGCCCAAGGGCCTCTCCTCCCCATGATGGCTAACAAGGCCATCCTCTGACACATATGTGGCCAGCACCATGGGTCCCTCCATGTGTATTGCTGGTGGGATTGCAAACTGGTACAACCACTCTGGAAAATCAGTTTGGCGGACCCTCAGAAAAATGAACATAATACTACCTGAGGACCCAGCTATTCCACTCCTGGGAATATACCTAGAAGATGCTCCAACATGTAATAAAGACACATGTTCCACTATGTTCATAGCAGCCATATTTATAATAGCCAGAAGCTGGAAACAACCCAGATGTCCCTCAACAGAGGAATGGAAACAGAAAAATGTGGTACATTTACACAATGGAATACTACTCAGCTATTAAAAACAATAACTTCATGAAATTCGCAGGCAAATGGATGGACCTTGAAATATCATCCTGAAAGAGGTAACTCAGTCACAAAAGAATGCACATGGTATGTACTTACTGATAAGTGGTTATTAGCCCAAAAGTTCAGAATACCCAAGAGTCACTTAGTAGCAACAGTAGGGCTGAGTGTGAGGTCCCAGATGGAGGACTTGGAGAAGGGACTGAAGGAGCTGAGGGAGTTTGCAGCCCCATGGAGGGAGCAACAGTGTCAACTGGCCTGACTCCCTGATGCTCCCGGAGACTGGATCACCCACTAAAGATTACATAACCTCTTATAAGAGGAGGGAAGATTAATACCCATTCAACACAATAACCCTTGCATGTTTACAGAACGTGGTGGTTTGACTAGGAATAGCCCCCATCTGCTCATATATTTGAATGCTTACTCATTAGGGAGTGACACTACTTGACAGAGTTTAGGAGGTGTGGCTTTGTTGGAGTGGGTGCTGCCTTGTTGGAGGAAGTGTGTCACTGGGGTGGGCATTAAGGTTTCAAAAGCCCAAGACAGGCCCAGAGTCTCTTTCTTTCTGCTGTGGAACTCTCAGCTTCTTCTCCAGCACCATGTCTGTCTGTCTGTCTGCCTGCCTGCATACCACCATGCTTGCCACCACAGTACCAATGGACCAAACCTCTAAAAATGCAAGCAAACCCCAATTAAATGTGCTGGGGATGAATATCGCAGAACCTTGCAAAAAGTTCAAGGCCCGTCTTTACAGACAACTGTTCCTCTCTTGTCAAACGTCCTTAAAATATGAATCCCAAGCTCAACTCAGTGTCCCACTACAGTAAACAAAGTGCCACAAGACAACAATCCTAGCACGTTTTTGGGACTTGTCAACATGTGTGAATATTATTAATAAAAATAAAATTAAAGAGGGGTCAGAAATGGGGGGGACATAAGTTTCTGAGTATAGTAGAATAAAAGGCTGAGTAAGAACCTTAGAAAACATAAAGACGCTGGGATTACAGGCATCCACCACACCCAGGTTGTGCAGTACCAGGGACTAAACCCAGGGCCACACACATACTGGACAAGCATTCTACTAACTGAACCACATCACTAGCCCCCAGTACCACCACAAGTCAGGGGGAAATAGAAATGCTGGAATTAATAATGAAAGCCTGAAAAAAAAAATAAGATTATAATACAAAACCAAATACCACATAACTTCAAATTTTTAAAGTTTTATAAGAATAAAAAGAAACATAAGTATGTCACACCGGGATTTCTTTCTCTTTTTTCAAAGATTTATTTATTTTATGTATATGAGTGCTCTATCTACATGCATGCCTGCATGCCAAAAGAAGGCATCAGATCCCACTACAGATGGTTGTGAGCCACCATGTGGTTGCTGGGAATTGAACTCAGAACCTCTGGAAGAGCAGACAGTGCTCTTAACTGCTGAGCCATCTCTCCAGTCCGAACACTGGGATTTCAATGACCGCTAATGATTTACTTATTTTTACTTTACGTGCATTGGTATTTGACCTGCATGTATATTTGTACAAGGGTGCCAGATCCCCTGGAACTGAAGTCACAGACAGTTGTGCGAGGCCATGTGGGTGCTGGGAATTAATCCCAGGTCTTTTAAGGAACAGCCAGTGCTCTTAACCATTGAGCCATGTGTGCATCCCCTCAATGACCTTTTTGAATTTATTTTTAAGGGGAAATATAATATCTAGGCTTATATATAATTAGAGATAGCACAATAGTTAAAATGACAATCTGAAAAACATTAGTGGGTGTGACAAAGAGTTCATGTTTGTAAGGTGTGAAAAATAAAGAGGTCTTACAAATCACCGCGACAAAAGCCAAGCATGGAGCCCACACCTTGGGTCCCAAGTGGCTGGGGAGGAGGAGGCAGAAGAATGACGTCATCACAGGAGATTGAAATTAGAGTGGACAATAGGAGCTGCTGTCTAAAGGGGGCAGAGAGAAAGATGACTGTCCAGTGTTGAAGAGACAGGAACTCGTATAAATAATAAATAGGAGTGGTTAATAAGGCCAGGCACACATCTGTAATCCCAATACTCCAGAGGCTGAGACAGGAGAATTGAGGTTTCAAGACCAGCTTGAGCTACATAGCAAGCCTTTAATTTTTAGCTAAAGTTTTTCTTATTTTATGAAGTGCTGGCAGTTGAGCCTCATGCTTCAAACATGTTAAACAGAGACTCTACCACTGAGCAATACCACCTGACTAACATGTTTTTTTTTTTTTAACAATCTGTTTTGTGTCCATTATATAATATACAAACAAGAAGTTAGATTTGGGGCCAACTATTAATTAGATATGGAGGTAATAAGAGGTACCACACTTCTATAGCACAAGGTCAATAAGAGTAAGGCTATCCTTGTGTTGGGACAATGCCCGGCGCTGTGGAACGAAGCCCCACGTGCCTGTCCTGGGACACTGAGACTCCGGGTGGGACAGGACACTCGGGAAGTGGCCGAGCATCTTCCCACACAGTCTGACGGGCAGCTTGGGGGCTGTGCCTAGCCTCTGTGGGCCCTGCATGTGGGTGGGGGAGGGGGCCATCCCAAGGGAACTCGCAGGTTCTCTAGCCTGGGGCACCACAGTCGCTGCATGGTGCCACAGATGGGTTAGCCGGAGCGCAGTTGGGGTTTCCAACTAGGATCCGGTCTCTGCTGCTTTGGGTGCTGGGCTAACTGCTTGGGCTTGGGCGAATGTGTACCATCTAGGAGCGCTGGGATTCCCACGGTGAGAGATTAGCTGCAACTCATTAATTGAAGGCCAGATTCCCTCACTTCCCAGGTCCAGATGAAGAGACAGTCCATAATTCTAAGACATTTATTTTCATCATGTGGAAAGTGGCATAGATGGAACTGTACCTCCAGGGCAGATATAGTAACTGAGAAGGGGCATGGCTAAGCCTCTAGGTGTCTCACTAACATGGGGATGGCTTGGGACTGTGTGGCCACACCTCTACCTGGGGCATGATATGTGACCATGGCTAGAGCCAAAAAGCTTCTGGGAGCCTTGGCATAATGTTTCTGGTCCCTTGCGAATTACTTCGAGGGGTCTCCCAGAGTTTGCCTGTGCTCAACCAGTATGCCAGACTGCCTGCCAGATCACTGCCCCACATCCTTGGTTACTATTTAATTTGTTTTCTGTTATTATAGCTGAATATTATGCACTGGGCAGTTTACAGAAAATAAAGGACTGTTTGGCAGTTATTCTGAGGGCTGGAATGTCTAAAGGCTTGGCAGGGGCTTCTGGCCACAACATAAGTGGCAGGATGTTATCTCAGACCTCTCTTATGAATCCACCAATATCTCCCACTGTACTATAATAAAATACTTCAGGCAGGTCACTTGTAAAGAGGAAAGGGTTATTTTTGCTCATATCTCTGGAGATTCTAATACAACATCAAGGGCTTGTTTCTTAGGTCTTTTCTAAGGACAAGCCATGGTGGCAGGAGCGTATGACAGAGGCACTTACCTTAGGAGCCAGGAAGCAGAAAGGGAAACTAGGAAGTGCCAGGTGTCTCACAATCTTTCTTGGGGGAACATCCACATTACCAGAGGTATCTCTGACAACAGCGCTGTGTTAACATTCACTTTGAGCACATGGTCCTTCTGTCCAAACTATAGCCCAGTTCCCCTCATGACATCATTCGTCCCTAAGTACCTCCAAAGACCCCACTTCCAAAAACCATTCATTTGTGAATTAGAAATTTAAATTTCTAACATTTAGTCAGGAGGTGGTGGGCACACACCTTTATTCCCAGCAATGGGGCAAATGGATCTCTGAATTCAAGACCAACCTCATCTACAAAGTAAGTTCTAGGACAGTCAGGGTTACACAATCCACAGATCTGTGATTTTTGTCAAAATCATCTTATGTAGCTTCTTGGAAATAAAGGAACACAGGAAAATCTTGATATTTTTAAATGGCAGGGAACAGTGTAGTTAACTACACTTAAATCACATCTGTCTGTTTTCCTTATTCCAGGAATTAACAAGATATTTCTTACAGATTACTGTTAAATACATGTATCTGTATGAATACGTGAATGACTCAGATGACTACTTCATAGTACTTAGGATGAAGCTTCATCTTAAGAGAAACCTTCCTGCAGAAAAAAATATCTTTGTTAAGTATGATTCAACTACAGGAAGCAATGAGGTTTATTCACAATGACAGTAAAGATGCTGTTGAAGACACTGATGGTACCTAGCCTAAAGTCAGTATTTCACAATCCAGGCCTGCTGAAGATTGTCTACAGCTTTATAAGCTGGCTGAAAGCCTTAGGACGTTGTCAGTGTTTTGTTGGGCATTGATGGTGCATCCCAGCAGTCAAGAGGCAAAGTGGATCCCTGTGGATTTGAGATTGGCATAGTCTACTACATAGGAAGTTCCAGGACAGCCAGGGCTACAGAGTGAGTTGCTGGTATCTTGATGGTAATCAGTTGAGGCAGACTTCTTTTGTTACTGTTATTCTAGAACTGAGGATGTTGTATTATCTTTAGTGGTATGTTAAGTTCACTTTGCTTTTGTTGTTGTTGTTTTGTTTTTTGATGTAATGAGAATTAAGGGTAGATCACATAAGGATCACATAAGGAAAAAGAAAGTCTTACTGTCTTTCATACTTAGGTAACTTCCCAGAAGGAAATGGACAGTTTGGTTTTTGTTGTTGTTTTGGTTGGTTGGGTTTTGTTTTGCTTTTGTTTTTGTTTTTAGGTTTTTGGGTTTTTTTATGGTTTTTCGAGACAGGGTTTCTCTGTATAGCCCTGGCTGTCCTGGAACTCACTCCGTAGACCAGGCTGACCTCCAATTTAGAAATCCACCTGCCTCTGCCTCCCGAGTGCTGGGATTAAAGGCGTGCGCCACCACTGCCCGGCTTGTTTTTAGGTTTTTGTGTGCTTGTTTGTTTTTTTTTCTAGACTGAGTTTGCCTCCCAAACTTACCTCTAGACAGCTAAGTACCTCCCAAGGACCCCACCTCTAAAAACCATTCATTTTGTGAATTAGGGAATTAAATTTCTAACATTTAGCCAGAGGTAGTAGGCACACACCTTTATTCCCAGCAAGGAGGCAAGTAGATCTCTAAGTTCAAGACCAGCCTGGTCTACAGAGTAAGTTCCAGGATAGCCAGGGTTACACAATCCACAGGTCTGTGATTTTTGTCAAAGTCATTTTATGTAGCTTCTTGGAAAGACCTGGAACTCATTTTGTAGACCAGGCTGGCTTTGAAATCAGAGTTCCTCCTGGTTCTGCCTCCGAGGGTTGGAACAACCAGCCACTAGCTCCTGGCTGACTTTGAACTTTATTTTAAACTTAAGAAAGACACAAAAACAGCTCATAAAAGAAAAAAGATTTATTCATGCATATGAGTGCTGTATTTGCATATATGCCTGCATGAAAGAAGAGAGTATCAGATTGCATTATAGATGGTTGTGAGCCACTATGGGATTGCTAGGAATTCAGCCCCGTCCTCTGGAAGAACAGAGAGTGCTATTTAACCACTGCCACCAGCCATCTCTTCAGCTCTCAGGACTACAGCTCTTTAACAAATACGTAAATAGGGCTGGGCAAACAGCCTGGGGGTAAGATGATTAACAAAGATGTGGTGGAGAGGCAGGAAAGATGGGAAAAGTGATATATGCTATGGAGAGAGATGAGACTGGAGGTGTGATGGCAGTGACAGGTGAGAGGGATGGTGCACATGCAGATGCAGACTCAGCTCCAAACCTGCTTCCTGGCCATGAGATCCTTCTGGCCTCTGGACAATGCCTGAAGCCAAAGATGAGATCCAAGAAGCCACTGGAGGCTGGTGTCTCTAGCCCATGGTGCTGCTGCTCCAGCTTTGCTGCCTGGCAGGAGAGGATGGGGGAATCCTGATGAGATATCTATGTGTTGCCACCTGAGGCCATGTTGGGGTATCCATGGCTGTGCAGCTGTTGAAGGCCATGAGTGAATCAGTGGCCCTGATGTGGCCAAGGACATGTTAATATCTGTGGCCATGTTACCAAAGCTCATGAAGATGTCCATAGCCTGGGCTGCCGCCTGAAGCCATGGTAATGTCTGTGGGTACAGGAGATCTGGCCCCACCTCTCCTGGGCCAATCCCTGGCTCTCCTCAGTTGATGGCTTCTGGTGTGGGGGCAGGCAGAGAAAGGCTCATCCTATGGGAGGGGGTGGGATATTCTGACCACTAGGAATTTGGTCATGCCCCAGTGAGTATATGCACAATACAAAATGGACTTGCTTTTTCCTCCTTTTTTTTTTTTTGTGTGTGTGTGGGGGGGGACCACAAGGGAGGAGGAGTTGACATGCAAGACTGGGAGGTGAGCATAAAAAGGTTCATGATGTGAGATTCCCAAATAACCATTTTTTAAAAAAAACATGTATTTCAGGTTCTCATATTAAGAGTTCATATTATATAATAGTTTACACACAGAGAGAGAGAAAGAGAGAGAGAGAGAGAGAGAGAGAGAGAGAGAGAGAGAGAACTGAGAGCGAAAACACCCCTGAAACTCAGCATGGGAGAGAGGTGTGTCAAGAGCATCTCTCGATGGAGTTTGGTTATCCCTGCCACTGTAGAAGTACCTTGGGGTTTGGAGTCACCCCGTGGCATCAACTAAGGACGCCGTTTAGACTGTCTCAGGGAAGCTGCAGCAGTTTAGGCTGACCAAGGTGTTTGACTCACCACTCACCAAACTTCCTGGGACCTTGCTCTAAAAACCATAACCAGAAATTCAGAACATGGATTCCAACAGTACAAAATTTTATCTTTGAAATCAGCTCAGTTATGACCACAGTGAGAGAGTAAGGTCTCTTAGTCTTGGCAAGCTCACATGCCACAGGACTGTCCTATTGCTGGATTCACATTTTCTAAAATTATATGATTTCCACAGGGCACCACCCATATAGAAGCATACCACAGGGCCCAGTTCTTGTGATTAGATTCTATATTGGAAAAGATGAAAACCTCAAAGAGACAGACATAAAATTTACACACACACATTAAGAAACGTTGTCATGGCAACTTTGCTGGAAGATTTGTATTTTTAAATATAAGTAAATTTAGCATTCAAAAACACATTTGCTTCTCCCTCAAAGGTTCTGTATCAAGAACATTTTAAAACTTGTTTTCAAATTCGTTTTGAATCTACACTTTGAAAGCTTAACAGACCTCCGTGACTGTAAGAACAGCATAGGCTTAAAAACATTTTCAAAAGACACAAAGAGAAAAGCCTGATACTTTTATTTCATTCCCAGAAGTCCTTCCTAGGTGGCTGCCTCTACCACTTTGGTTGGCTACGTCATCAAATCCCTGGAAGATCCAGTTAAGCTCTCAAATCAACTATCTATTCACCAATGACCAAGTCACATAAGCAACGGACGGGTGAAGACTATACTTACCCAATGCAGGAGTCTGATTAAACAATTCATATGAATGGCTGATATTGCTCTCTAACAATCAGACAAGTTCTTAGCTATGTTCCGTCTCTGAAAGCTCTCCAGTGCTCATCAGCACCAGTGTGGTCTTCCTTGGTAAGATAACTGAATCTGATTCTCCCGTTCAAACACTAAAAATGAAACACTGATTGGGTTCTCAGCAGTTTTCTTTTCTTTGAGACAGGGTCTCACTCTGTAGACCCGCTAGCATTGAACTCACAATCCTCCTGCCTCAGTCTCTCAAGCACAAGTGCCACTATGCCTGGCTTGCCAATAGTTTCCCCACACTACAACCCATACCTGAATCCTTTGGTTTGTTTTTTTTTGGTGGGGGTTTGTTTTGTTTTATGTTTTGTTTTGCTTTGTTTTGTTTTTTTGGCCACATACTCACTTACAAGTTCCTTCCTGGAAACTTGGGAGATCCGGATTCCAGAGGATTCTACTTGTCAAAGCTTTGGACATGGAGTTTTTCTTTCCATGATGAAGCACAAGAACAGACAGACATAACAATGTTACACCCATGTGGGCCTTGTGTGAACTAAACCCCTGTCCCCTTACATAGCTGTTTTTGCTCACTGCTGTACCATAAGAGGTGCCTAGTATAAAATTTAGCATGACAAATGGGTAGGAATGGGGTGACCAGGACAAGGGTAGAAAAAAACAGTACAGGCGAGGAAGATCAGAAATTTAAGGTGATCCTGCACTATACAGTGAGTTGGAAGCCAACCTGAGATACCAGTGACCCTGTGCCCAAAACAAAACAAAATCTAAATACACCAGTAAATCCCATTGAACGTATTAAAATAACCTGGAATGTCAAAGCTCACACTGTTGATTTGCCCTTTCTACTTTCATGCTGTAGCTTCTAACCATCCTCCGGCTTGTCTCCAGAGTGTTGTGACTGGATGACCAAGCCATCACACCCAGCATGTGCTGGTTTTTACCAACAAACTTCTGAAGGCCCCAAAAGAACACAGACCAAGCCAGAAGGCATGCTGGAACAATTAGCTGTCAGAAGTGGGGGGGCTTAAAAGGATGGGGTGTTTGCAGCTAACTCTGTTACAGTGTGAGACTTTACTCAAAAAAAAAAAAAATAGTATATCAAGGTCTATGAAGAAATAAGGATTCAAAGTATCCCAAGGATACAAAACTACTCTTTTATCTTTAAAACATCTAAAAACATTTATTTCTACTTGTATATATGAAGGATGTGTGTGTGTGTGTGTGTGTGTGTGTGTGTGCCAGATGTGTGCAGATACCCACTTAGGCCAGAAGAGGGCATCAGATCCCTTGGAGATAAGAGTTAACAGAAAAGGAGCCACTTAACATGGGCACCGGGAACCAAACTGGGGTCTTCAGGAAGAGCATAAGGGCCTTTAACTCTTGAGCCACCTCTCAGGCCCCTAAAGAATTTAGATTTATTCTTTGCAAGTTCACACACACACACACACACACACTCGCGCACACTCACACACACATGCACACACACTCGCACGCGCGCGCACACACACTCGCGCACACGCACACACACACTCGCGCGCGCGCACACACACACTCGCGCGCGCACACACACTCGTGCGCACACACTCGCGCGCACACACTCGTGCGCGCGCACACACACTCGTGCGCACACACTCGCGCGCGCGCGCACGCGCGCGCGTGTGCACACACACACACACACTCGAGCACACTGTATTTTGATTGTATTCAGACATTATCTTACCTTCCTCTTGCTCCCTCTGAGCCTTCTTCCCCATAACCCCCTCTATTACTTTCACATTTCCCTCCACTCCTTTTGACTCAGGGAGAGGTTGTTTTATTGTTGTTGTTTTGTTTGTTTGTTTGGTTTTTCAAGACAGGGTTTCTCTGCGAAGCTTTGGCTGAACTGTAGACCAGGCAGTCCTCAAACTCAGAGATCTACCTGCCTTTGCCTCCCAAGTGCTAGGATCAAAGCCACGCTCTGCTACCACCTGGCAACCCACTGAGTTTAATTAGAGTTGCTTGCAAGAAAGAGCACAGGTGTCTGGCTATTTACTGGAGCATGAGCAATGCATCAGCGATTATACCACTGAAGAAAAATGGCTTGCCCAGCAGCCATTAACTGTCAATAGCTCCTTAGCTGGGATTGGGGCTCATGAGCTAATCCACCATAATCACTTTATTATCAGCTTAAAGGCCTTACTAAGATTAAACAATTCAGCAAGACTCTTGCTACAAGTGACAACGAGGTACTAAGGAGCCAAGAGAGGATAGTGAACAGACAATGTATTTCATTCATGTTGTCAAACCTATACACTTTGTGGATGTGGTACTGGGGTTCATACTGAGGTTCTTGAAAACAATAACCACTGAGCTCCATTTTCAGTCCTTTGGTATTTCTGTGTATGGTGTGTATGGGTTCACAGACAGAGTCTCTCACTGGCCTCTCTCACAGATGAAGCTGGGCTCGATGGCCAGCAAGGCCCAGGGATTGGCCTCCCCAAGACTGCACAGCATATCACCACACCCGACTTACCTGAGTGGGAGGGATTGCATCTGGTTCTCATGTTTCCCTGGCAAATACTTTACCAACTGCAGCTACTTTCCCAGTCCCAGAATGTCCATTAAAAAAACAACAACAACAAAAAACTCTAGAAAATGATTTCTTTGTGGTGTATTAAGTTAATTGTGGAACTGTGAGCAAAGCAGGCTCCTTGGCTGCCGACTCTGCTCTGTTCTCCTTGCTGCTGAGTTATTCCACACAAACTCATCTATTAGCAATTAAGTCAGGCTCCCTTCTGGCTTAGTGAGGGACCTGATCATTGCTTAGCAAACCTCACTTGCTTTAAAATTCCCCTTATTTCCAAAGGTCTCACAGACACCTGGTTTACATGCCAATTGCCTGCCATTCCTTCAGCAAGGTTCCAGTCTACTCACTAAGCCAGGACAACTCAAAACCACAGAAACACAGGTGGGAGGGACCAGATTGAACAACTCGACAGAACTTATAGAAACAAAATAACCAAGAAGAAATTTCACTTCAAGTTTGGAATATATTCCATAAACTAAGTGTGTGAATGTTAAAAAGAAACGCTACAGCTTGGCTACACGTCTGTAGTCAAGAAGGGAGGGCCAGAAAAGAATGCAGGCTTCAGCAATTCAATTCTATGCTGTTCATACTTTCTACAGTTATCTGATCAATAAATGCATCATAGAATAGCACAATAACTAGGCTGTGTATGTGTGTGTGTTCAAATATGCGCATGTTTTGTAACTTTAGATTCCTAACCCTTGGCAATCCAAAATGAAAGTCAGTGGTATTAAAAAGAACCAGTTGGCAAAGATTCTTTATCGATATTTGTTTGGCATTCTTCCTAGAGCTGTCTGAAAACAAATGTTTACAAAGAAAAGGTGATTTTAAAAACATTTCTAATTTATTTGTTTGTGTGTGGGTGTGCATATGTGGGTCAGCCAGAAGGCAACCATCCGGTCAGTTCCTTCTTTCCATCATGCAGGTCTGGGAATTAAACACAGGTCATCAGGCTTGGTGGCAGGCGCCTTCACTGGCTGAGCCATCTTGCAGAGCCAGAAAAAGGATTTCTTAACCAAAAAAACAAAGCAAACAAACAAAAGCAACAAACAGCAGGAGCAGCAGGAGCGGGGCTCGGTGGTAAGGGATCTGGGGTTGGGATAACGCTCAGGAGTGTAGGAAGGAAATTCTTCATTACAAAAACTGAACTAAAATAGAGTGCCATCAATGAAGCTTTGTAAATAAAAGTCACTAGTGCTAAAGTATATTCTGAACAGTTCTTAAATTATTCCCTAAATAACTTCAGCACTGCCTTGCTTACTAAAGACTGGACACTGCTGTAGAAAGCTCTGTCCTCATCTTTTGTGCATGCGTCTTACTGTGCATTTCTCTTAACTGATTTGTTTTGAATTTTTTTTTTGTTTTCGAGATGCTGGGGGCTGAACTCAGGGCAACACACGCAAGGCAAGTAGTTTACCACTGAGCCAAATTCTCAGATCCTTAACAGTGTGTGAGAGCCCTGTAACATGCTTCTCTGTCGTACGGCTTACTATATCTTCAGCCATCTGCTTTCTTCTCCCCAACCCTGCTTTGGTTGTGGTTTTGACTCCTGCCTTACTCTTTCTTACTAAAGTGTTCATTTTGTGTTCTCATGACATCGTAGTTAATTCCCAACTTGGGAATTCTGTTTCTCTGCATAAACTGCAGAATGTAACATAGTCCTGTGAGATTTCCAGAAAATCAGGACAAGTTTCCTCCTCAGTTTGTCATATAGGAGGGGCACTCGCTTTGAGACACATTCAGAAGCAACTGTGCTATTCCCAGATGCTTCTGAACTGTTCAGCGTGCTGAGGCACGTGCAAGCCTTTAGATGAACGCTTAGGAGATGAGAACATACAGCAGATGCCTGACAGAATGTCTAGGGACTCACTAAAGCCTAATGATTAAGATGCATTAATACTCAGAAAACAAAACAATCCTCCAAATAGAATGATAGGTGATTTATTAGAAATGCAAAAAGAAGCATCATTATGTTTCTCTTTTATGAATATTCAGAAAACATGATTCTCTAACTTGCACAAAAGAATTCTCTAAGATTACTCATTTGAGAGATCAAACTAAGAACATCAAGATTGAAAATAATGGCTTAGCCCCGTGGTGGTGGCGCAGACCTTTGATCCTAGCACTCCAGAGGCAGAGGCAGGTGGATCTCTGTGAATTTGAGGCCAGCCTGGTCTACAGAGTGAGTTCCAGAGCAGCCAGGACTACACAGAAAAACCGTGTCTCAAAACCTACCCACCCCCAAAATAATAATAAAAATTAAAGCCAGGCAGTGGTGGTGCACGCCTTTAATCCCAGCACTCGGGAGGCAGAGGCAGGCGGATTTCTGAGTTCGAGGCCAGCCTGGTCTACAGAGTGAGTTCCAGGACAGCCAGGGCTACACAGAGAAACCCTGTCTCGAAAAACAAAAATTAAAAAATTAAAAAAAAATTAAAAAATTAAAAAATAATGGCTTAGAAAATGATGCTAATTAAAAGAAAATTAAACTTTCCTGTTAAAGTTGTCAATATAAGTATAAACATATATCACACAGTAAGAAATTTTGACATATAAAAATCCAAATTTACATCATGAAGCACTAACAGGTTTTACATTACAAAAGGATACGGGGTTTACAGAAGGAATCAGCACATACTCTAACTGGGCGTTTCCCTCCATCTACTTAGCAGACTTTAAGTCCATTAATGTCTAGTGTCTTTTGGAGACAGTGATCCAAGCTTCTTCCCTTGGTGATGTGACCAGTTCATACTTCATTTCAAAAACCTGTCTCTCCACAGCAAGCAGGCGCAGCCTCTTCAGCAACACGCTCACAAGCACTGTGGTCACCATGTAAGCAAACCTGGTCCGGAAGAGAGCCAACTGGTTACTAAAGGTTAAAAAGTTGACACTAAGAATTATAGAGCTTGGTCTCATTAAAAGAGATCATCAAATTCCGGGCAGATGGGCATGGCCTTCATTCCCCACGGCCATCTTGTCATTTACCTCAGTTCTGGGCATTCCCACGTGCCTGAGAAGCCAAGAGAAGAAAACACTTTCATCACTGGCTCGTCAGCAAAGCGGTCTGGATCAAACCTACAAGGAAAATCCGACGTCACCACCAATCAGGTCTGCTTGTGCCTTATACAGCAATAGTATATAAATGCACAGCTGCAATAGTTTAAACCTTCTGCAATCACATTATACTTTACTATGCTTCCAAAGCATCGAACGCACAGATGTTTAATCTCTTGCTGTTTATGAATCCTCAGAGCCATTGATGTAGCAGGATCTTTCATGAAATACAAGGATGAGTCAAATACCAGATAATATCTGAACAGAATCCAGATCACCTGATCAACATGTAAGTCATTTCACATTGTTCCTCTAGTAAAGTTAGGGATTCCAGCCCTGAAAGGTTGTTTACAATTTACACTGTCCTCATAGCTATTATAAGTGAGAGATAGTAAGAGGTTAAGAAAGGTCTTTTACTTCAGACTTTCCTTGTCAAATGTGACTGAAGAAGTAGAAACATTAAAAAGAAAATATGTAAGCTCCTTTCAAATAGATATGTTTCTAAAAAAGATCTACACTGAGTTAGAAAAGAGGAGTGTGGACACATGCTAGTGGGGCAGGTGGAGCAGAGGTGGAGCAGGTGTGGGGCAGGTGTGGGGCAGGTGGAGCAGGTATGGGGCAGGTGTGGGGCAGGTGGAGCAGGTGTGGGGCAGGTGGACGCCTGTCCTTCCAACACACAGGAGGCAGGTGTATTCAGATTCTTTTTGTTTATTTGTTTGTTTGTTTTGTTTTTGTTTTTTTTTCTTTGAGACAGGGTTTCTCTCTGTAGCCCTGATTGTCCTGAAACTCACTCTGTAGACCAGGCTGGCCTCAAACTCAGAGATCCAACTGCTTCTGCCTCCAGACTTCTGGGATTAAAGGTGTGTGCCACTCATGGGAGAGGGGAAAAATGCCCCTCTGCCATCCCCCAGACATCACCAGCTGTGGCACTTGGGTGAGCTAGCTGGGGAAGTGCTGCAGAGTTTGCCTTGGTGATGTAGGTGGGTGCAGGAGAGCTAGCTGATGGGCTGACCAACTCAGCTATTACCCAGGCCCAAATCCAGGGCTTTGAGGTGGCCCATCCCAACATCCACCCCATCTATGAACTGATGGAGCAAGTGAAGGGGCCTGTCCTGCAGATCCAAAGCTACAGGATCTCCATGACACAGGGCAACAACAGGATATCCAAGAAGAGTCCAGATAAGGATCCAGTATCGATAGCGCAGCAGAACCCAGAGACCTCAAACCAGACCAACAACTCATTGAAATGAACAACTGCAAACAAAAATGTCTGGACTAAAGGGTATACTGTGGGACACACTGAAGCTTCCATGACCAGATTTTGTTTGTTTCGTTTTTTTCTCTCATTTCTTTCTGTGGGGGAGGGAGGTTGTAAAGATGGAGGGTAGATATGAAGGGACAGGGAGATGAATGGGACTGGTGTGCACGATGTGAAATTCACAAAGAATCAGTAAAAGGCTAAAAAAAAAATGGCATGCATCACTACTGCCCAGCTTGTATTTAGATTCTAATGAGCATATTTAAGAGCAATGTTGCAGATTATTAAAATGTCAGCATTTGCAATATGCCAGAAGCCATATCCGTTGCATTAATCTGACTTATAGATGGTCTTGGGTGTCTGTACAGTGAAAAGACCTGAAGGCCAACAGTGGTCAAATGGGGTTTTGTCTCTATTGTCAAAGCTGTGTAAATGCAACCTCTCTGCTGATTTCTCCATCTGTAGAGCGCTCAGCTCTCTGGGCTCTGGGAGACCTAAGTAGGATCAGGTACAAAAAAATTATTTGTATCAAAGGACCAGGAAGTCTGCTGTGAAATCTCAATATGGCTGCCTGAACAAGCCCTGAACAATTCCAACAGCTGACCTTCCCAAGATGGGGAAATCTCACCAGGCCCTACTGCCAGATGAGGAGCTCCAAGCAACTACCAACTGCTGTGAGTGGGAGAATTAGTCTTCTCTAGGGATGAGCTCTCCATCCAACAGCCACAGCCAGCATGAAACATGTACATGCAGGTGGCACAGTACAGACTCAGCAGGTCGATTCATTTCTATTCATGTGTAGCAACAATGGTCAAAGAAGAGGAGGACATTAGAGAGATAGAAGACAGGAGAGGGAGAGAGAACATGATGTATTTATATTTTAATTTGATTAAAGACAAGCAAAATGTTTAGCATAGCACCGATTCTTGAGTACTGCATACACATATTGATCAATATTTGTTACACAGTAGGTGCTTTGCTAAGTACTCTACCAAGTATTACTTTATGCTTGCCCACATCTGAGACATGGGAATTGTTCCCTTTCTGCTCAAAGGGCTGAGGCAGCAGGCTTGCTCCCTGGTGGAATGAACCAATGATGGAGCCAAAGTAGCTGAGTCTGAAGATTACTGTTTTCTTCCCTTTTCTCCTCTCCTTTCCTTCTGAGATAAGCCCTCCTGATGTAGCCCAGGCTAGCCTCCAACTCACAATCCCCCTACCTTATTATTTTCAAAATGAAAGATTATAAACACACACCACCATGCCCAGCGAGTATTCCGATTCTTATTTTGTTTTTAACAAATATGTAAAGTTACAGTCTTAGGCATTTATAAAAATACAAAATCCTTTCCAGGACAGCCAGGGCTATATAGAGAAACCCTGTCTAAAAACAAACAAACACCAGGGCTATATAGAGAAACCCTGTCTAAAAACAAACAAACACCCCCCCCCAAAAACCAAAAAACAAAATCCTAGTTCAAACAAAAATGCACAAATGTTCATAGTAGCTTCATTCATAATAGTAAAAACTAAAATGAATCCAATATCCTTCTGTAGCTAAATGGAATACAAACTCTGCTACATCCATTTAATGGAATATTACTCCACCATGAAAATAACAAGTAACAATGCACTTGAATCTCAAAGGCATCGAATTTCAGGGAAAAAAGTCAATCCCACCCCTTCATTCTCTCCTTTATCCTCCTCCATGTGACAATTATATTAAGCTATAATTAACCTATGGTCTCTATTGTCTGAGTTCTGTGTATCCATCCATATTTTTCTTTGGATGAGTTGTCTTTCAAAGTACTGGCAGCAATAAATCTCTGACCCTCCCACTTGACACAACTAAGGAAGTGCCCAGCTTCAGGAAGCTCTCAGATACAGTACTAACATCTATATCCTCTGAATTTAATATCTCAAAAGAATTTCCACAACATAGCATCTATCTATTCCCTATAGGAGTGGTAGATCTCCACCTCCCAGTTGTTGGGATAACAGCTGTCTGTGTCACACCTGGCTCCATCTGTTCCTCTTAACATTTCCAGTTTCTCTGAATGTTTTGAACATAGCAGCACTGTCAAAGATTCCAGTGAAGTTTCCTTCTCTTTGCCCCCTCCCCTTTTTGTCTCTCTCCTTTCTCCTCTCTCCCTGTGGTACTAGGATAGAATTCAGGCCTTATACACAAGTAACATGTCCTGCTAGAGTCTTCATATCACACTTAAAATTTACCAAAAACTTGGCACTTTTCACATAGATTTTTTTTAAGATTAAAAAATTTCTAATTTTAGTTTTCTATAATTATAGACATACATATTTTTACATCTTTAATTTTGTTATTAAAGCCATTTGGGATCTAAAGGTTAGCTAATAACTAATAACGTTAGAGTCAAATTTGAAGGTCTGCTGTTTTATTAAGACTATGAAGCTGAGTGGTGATGGATCACACCTTTAATCCCAGTACTCAGGAAGCAGAGGCAGGCAGATCTATGAGTTTGAGGCTAGCCTGGTCTACACGTTGAGTTCCAGGATAGCCAGGGTGACAAAGAGGAGCACTGTCTCAAAACCATGCCCCCACTGCAAAAACAACAACTCTTTAATGTCAGTATACTTAAGAACAAACAAACAAAACAACCTCAAGTCCTAGGAGCATTTGCATGCCCGTCCTTGGATGGTGGCTGCACCAGTAGACCCTCCTCTTGGGTTTTGCACTGCCATATGATCTTAAAACAGCTGCATGTATCTAAGCTTTTTCCAAGGTGGTAAATCCCAGCCTACCACCTTAAGGCAAATGGCATTAGCTCAATCTTCAGTTTTGCTCTCCTGTTCCCACACGCGACACACAGCACAAGTTCTAGATTCTATGAAAGAGCTGTATAAGCAACATCTTCTTTTCTAAAAACTGTGTTGCGACTAAAGGACAGTTATAGAATGAGATAACTATATGGATTATGAGATACACGTGATAATAAAAGAGACAAAACCAAAAATCAAAATAGATAATGGAACAAGTCTGTAAATACAGCATTTGGGAGGCTGAGGCAGGAGGACCATAAGTTCAAGGCTAGCATGAGCTATCAAGCAAGACCTTGCCTCAAGAATAAATAAAGGAGGAAGGGCAGATAGAGGAAGGAGACAATGAAAGAGAAGCCACAAGGAGCAGACGGTGCGGTGCTTCCCACTGTCACAGCATCATCACATACTACTTTTCTTTTCAAAACATTGGAAAGGGAGCAAAATATGCACACATATAGAAGCCAGCAATGGAAAAGACATAACACTATTTCATACTTGTGTGGTGACGGCCAAGTGCTGGGGTCCTGAAGAACCACTCCAAGGGCATAAAGGACGAGTGTCTAAAACACAAAACAGCCCAATTAGTCAAGTGTGACAAACACAATACAAGTCACCTAAAAGCTAAGTGACAAGATCAGCAGTGGCCATCATCTTGGTGGCCTTGGTGAAGACAACAGCGCAACCCACAAAATCTTCTAGGCAAGTATACTTCCCAAGCATGCCACAAGACCTGGAGGCCACAAAGGAAAAGCCAGATTTAACTATGTGAAAATTAAAAACCTGAAAACGACCATGAGCATCAGTGGAAGAAGATCATAACCAGGAGGGAATTCACTACTTAGCTCACAGCCAAGTGACGCACAGACAGCTCACTAGGAAGAAGAGGAGGCTGAGAAGAGTGGGTGTCCAAAGACAGAATTTAAGAGACATGCAAACTGTTATTAATGCACGTATGAAAAGCTGTTCCATCTTTCTAAAGATCAGGAAGAAGCAAATGAAACAATGAGACAATTCACATATGACTCATGAAGTATACAGAAGATTCGTAAGTCCAACGTGGTGAGGAACTGGAGAGAAATATATATATTTGGTGCTAGGGATTAAACCTAGGCACATGTGTGGGATCAGAGTTCAATTCGCTGGAGTCAGTTCTCTCCTTCCACCTTTATGAGTTCTGGGAATTAAACTCAGGTCACCAGGCTTACCTAGCAGGTGTGGTATCTGCTGAGTAATCTTACCAGCTGATAAATCGAGTTTTTAAGATACATTCGTGTACATGTTCATGCACACACAGCACAATAATCACACACACCAGAGTGCACAAAAATACAGACTATTGACAGCAGAACAGACAGAGAAGGAGAGTTAAGAGACCCACACACTCCATAGCAGAAGATACCGCTCTACAGTGGAAAACACTGCTCTCTACAGCTGGAGGGCTGGAACCCAGTGATGGCCGCCACACAATGAGTGCACGGGAACTTTGGAGATCTTTCTTGCAAAATGCTTTGTTTTGGCATTTTTCATCTTACTGGTCCTTGGTTTGTATATTATGGTTTCCAATCTGTATTTTTATTGTTTTGTGTCTGTGTTGTGAATGTGTTTTTCTTTGAGCTTTTTGTTTGTTTATTCTGGCTTGTTTATTTCCTTATTTGCCAGTTTGTTTTCTAAGAGAGAAGGAAGAGCATGGAGTTGGAAGGACAGGAAGGATATGGGAGCAGATGAGGGAGGAGAAACTGATCAGAATATACTGTGTGAAAAAAAATTACTTTCTATTAAAAGAAATAAAATAAAAGCACATACCAAAGTAGTTGAGGATAAACTGACTGAGTCAAATATACTAAACACTTCTTACCTCCTTAGGAATAACAAACGGGCCGACTTTTCCTTCAATATCTTGAAGCCAGGCAGAAACTGGAGTTAGTTTAGCAGTCCGAACAGTTTCATAAAGCACTTGCTGGCAATATCTGTTTTTAAAACAAACAAACAAACAAACAAACGTGATGTCAATAAACATGACATACATAGCAGAATGGATGAACACACATGATGAGGATGGACAGATGATTCAGACATACGGCTTTTTCAGAGGACCCTGGTTTGGGTCCCAGCACCTATATGGTGGCTCAGTCTGTAACTTCAGTTCCAGAGATCTGGGAAACTTTCATTTCTTTTTTTGGATTCTTGGTTAAGACTGAACTCTGGGTTTTTGAAGCCCAGAGACTGTAGGATGGTTTGAGACTGCTTCCAGGTAGGTACCTGTCTTTTAAAGTGGCCAAGTGACTCCTCCTGTGTGCAGTCACAGGCCCTGGCAGCAATTTGGAGAATGGGTTGGAGAGAAGTAAGTAGCAAGGCCTTCCATGGCATTAATGTTCCCTTTTCTAGAATTCCATATCCGTGAAACCACGTGGTACAGAGTCCTTTGCACTTTGTTTCTTTCAATTCACATAACAAGTTTATCCATGTGGCTGTATATATTGACCTTGTTTTTCTATTGATCAGAACCTTCCTTGGTATGGAAATATTACAATTTGCTAATTTATCTACCAGTTGGTAAACATCTAGACTGCTTCCAGCTCTTGTGTGTTTTCAATATACAACTACTAACATCTGCACACAGGTCTTTGTGTGGCCAGCTTCATTTCTCCTGAGTACCTAGGAATGCTGAGGAATTTCTAAGTCATGTAGAAGCTGAGTGTATGCTTAACATTATAAAAGCCTATCATAGTATTTCCCAGTGTGCCTGTACTGCTTTGTAACTGCCAGGATCCAGCCCTGGTACCCAGGTACTGAGGCAGGCAGTGGGGCAGGGGTGGAGGGGATGAGAGAATGGTGTGTGTGTGTGTGTGTGTGTGTGGTCTGCAATCATGACCAAAGCTGCTTTACCTTTGGAAATTTCTTTTCTTTCTTTCTTTTTCTTTTTTCTTTTTCTTTTTGGTTTTTCGAAACATGGTTTCTCTGTATAGCCCTGGCTGTCCTGGAACTCACTCTGTAGACCAGGCTGGCCTCAAACTCAGAAATCTGCCTGCATCTGTCTCCCAAGTGCTGGGATTAAAGGCATGTGCCACCACTGCCTGGCTACCTTTGGCAATTTCTATCAGAGATTGTGTGGCCAAAAGCTGTTTACTTGTGGTAATTTCTACCTTCTTTAACTCTTTGCTATTAAGGCACTGGCTTCTGGCAATTTAACTCCTGCTGATAGCAGCAGGGGATTAAGAAGAAAAAAACAGAGCTTAGATATTTGAGTTCTTTTCTCTCAGGCTGAAGGGTCCCTCCCTAGTCAGGTGAGAACCTTGGGGTTTACTAACTCTAAGAAGGCAAAGAGAAAAGAAAAGGAAGAAATGGAGAACGTTAAGCGCACAAGCGTGTGCGCGCGCACACACACACACCACACACATTGACTGGGTCCAACCACCTGTTCATTAACTCTGCAAGTGTTCATGCACACTTACATAAATACACATATATGTAAACATGTGTGTATGTATGTACATGACAGACAGACATATACACATTTGGGGGATGGGGCAGAGCCCCAAAAGCCACACTTTATTTCTTCTCTCAGCCTTTTTCTACCTTCTTAGACAAAAGTTCTTTATAAAAGTACCTCATAGTTAAAATGTTAAACAAAAGGGACTTACAGAAGGAAGTTGATAGTAAGCTCAAAGCAGTGTTTTATTCTATAAGCTCATTATAAGTTCAAAGCAACAGTTTCACACGGCCTTGCTTTATCATAGTGCACACCTGTGGCCTTATCCTTGGACCTGACCTAGAATGAATGTTTCCCCTTGATTACAGATCTGTCCCAAGTCTGTTTCTCTTTTAGTGTAACTATGAAAGCTCGTTGTATTTCTTATTATGCAGCCTTTATTTTCTAGTCTATGAGGAGGGGCCACATTCTATTCTTGATTCTTTATTACATCTTTCTGGCAAAACAACTAAGACCATCTCCTTAAACTTTCTTCTTAAAATTATTTGAATCAAAATCAGGAATGCCATAATTAATTTATCAAGCTTTAATTAATGAAAGTTCATCTTCATGTTGATCAGTAGGAAGTTTGCCCAATGGGGTGGGCCGATGCCCAGGAATCATTAGGCTATGTAATAGTGACAGGAAAGGCATATCAGCTGTAAGAAGCAACCCTGGGATGAAGTCTCTGAGGACCTCATATCTCAGAGCTCACCTATCACAGCTGTGCAAAACAATGGACCATCTCTAGATGACTCAATTGCTTGCCATAGGCTTTCCTAGACGGCTTCTGATATGTATTCCTATGAAAAAGTATGTATGTCCACATGCTTGATATCATTGCTACTAACAGGTTATCTAGAACCACTTTATTATTTTTTTAATGTAGAACAAGAGTTGCATAGTCTTTTTTAAAAATTTATTATTTATTTTGTGTAGGTATTTTGGTTGCATGTCTATCTGTGCACCATATTAGTGTATTCTGACTATGGAGGCCAGAAGAGGGCCCTGGATCCCTGAAAACTGGAGTTATAGATCATTGTGAACCACATATGGGTTCTGAAACTCTAACCTAGGTCCTCCGGAGGAGCAGCCAGTGCTCTTAACTGTTGAGCCATCTCTCCAGCTCCCAGAACTATTTTTTTCTGATTTTAGACATAAGATTAAATTATCCATTAAAATCTGTAATTAAATAGGTGTGGTGTATGTAATTGTGATCACAGCACTCAGGAGGACTTTGCCTCAAATAGCAGAAACTGTCCAGAACAGTTAGGAGTACTTGCTGCTCAGTCACGCTGGGCAGCTCACAACTACCAGCAACTCCAGCTCCAAGGGATCCAACTTCCTCTTCTGGTCTCTACAGGCATATACATACATGTGCACAAACACTCATATAGACAAAGATGCAAATACATTTTCAGCTATTTTTTGTTTTTTACAAGATAGGGTCACTATGTAGTTCTGGCTGTCCTAGAATTCATTATGTAGATCAGGCTGGCCTCGAACTCACAGAGAACCAACTGTCCCTTCCTGCTTCTCAAGAGCTGAAATTAAAGATATATACCACTATGCCTGGCTAAATATTTAAAAAAAAAAAAAATAAACAAAAACAAATGAAAATCTATGTAGCTCTATTTATATTTTTTTCTATTTTATTCTGTTGCAAATCTATAGAAATATTTTAAGATCCATATATCTTTCCTACATATTAGCATAAGCTTTATGTTATAAATAAACCACCTGATGTTTGTCTTTTAATGTTTTTCCTTTCATTGTAGTCTTACCTGAGCTGCTCAATTTTCTCTGAAGTAATAGGACCCTTCCCCAAAACTTGGTCTATCTCCTTGTATAGCATCTTCTGAACTTCTTCAGACGTTGTTAGGAAATGGACTGTCCAGGTACATACTACAGAAAAATTATGTTAGTAACAAAGAAAATAGCTACTGCATAATTTTTGGTATAAAATAATAAATTTAAAAAAAGTTTATAAGTCTTTCCCCCCCCTTGCCACACCATGGTACATAAATATTACCAAAAATTAAAATGAAATTATTTACAGAATTTGAGTTTCTTTAAACAGAACATAAATATGTATAGAAGATGGCAAAATACACAGAGCTATTGAGATTCCGCCCTTCTAGAGTCTGACAGGTAACTAAGCCTTTGCTTTACCCAACCTAAGGTTAGTGAGACCAGACAGGGAAGGGAGGATTGGATGCTGGAGATCAGTTTCAATCTCCCGAGATAAAAACCTGACCTCATCAGCTTCTTTACTCAGAAGCACCAATGAAATGATTCCTACAAATCAAAGTAGTGGGAGATTTGCTCATACAACATCATTAATTGAGCAATAATTGATTGTTGCTCAGGCTATTGGCTCCCCAAACACCTGAGAGTTTATTGGTGCTGTAGCATCCAGAGATTCTGATTCTATAGGTTGGGGTGAGGGCCACCCACCTGCATTATTTAAGAACAAAACAAAACAAAAACAACTTTAATTGTATTTATTACTTTATTTTGTGTATATCTATGTGTATGTATATATGTATGTGTGTATATATGTATGTATGTATGTATAAGTATATTGACGTGCCTGTGGGGTTAAGAACAAGTAGGACTCCATTTCCCCCTTCCACCATATGGATTCCTGGGACTGGATTCAGGTCATCAGGTTGGTGGCCAGAACTTTTAGCCTCTGAGCCATCTTGCTGACTCCCATCTACACTTTTAATAAGTACTCTGACACCCAAGCCAGAGGGTCACTGGCTCATGGCTCACTTCTGGTTTCATCTGGCTTATAAATTATTTTTACAGGGTAAATGGAACAAAGAGCAGAGGAAACAAAGTAGCTATGCTGCCTAAGTATTCCAATACATCTTCTCACTAGGATATACTTAAGTAACAGTAGCTACAGTTCTGCCTTTTCTATCCCAGCTGCTTTGAAATGTGTACAGTGTTTTGATTACTTTTCCTTATATAATTACTTTGTTTTTCTAGAGGGAGGAATGACTCAAATTAACTTATCATCATCATCATCATTAATTATTATAGTGCTGGTGATCAAACTAAGGTCTTGTATGTGCAAGGCAAGTGTTAAAAGCTATACTTACAAAACCCAAAATTAACTCTTTAAAAATGTTTGTATGATTCAGTTATTGCCTCTAAAAATCAATAGCCATCAGGTAACTCAATTATTCAAGAGAAACTGGCTATGTTCTTAACTTTCCCTACACACCATGGCTGTCCTGGAACCTGTTCTGTAGACCAGGCTGGCCTTTAACTCCCAGAGATCTGCCTTCCTCTGCCTCCCAAGTGTAGGGACTATAGGTGTGCACAACAACTTTACTTAGCTTGGCATTTCTATTTCACAAATGATATGTAAACATTTGTAACTTACGATATGTATTAAAATATGCAGTACAAGTTTACAATATATATCTATATACTACCGAAAGGATTAAATAAGGATTTGCATAGACTAGTCATCCATATATCCTGCCAACTCCATTATCACTTAAAACTAATAAAACATATATGTGCATGTATATATAAACTTAATAATTTCAATTATTGTTGATGGTGGGGTTGTGTGTATATGTTTGTGTGTGAATGTGTGGGTGGTGGTTGTTTAAAATGCAAAATGTATGGCTGTAAATAGCTTTTAAAATGCAATTTGTAGGCACTTAATATTCTGTAAATATAACTACACATAATTTCTTAGCTAAAAGGCATCTAAGAGCCATCTATGCAGACCAAGTTCCAAGACAGCCAATGCTACACAGAGAAACCTTGTCTTGAGAAACAAAAGAAATAAGTGCTGGTGAGGTGGCTCAGTGGTTAGGAACTCTGGCTGCTCTTCCAGAGGACCTGGGTTCAATTCCCAGCATCCACATGGTAGCTCACAACTGTGTATGGCTCCAATTCTAGGGGATTTGGCACCTTCACAGAGAGACATGAAGGCAAAATATCAATGCACATAAATAAATCTTCAAGAAAAACAACAAACAAACAAATAAGAGCTATCTGGAAATAATTAAGTTTAGAAAAGCAGAGAATACAGAAATAGGTAAGGAATTCTCCAACGTTTATAAATGGAGTGGTGTGAACTTCAGCTAAAGGGTCCAGGCCCTCCTGCTTTTTAAAAACTCCAGAGGCCTCTTTAAGTCATAGCTGGGAAGATGGCTTGTTTTTGCATAAGACTCAGCTTTGATTTCCAGCAACCACTGGTAAGTCAAGTGGATCTGAAGCCTTCTTCTGAGACATGTAAAATAAAAACACCTTTTTAAAAAGTCACAGCATACATACAAAGAAATAAATAGCAACACTCTTGATAAACTCTCGCTAAAAACTAAAAATGAGATTTAGATGAATTCCACCTTTGAGATGACCAATTTTTGTGGTATGCACAGCATAATAAACTCAATTTTGTTTTGTTTCTGTTTTTGAGACTGGGTCTGACTATGTGGCCCCAGCTGGCCTTGAACTTGTGATTCTCCCAACTCACCTTCTTCAGTACTGGAATTTAGACATGTGTTACCATGCCCAGGTTAATGACTTTTTTAAAAAAAGCATTAAAAACCATTCATCTTTAATGTTATATAGACTTAAAACAAATAAACATTAAAAGAATAAAGAAGTTGATAGTCTGTGAGATGGCTCAGCAGGTAAATGCACTTGCTGGCAAGTCTAATGACCTGAGTTCAATCCCTGGGACCTGCTTGGTAAACTGAACTCTAACTGCATGCTCACACTGTGGCATGTGCCCACTGCCACCACAACAGATAAATAAATGCAAGAAAAAATTTAAAATAGTTGAGTAATTATCTTTGACACATCTGCATAAATTTCATTTACTCTGTAATACCCAGATACATCTAGGTGTTAAAGAAATGTGTGGCATGTGTCACCAACATGCCACACCAGTCTAAAAAACTTTTGCTTGAAATGAGGAAGTATAATGAAGTCCTTAAGTGAACATAGAATTTTCTACATTTTAAGCCCGTACCTGAATACTTCCTGGGAACATTTTATATTATGTATTTTATAAGCATTTTTATAAATACTGTATCAATGTGTTGTTCTCTATAAATCTACAAACTGGTGATGGTCACGCATCTAGAATTTTAAATAGAAATTATCTCCAGTTCCAAAAGAGTTCTTTCAAATCATGATCTCTGCAGACTCCATGCTCTTTCAGACTCCTGAGTAACCATGGGGAATCAATGAGAAGCAGCAAGAGGCCTGGGCTGTGACTAAGTGGGGGACTGTTTATCTATGGGACTTGGACTCAACCCTTAGCACCAAAGGAGGGGAGGGGCAGCAGGAAGGGGACCACTCTTCACTCCTACAGGAAAGGTGTTGATAGCAGTTCACTTGAAAGGCACTAACTAAAATTCACAATCCATAAAATGTTTCAAAATTTTAATGGCAATTTTCCTAGGTGAAATTTAATACATGATAGAGTGGGGGTGGGGAGGGGTAGAACAGCATGGGAAGCAAGCTTTTTAAACAAGGAAGGGATTTTTGTAGAGTTTCCTTTTTTAAGAAGAGCTTCACCAGTGTCTGCTTTATTATCCATCTGAGACAGAAATTGATTTGTACTTACACCTTGCAGTTATTACGCAGCCGGCCAGGGAGAACACCACACTGTCCTCTAGGATCTACAAAACCAAACTGAGTTCAGAAAGTATACGGTACAAGGTAGCCTTTAGAGGCTCTACCAAGATAATCTAGAGTATAAAACCAGGCTCAACAAGAAGTGGTCTTCATCAAACCCAAAATCTGTGTAATGATGCCGGGCAGTGGTGGTGCATGCCTTTAATCCCAGCACTTGGGAGGCAGAGGCAGGTGGATTTCTGAGTTCGAGGCCAGCCTGGTCTACAGAGTGAGCTCTAGGACAGCCAGGGTTACACAGAGAAACCCTGTCTCGAAAAACCAAAAAAAAAAAAAAAAAAAAAAATCTGTGTAATGAGAGAATCAATCTAGGGTAAGGACTGCTGGGCTGGAGGGAAGGGTGACTCAGCACTTCTGAGCCCTCACTGCCCTTGCATACTCACTGCTTTTGCACACTCACTGCCCTTGCACAGGACTTGACTCCTGTGCACAGGTTTGGTTCCAAACAATCATAGTGGGCAGCTCCCAAGCACCTGTAACTCCAGTTTGGAGGATCTGACACCCTCTTCTGGCCTCTGAGGGCTTCTGCACACTCATGGTATACTCACAGAGACCCACACATGTACATATTAAAGGACAAATAAAACTCTAAATCCTGGACTGCCTATTTTCTTCCGTGTATCAATTTCACCTTTTATTTCTGTCATTTTTAGTTACATTTGTCCTTTGACAATCAGACATGTACATACATAATGCATTCTAGTTGCTCTCACCCCCACCCTCTCCTACCCACCCTCTCATGGATAGATCCTTCCTTGTAATGTCTTTTGTGAGATGGTCTCACAATGTAGGCTGCACTAGAGCTCACAGAAATTGGCCTGCCTCTACCTCCTGAGTGTGGGGATCAAAGATGTGAGTCACCACTTTTGGTTGCCTGGCCTTTTTGATGCAGCAAACATTTATTTCTTAGCAGTCTTACTGGTTCATGACATACACTTTTCAGTCCTACTTTTATGGCATGGCCTGGTGCAACGACAAAGCCTTGGGCATAGGGACGTGCCTGCCATGGTCCCCAGAACCTAATTCAATTTCTGCACAAACTTACATTCAGAAACTTACTTCTGCCTACCATAGATTGTGTGTGCCATGTTGGGATTCCTACAGTGAAGTGGAGTGGCAAGGATGCCAAGGCTGACTCCTGTCTGGCAACACCATAAAAGAGCATTATGTTGGTGACAGACATGCACCAAGCTTGACCAAGCTTCAAGCTGTGCTGCCACAGCTGGCCATGTGGGCAGTCAGCCTGAGCCCATCAAGGCTCACAAACACTTGATGAACACATCATTTGGGCTTGATGTTTGCTTTTCTAACTTTAAATGTTCTATAGTGGCTTCAGAGGGTGCATTCGTGGGACACTGACTACCTATAACAAATGAGATGCCCTGACTTCTTGGAAGCCATTTGCACTGAAAGAGAAGTGCTCTATGTACATGTGACCTTTTCATAGCCAATTAAAATTTCCTTACCTGTTGCTCATTAAGGTTTCCCTGTACTAAGGAGTCGATGAAGGTATGTTGACTGAAGTTCCCTCCTTTTCGTTCTTTTATGATTTTCTTTAAAATAGATTCCAATTGCATGAGAGCTTAAAGAAGAAAATTTTTAAAAATTCACAATATA